>CM067526.1:2950000-3325000 GCA_034509925.1 Hirudinaria manillensis | reverse complement strand
TGGACTAGAGGGTTCAACTGGACGTTGGACATTTCCTAATTGTGGTGATGTTGATGATGATGATGATGATGATGATGATGATGAATCTAAAAGAATGTCTTTAAAATATTAACTCATGCCATTATCTCATACCCTTCCGCCTCAACTGAGGTGTCCAAAGGTCAAAGGTCAACTGATGATGAAGAGGAACCGATGAACGATGAATTGTTTCACGACGCGCCAAAAGTTCAAGTTAAATTACCGTGACGTCATAAAGGCTTTAATGAATCACCACCAAAGGCCGTCATGTTAGACTATCAGTTATCAGGTCGGGTCACAGGTCAACTCAACTTGGTCATGATGGTGATATTGAAATGATGATGATGAAGATGACTACTGTTAATTGGTCTTTAATCCATATTTGTATAAACCTCAGTGAAGATATGAAAAGGCACAAAATGAAGCATTGATAATCAATTATATTTAAATTATTATTATTATTAATATTAATATTATTATTATTATTATTATTATTATTCTGTCGTACAATAAAACAGTTTTTCCACGTTGTTTTTTATCGGTGCCGAAAGGCATTGGACTCTTTCAAGACCACTTTTAATATTTCAAATATTAAAGTAAATTTATATTTAAATTTATAATTAAACTATATTACATTATACTAAATACATTAAATTATATTAAATTATATTACATTAAGTCGATTCAATCAATTACCGAAGTTTCAATAAACAAAAGGCTTAAAACCAGGATCCTTAAAAATCTCGTTTTCATTACGAAATCCATGCGAAAGTTCGGTTAAAAATAATTTTTAATTTCAAACGAAATGACTGCTTAAATCCATAAAAATACAACAAAAAAAAAAATTGTCGCCAAAAAGTGTTTGTGGAACTTCTTAGGAACAATGTTTCAATGTTTTTACGTCGTGAGAAAGCCGTAGATGGACGCGAGGAAGCAACAAACGTTCTTCTGTTTGCGATGATTCCATGCAAATACATACAAATACAAATGTAATGTTCGACTTGGTCCCATGGAGTTGGGCGGACGACGCCCGCGTTCTTTCGTCACGTTCGGCCAATCGTACCGCCACCTTAAACCTTTCACCACGTCATCATTTCCGTATTCACCACACCCTACATCATCATCGTCATCGTCACCACTTTACTCACTAAAAACATACTCGTAGTCTCATTATGGATGCAGGCAGTTGGCGGAGCTGTACTACTTAGCCCGGAGATTTTGTTGCAGAAGGGTAAGTTTTAAAGAGAGGGGACCTCGGGCTTCCCCAACGACCCCATTTCCACCCAAATAAA
Organism: Hirudinaria manillensis; assembly: GCA_034509925.1. Lineage (NCBI taxonomy): Eukaryota > Metazoa > Annelida > Clitellata > Hirudinida > Hirudinidae > Hirudinaria > Hirudinaria manillensis. The sequence goes on along the minus strand of CM067526.1, from coordinate 3,323,690 downwards.
TCCTCTTGTGATTGTAGATGCTCTAAGGAACCCTAGACGTTGCAAGGATGTTGAATTTTACACTAGTCTTTTAACAGGGCCATGCCTTGGCGTTTTGTATTTTTGTCTTTTTCCTTTTTTTTTTTTAAATCTTTTATTCATTCACCTATTCGTCCACTTATCCATCCATCCATCGTTGTTCCGTCTCTATGGAATTTTCTAGGTAATTGGAATTTAAAATTTCAAAGAATAGAAACATTTTCATACAAAAAGAAGCAAAAACTTGCATTAGTTTAACGTCAATACAGGAATTTTGTTTATAAGATTGATGTAGCGCATTGCACCAGTCTATATTGATATAGCATACTTGTTGGAGCTGATGTGGTATCGATACAAATGAACATGGTACAGCACGTATTCGTGATGAGTTGAAACATCAGATCACTGTGTTATTACAGAACATCACAGCATCGAGATACCATCTTTGCCAAAATAAATCCCTATAATTTAAGAGGTGTTCATAATAAAAAACGAGTTTATTTATAAATTGTTCATAATAATTTCTGTGCCGCTGAGATTTTCTTACACCTTAGATACAACATGAAACAATGCTTGATACAAAATTTGATACAATTTGTTACAACTTGATACAATTTGATTCAACATTTGTTGGAACACGCAGACGGCAACGAAAGCCAATTAAATTTCTCGGAATAATTTAACATTTTAAATCTTTAATTTAAAAATTCCAAAACCTTTTTCTATTAAATAAATCACCGTTCTAACTATGTTTGTCGTTCGCACAGCTGACACACGAAGATGATGACGATGACTACGATGAGTCAACATCATCTCAGTCAACAACAATCCACCGACAGCCACAACAGCAACGCAACAACAACAGCACACTGAAACATACAACAACTACAACAACAAAATCAAATTCTCACCTCGAAAACTCAACGCTTCAGAGTTCCATGTGACGTCAGGAGCCGATTCCGGAAGCAAAACAAGACGCACGTGTGCAATCGGCGTACAAGGAATGAAGATGACGACGACGACGACGATGACCAGGAAGACGACTATGGTGATGATGGTGCTGCTAGCGATGATGACGCTGATGATAATGACGACGACGATGATGATGATGATAGTGATAGCGATGACGACGACGGTGGTGATGATGATGATGACGACTGCGATGAGGAATCAAGCATGGCCGGAAAGAAGTCAGCCGCTTTCCAGGACCATTGATCGAAAGCAGCTGCATGCATGCCGGAGTTTTTAACTCCACGCCGAGCGCTCCGCTACGGTCGTAGTTGTTGTCATCGTCATCATCATCATCATCGTCATTGTCATCGTCATCATCATCATCATTGCCATTCATCCGCCATTTTCTAGTCCTCATCATCATCGTCATCATCACCATCGCAGTCGGATTAAAATTGTTTCCTCGCCATTTCGATTGTTGTGGATCAACTATTTCCATGAAAGGTTTATTAAAAAAAAAAGATTTTTGGGGGGGGGGGGGGGGGATTGGTGTGGGGTGTGGAAATCCCAAACAAAACAAAATGGCGGGTCGAAATAATATCGAAACCGTTCACGTCCTTTTGTCCAGAATTTTCCTTTCAAAATTTTACATTTGCCACAAAATTAATTCAATTTTACTGAAATCGATTGAAAATGATGACGTAATTGGTAGTTTTAAATCTCTTATTATTATTATTATTATTTAAAAACCTTTTTTGAAGAAATAGTAGAATTAGGCTTGAAAAAGGAAATATTTTAAATGGGAAGGAATTCTGCAGATAATGTAAAAAATTGAATGAAATTAATGATAACAATAATAATAATAATAATAATAATAATAATAATAATAATAATAATAATAATAATAATAATAATAATAATAATAATAATAATAATAATAATAATAATAATAATATAATAATAATAATAATAATATAATAATAATAATAATAATAATAATAATTTCAAAATATTTGAAAATTTTAAAAAGAATTATCACATTCTTTATCGTAAACAATTTCTAGCGAACATTTACAAAGATATTAAATGGTAATTAAATGGAAAACATTCTTTCTTATTTTGTATAAAAAAAAAGTATTTAAAAAATTGCAGGAGGAAGATTAAATTTAATTTTCGAGCAATTAAGAAAAAAATGTGGAGAATTTTAAATTCAAGGAAGAGATGAAGGATGGATGGATGGATGGATGGATGGATGGATGGATGGATGGATGGATGGATGGATGGATGGATGGATGGATGGATGGATGGATGGATGGATGGATGGATGGATGGATGGATGGATGGATGGATGGATGGATGGATCCATCCATCCATTTGTCTGTCCATTCATTCCAAGCTAAATCTTACGAATATTCAACCTTTTCCGACCTTTATCAACATAAAAATGATTAATTGGCATTAAATAAATAATCGCTAAATTTTCTTGGAAATCTTTCAGAAATTGTTGTCAAAAATAATTTATAAAATATTAATATTTAAAATAACATTATTAAATTTTCTTAGTCTGGAGAGTTTCACTCGGAGGGACGGAAAACCACGTTATAATGACTTTTATAATATTTTATAATAATATAATATATATAATAATAAATATTAAAGTTATAATAACTTCTGAATTATTTCATAATATGAAAAAAATATGATTTAATGCGGTCCATAAATTGACTTCCGTTTTTTCATCCAACTTTCCAATCATTCGGACGCAAAAGGGACTTCATAAAAATGCGGGGGAATGACCATTTCCAGTTGATTATGATGATGATTATGATAATGATTATCATAATGATGGCGACTGTGTTGACGATGATAATGATGGCGGTAATGGAGATGATGATGATGACGACGATGATGATGATGATGACGACGACGACGACGACTACGGTCATGATGGTGATAATGATGACAATTCCTCTCAGAGCAGTGGACTCTCAAACAAAATCAATACATGGGCGACTACTCTGTCTGCATGCTTCATCGATTTTTTCGTGCGACATCGTCATCATCATCACCACCTCCATCATCGTCGTCGTCGTCTTCGTCTTCTTCTCAGATGTCGGTGACGATAAGACGATAAGTTGATGGGATGGTTTGGTAATTTTTCATTTAAAATTGCGAAATAAAGAAAATAAAAATCGTTTAGAAATAAAAAAGAAATTTTTTTTAGCGAAAATATCCATTAAATTAGGAGGAAATCCCAGCTTTAGGTGTCAAATTCGCGGAGAATTTAAAAATCCCGCTAGGAAAAAAAAGGATATTATTTTAAAACAACGTTTTCCAACAAAAAATTTTAAAAAATAAAGAATTTGTCGTCGCCTCCGTTGTTATTGTTGTTGTTGTTTTGATTGAGGCCAATTAAGAGTCGCCGTAACTTGAGAGTCGTTTCCATGCCAACGCTTGTCCAATTAATTAATTAATTAATTAATTAAGTAGTTTAGCAATCATCATCAATAATTTGTTTATAATTTTTTATTCTGTCTAATTTCTTGCTATTAATTAATATATTCACTGATTTATTGGATTTTATAAACAACTCTTACGAATGTTTTATAATTTTTTATTTTAAGTTTAATTTATTTAATTACGAATATTTTTTTTTTAAATTTTATAATTGTATAATTTTAAACTTTTGTTTACAACATTTTCATCCTGACAGATGGTTCACCGTGTCTGTGCTGACATCTGGCGACTAAAAGTAAAATATTTTACTTTATTTATCTATTCATTTATTTATTTATTTATTTTATTAATTAATTAATTTAATAATTTATTTATTTGAGGATTATTGAATTATAATCAATTCGCATCTTACGTGCTTCACGCGAAGTTTCGAACATTTCAATGTCCTCAACAAGTCAAGAGTTCAATCGGTGCGTCAGTGAAGACTTGATAAGAAAAGAAATTCTTTTACAGACGAAGGATGTGATGCAAATGGCAAAGGTATTGCATAATTATTTTATAACTAGTTAAAAAATTATAGTCAAATTATAAATTACAAAAATCGTGGAAAGATAACCGCTATTCAGAGATTAATATTAGTTTTCATAAATACTTCGGCGAATTAATATGAATAAATATGAATATGAATAACAAATAAACAAAATTATTTCGAAATTACAAAGAGAGAAAACCAAAAAAAAAATCATTTCAAACAAACTCTCGGACAAAAATATTCCAAGCACCGATTTAAAAGTAGCCCAAAGTGGTTATGTCGATAAAAATAAAAATAATAAAAATAATAATCCATTATAATATTATAAATACTAAGCAGCATAAATTATTTAAAAAAACACTGAAGCCTTTGAGCCTCTAGTTGTTTCAAAAGCAGACAGCCTCTATCAGGCCTTGGCTGTCTTTTCTTAAGTTTTGTCTCGGTTTTATGAGAATAAGTTCGCAAACGTAGGATTCTAAATCTTATTTCTCCATTTGTTTTTCGTATTTTTTTCTTAGAAATTCGATTTAATAAGAACATCCGATAAAAGGTGAGATGCGGGCAAACCTTGCAAAGTTTGCCTTTGTTACCCCGTCGAGGGCCGCTGTGTTTGTTTGACGGTTTCGTCTTCAACTTTAAAGGAAATATTTAATTTAATTTCTGCTTTGCAACCTGATCCTGATCCTGGAATTATTTTTATTGCATTTGTCGAACATCGCCATCTTTTGTAATGTAAACTTACATCTTGCGATCGGTTTTTGTGGCTTGCAACACTACTGACTAATAACAATAACAATAACAATAATGTAATTGTCCTAATTGTTACTAATTGGTGATGATTGATCATCGGCTCCAACAACATTGTGCTACAATTCGGGTGCAAAATGATTTCATTAGCAGACATTTGGGACCTTTCAAAGTTTTGTTTGTTCGCAAAAGTCTACGTGACCTGTTCAATGTTCCTACTTGAGGATTGTTTGATCGGCCATTTTTTAAATCTTGAAATCGCTTTTCATCACTTTTCCAACTAATTTTGATTAAAATCGTAACAACCGAGTCAGAATAACACAAACACAGAATGGTCCATTGCCGAAGATCGCTCCTTGATTGTGATTGTGATGTTTTCAAACCGGTGTCGTCCGCTTCACTGTGGAGACATAAACTTGAATTATTGGAAACATAAATAATGGCCACTTGATTGCTTTACAGTATCCCGTGAAAACGTGTTTATGAGCTTCCTTGTTCGATGAATATTGATGAGAGCCGCTCGAGACTTAACCTTCGCCGAAAGAATTTAAAAATATTTACACAGCGGGACTTAAAAATACTGTTGAAAAAATGGGACCTTAGGATGTTTTGGAATTTAAAAAGGGTGTAATAAACGGCATAATTATGGTTTAAACGGGTTAAAATATTTATCATCGATTATTTTTTTTATTGACGTCGCGCTGGAAGTCTTAAATGTGTGTTAATTTATGCGGAGGTGTGTCTAAACGCGGCCTAATGAGTAACTGAAGACAAAATTAATAACAAACATAATCAACTCTAATAATATCAATAAAAAAATTAATGATGTCTCCAGTTCAACTTGTAAATGTTAATAATGAGGTCAGGTGTTATAACCACCACCACCACCATCATCATCATCATCATCATCATAGCGGAGATGATGATAATGATGCCTTTATCAATCAATCAGGTGGATGCTTAGCATATTAGCTGCTCCCCTTCAGTAATTGAAAATAATAATAATAATCATCATCATCTTTGACGTCTTTGTTATTTCCAACGTAGAGCTGATAACAATCACATTCCTCAAATCATGGCTAAAGTTATTATTATTGTTATTATTTTTATTGTTATTATTGTTGTTGTTATTGTTATTATATCTCTTAACCTGAGAGAGGTTTTTGGTTGCATAGAAATTTCTTTCATCCTTTTACTGCAATGGGATGCTTAACTCTGCTTAGAAGTGAATTAAATATTCAAAATTATTACATTGCAAATACTTGCCTTCCATATTTTCATTTACTTTTAACAACTTTTTAACAATTCTAAATTGGTGAAAATTAAAACCAAAGTGAGATTAAATTCACATCCTCCATTACAACTAAAGTGCCACTTACCCTACATTATAATTATAATTGTTATATTTAATAATAATAATAATAATAATTTAATATTCCAAAAACTTTCATGGACATGTGGGATTAGATCAACATTGTCTTTGTTGGTTTGTTATCAACTCGTTAAATATCCACAATTCATTTTATTTTATTCGAATCAGTATTAGTTATTTAATTATTAATTAATTATTAACTGGGTGACCTTGTTGCCGACCTCAGGGGACATGTTGCTGCAAGTGCAAGGTCTCAGCTTGAAGAGCCACCTGGTGACGACGACTCGTCGCATCTCGACCAACCTGTTCTTCACCTCCCCGACCTCGGCGGCGAATCTCAGATTCAAGCTGAGCTCTAAGCTGCCCCCGAATGCGGTGGATTACGTGGACAAGATCGTGTCCGTCTGTCAGCCCGAGTCGGTCCACGTCTTCGAGGGATCGGAGAAGGACCGGGTGGACATTTTCAAGCTCATGAGGAGGCAGGGGGCCATCAAGCCGCTCATCAAATACGACAATTGGTCCGTTTCATTCTTAATTTGTTTTTGTTTTTTTATATAATAATAAGCTTTGGCTGGTTGTTTTGTTGTCTTTGTTGTATTTGTTTTTGTATAAGTTATTTATGTTTATCTCTTATCGAGTAGTTTCTTATTATTATAGTATAATATTATTTATAGTTATCTTTTATCAAGTAATATCAAGTTTTATCAATTTACAACAAAATAAAGAAAAATTCAACAAAAAAAAAACAACGACAAAAATTATAGCTTCAATTTGCTTCGCACGCCAGCTGGGTGGCCCGGTCGGATCCGGCAGACGTGTCGAGGATCGAACACAAAACCGTGACCGTGAGTTCGTCCAAGCGGAACTCGATTCCGGTTCCGGTCGATGGACAGAAGGGAAAACTCGGTAACTGGATGTCGATGAAGGACATGGAGATTGCATTCAAGAACAGATTTCCTGGTTGCATGAGAGGTTGCATGATCTGAAATCAATTCTTGATATAATAACTTACTATAATAATGTAATAAGTGAGTAATTGAGTAGTTCAAGTCAAAATTATTAAAATAAATATTAATATTAAATATTATTATTATTAACTTTAATAAATTATTAAACAATAACTTAGAAAAAAACTCATTAAAAACTTATAGAGAAATGAAATATCATCAGGTCGGACCATGTTTGTCGTTCCCTTCTGCATGGGTCCGCTGGGTTCAACCAAGTCCAAGCTGGGCATCCAACTGACGGACTCCCCGTACGTGGCTGCCCACATGAACATCATGACCAGGGTGGGTGAAGACGTGGTGGAAGCCATTGGGAACAGCGACTTCACCAGGTGTCTCCACTCCGTCGGGGATCCACTGCCTTCCATGAGTGAGTTTTCGTGGAGCTGTTGTTGTTGTTATTGTCAGTGTTGTTGTTGCTGTTAATATCATAGTTGTTTTGATAATTAATTGTTATAATTTATTCAATAATTAATAGTTAGTCGTATTCAGATATTATTCTCGTGCGTAATTTTAGGAAAGTTGGTGAACAGTTGGCCTTGCAATCCCGAGAAGATGCTCGTAGCTCAAATTCCGGGCAACGACGAAGTGATGTCCTTCGGGAGTGCATACGGAGGGAATGCACTCCTCAGCAAGAAGTGCATGGGACTGAGACTCGCCAGCATCAGGGCGCAGAACGAGGGATGGTTGGCCGAGCACATGATGGTATTATCTTATATTTATACTATATATTTATATTACATGATGGTATTTATGAAATACATATATATTTGAAAATGTCGTATATGAAATGTCATAAGTCAGGGTTACGTACTTTACAGAATTATATATATATTTGAATATATAATTAATCTCATCTAATGATGAAATAATTTGATTGGATGTTCGCATATTTAATGAGCATAAAGATTGACTCTTCAGAGATATGCATCTCTTTTACATGCAAATATGGAGATATGGCAACAATGACATATAATTATAATCATAATAATCATATATTATTATATAATCATAATTGTGATTATAATTATGATTATAATTCCTTGACGAAAATCTCTTCCAGATCATCGGAATCACCAATCCACAGGGAGTGAAGAAGTACATGGCAGGTGCTTTTCCGAGTTCCTGTGGGAAAACCAACCTGGCCATGATGCAACCCTCTCTCCCGGGATACAAAATTGAATGCGTTGGAGACGACATTGCATGGATGTGGTTCGATCAGGAAGGTCAACTGAGGGCAATCAACCCCGAGAATGGGGTCTTCGGAGTTGCTCCTGGTGAGAGGGGGTTGTTGTTGTTGTTGTCTCCTTGTTGGCTTAAATGTTGTTGTGACTGCTACCATAAAATTCATGATTGAGGTTTGACGATAATTTTAATAATAATACTTTAATAGTAATAATAATAATATTATAGATTATATATTAGTAATAATAAATGTATTAACTACTGCCTTTAAATCATCCCTTTGGCAGAATATTTTCAGAAATACGTTAAAAATTAAAAATCCGCCCCGAAACACAGGAACTTCAAACAAGACGAATCCTCATGCCATGATGTCCATCCAGAGGAACACTTTGTTCACCAACATCGGAGAAACTGTCGACGGAGGATTTTATTGGGAGGGACTGGAAGATGAGACGTCCCCTGAGGCCATGATTACCTCCTGGACGGGAGAAAGATGGAACAAGAACTCCGAGGGTCCTGCGGCTCACCCCAACTCCAGGTGGGTCGTTCTGGGTTGATTTTGGGGTGGATTTTTTTTTTATTGAGTTAATTAGATTGCCTTTTCTGTGTCAACTGCAGTTTTAAAGGGTTTTTTCTGATAATTATAGCAATAAATTATTTAATATCGTAAATGATTTGCATGAAGAATTTGATTTTTAAGGTAAAGAACACTTTAAATTTTAAATTCATTACTTGTTTATTTATTTATTTGCAGATATTGTGTCTCCCTGAAAGAGCTTCCAATCCTCGATCCCCAATTTGAAAGCCCTGAGGGGGTCCCCATCGACGCCATTTTGTTTGGAGGAAGGAGACCTGACGGTAACTGATAATTGGCTTTTTGTGATTTATGTTAATTATGATTTTAAATGCAATTAATGGATATTTTTGATAGAGATATTGTAATTTTGGTTATAATTTATAAAATTGACTGATTGATGGTTGCTTAATCCAGGTGTTCCTTTGGTGATGGAATCATTAGACTGGAACCACGGGGTACTCCTTGGTGCCTCCATGAAGAGTGAACCCACACCTGCTTCAGAGGCCAAAGGTTGTTTGCGTTGTTATTTCGATTGCTTTTAAGGCTCTCCTTGATTTTTATGTTTATTGCATTACATGTTTAATTAAATTTATTTCTAGTAAGATTTCTGATATTATAATAATAATAATTGCATTTGTCATTCGATTTTGATGTTTATTTTTAAACCGAACAAGAAAGATTGCATATTCATTTAATCATAATTAAATAACAATCAGTCAATTGAATAATTAATTAATTAATAATAACCACTATAATTGATTAGTTAATAACGGCATATTTTTTTATCCGTCGACATCATCAGGTGGCATCCTCCACGATCCGTTCGCCATGAGACCCTTCCTCGGCTACAACTTCGGTCGTTACCTCGACTATTGGTTCAGTCTCGGCAAGAAGTCCAAGGAGCCCCGAAAGCTGCCTCGAATCTTCCACGTCAACTTCTTCCGGAAGGATCCGGCGGACGGACGCTACCTGTGGCCGGGTTTCGGGGAAAACGTGAGGGTGCTCGACTGGATCTGCCGGAGGCTGGACTGCAGGCCGGACGACCCGGGGGCCAGGAAAACGTCAATAGGGTACCTGCCGGAAACGGAGCACTTCGAGACGGAGGGACTCGGAGAGCCCTACTCGAGAGACTTTCACAGGCTCTTGAACGTCGACAGGGACTTTTGGCTTCTGGAGGCCAAGGAGTTGCAGAGGTTTTTCCACACGCAACTCAACTACGACGTGCCGCCCGAGTTGATCAAACAGCTCGGAGCCTTGGAGCAGAGAGTCCTCCACGAACCCCTGCCTTGATTTATTTATTGATTCTTGATCGATTTATTACTTAACGATTTATTACTTCTTACATTTGTCTGAATATTCCTAAAGTTTGGCTGAGACGGTCTGTCGTGGACCTTTTCGTTCGTTCGTTCGTTCGTTCTTAGGTCACACGAGAAACTTGTTGGAACGATTTTAGGAAGACTTTGTGATTTGACGTTGTGGTTTCAGAAGACTTTGGTCGTCGACGTTTTTTGTTGTTGTTGTCGTCGTCGTTGTTGTCGTTGTTGTCGTTGTTGCCGTTGTTGCTGCTTTAAGCTATTTTGTGGTAGCAAAATTAGGCAAATAATATTTTATGTATACTTTGACTATTCATTTGATGTCTTCATTTGATTGCTTGCTCGGATTGATTGATCGATTGATTGATTGGTTAATTTGATTGATTGATTCAGAACAATTTATTTTGCCTGATATAAATTTTGACCAGCTTTTAGAACTATTCATGGAATTGCTAATTAAACGGGTGGAGTCTCATTTCATGGCTTCCTTGGAATTATCTCGAGTCCGTGAAGCGCAATGGGGTCTTCCGGTGCATTGTGGATTGGTGCCAATAGGTGCATCGGCCTCAAACCTGAGATGCGTGAGCGAAGTAATTGGTGAACAGCAACGTCAATTAACATTTATTAATTAATCAATGACTCTTGGCTGTCCTCGTGGCTTCCTTGCAAAGCAGGTGAGCAGGTTTTACGACTCAAGTGCCGGGTTCGTGATAATTGTTCGAATTGTTGTTATTCGAACTCTTCCTCGGTTCTCGCACTGTAGGTTGCTGCTAAGAATTGTACGTGAAATTATGTTACGTATAATAAATCACATTATTATTATTATATGGTGTAATTGCGTAATTATATGAATCAGAAACGAATAATGCGGGATATTAAGTTGCATAACGAGATAATTAGGTAACTAATTTAACAACAGGTTGGTAATGTATTTAAAAAGACTTTTTATTACCTCAACGCCATTACCAATAGAAATGGATCCTCGGTTAACGACAGCCGGTCGAATCCTGGTAGCGATATCGGCACGATTTCCTGGAAATGCTAATTCGAAGTTCCATCTTTCCGAGATCCGTCTTTGCCAGCCACGGTCGTGTCGCGAGCTGGAAACGAACAACGACGGTTCCCGGAATTCGTCATCAACTTGTCGCGTGGAGAAAGCGCCCTTTTCGGTGAAAAAGCGACTTAAAATTTTGTTTTGTTACACGTTTCTGTCGCACTGTTGCGGTTCCACGATTCTTTCTGAGTCCAGGAATCATGTGGAATTCTATGTGAATTGTTTGCGATATATGAATTCTGGGTAGTCGGATACTTTCTCTAAAAGTTTGTGTGTATGTGATGTGAATTGCACGAATTGCTATATTTCCGTGTGGCGTGTGTGGATTCTCTGTATCGCACCGAGTTCTGTGTAGTGCGTGGTTCTCGTGCATTACATGATTTCTTCTCTCTGCAGTCCCTTCTAAGTATCGTCGAATGGATTTCTCGGTCAATCTTCGGCCTTTTCAGAGAAGGCTTAACGAGCCTCAAGTATTCGTTTGAATAGATTCGAGCTGCGCTTTGTTTATGTCTCCGACTATATAAGGAGGCTCAAATGCGGAATGTGCTCTGGTTTTGTGAACGTCTGATATTTTGCGGAGGATGCGAAGAAGTCCGGGGGATGAATTCGTGGACAGGTGCTTGGAGCAGGTCGTGGCTTCGTCCAAGTTCAGTTGTCATCCCTTCTCTCACGGTCCATCTGCTGGAGGTTGCAGTAACCACGAGAATGATGAACGCGTCATTACCTCATCAACTCTGAGACCTCAGTCGTCGTCTTCGTCGTCGTCGTCGACATCTCCACCATCATCATCATCGTCAACAACAACAACAACTACGATATTCGATGACATTTGTTCTTCAATTGCCAAAACGTCGCTTTCATCCGATCCGCTAGCCGACCTGTTGTTGCAGAGCCTCAAAAACCTCAAATCGGGATCGTCGGAAATTCTGTTCACCCGTGATCAGCAACTGCTCGGTCTTTTGGCCGAATGGTCGGATAGATACTTTCAAAAAGTCATGACTCTTCTTCAGAGGGATTCGAATAAACTCTCTGACTTCCTCAAGAGATTCCTGGGCATTCTTCTCATACACCTGCAGTTGAAGCAGAGTGGTTTTTACTACGCCACGAGTGAGGGCAGAGGCAAAGTGGAGTTGAAGTCCCTAGTGGAAAAGTTGAAGCCGGGTTCCTTTTTCTTAAGGAACAGTTCCGATCCCAGATGTCTGTTCACCATCAGCTTCAAAACGGTGAGCGGCTCCGTAAAATCCACAAGAGTCATTTGCGAAAAAGGCGAATATTTCTTCGACTGTTCCGCCAAACACGCCTGGAAAGCCAGGAGATTTCCATCACCGCTCCATCTCATTCAACTCTACCGCACTCATCACAACGCTTCGATATCTCTACAAGAGCAAGAGCAACAAGAACAACAACAACAAGACAGAGGAGAATGCGATGGGACCAAGTCATCAAAGAGGCCATTCGCCTTTACCTCAGTAACTGGAGGTTTGCATTCCTACGAAGACGACGTTGTCCTCAGAAATCCTCTGAAAATCAGACCAGACTCTCTGAAACACCTGGCCAGACTGACAGTGAACAGGCACCTCGGAACTCGTCCAGTAGACGAACTGCCGCTGGACAGTAGTTTGAAGGAGTTTTTGTTGGAATATGTTTTCGCGTTTTAATTGAAAATTAGTTTTTTTTTGTTATTTAAACGACGAAAGTCAAAAAACCTGCGGTGGATGTAAGTTTTTTGTTTGAGGTCGTCTATGAAAAGATTCAATTTTTACGTTTTAGAAATTCTTGTTTTCGTATTTTCTAGTTTTTCATTTGTTTCACTCCTAATAATAGCGCGTTTTAAGTCTGTTTTTAAGCATTTCTGACACTAATTCCTAAGACCGCGTCGTAATTGCATTTTTTTGTTTAGTTTTTGTCCGTTCGTTTCTGTAGATATTTGTCGTAAAAAGTCAGTTAAATTTTGAAACTTCGACGTTCGGCTTTTAAACTCGAAAGACGAAAAAATATCAACAGAGTGGTTCTTAGAAAACATGGCCTGCTTCGCAAATGCTTCTCAGAAGTTCAGAGGAGATTATTTCTCAGAAAAGATATTCACTCGCTCTCTTATGAGACTCCACTGCAGAGCCCGTGACATGATGAAGTTATTAAATTTTACTGCAGGCTGTGGCTTCTCAAGACATCACCAACCATGTGGAGTGAATTGAATCTCAGATGACTCGGAAGAGTTCTTTCTTCAGATCCATCGGTTCATTCGAATTTCTGGCGCGCATTTACAACCAGTTTTGAAAATCTCAAGAAACGTTTTTTTCAAATCTTTAAATTATAGATCTGCAAATCATGCAAATGATGCAAGCTTAGGGGAATATTTTTTTTTGTTCGTTTCACTTTTAAATATCATTTTTTCCATTGAATTCCAAGAATTTCCAGAATTTTCGTCGAGAATTCGGAAAAAATTTGTCTGTCGTTCCTGATTACTTCTCGGAAGAAGAAGAAGTTTGAAATCTAATTTCCTCGTCGTGAGCGTCCTGGAAAAGCAGAAGCATCACCATCGTCATCGTCGTCATCATCTTTATCGTCGCCGTCATCATCATCATCATCATCATCATCAGAAATGATTCCATATTTTTAAACTTGTAGGAGAATAGAATTCTTTCGATCTGAAAATCGAAATTTGAATACACAATAGATGTATTAATCACTATCCAGGTATAATTCTGGTGTTGATGACTGTTACTTTTGGTGCTGCTGCTGCTGCTGATGATGATGATGATGATAAACATTAATAGATGATGTCAACGATGATGTTGACGATTATGGGTCTGATGACAGCATATGGTCAACATTTCACGATAATTTGACCGAACCTATTATTTCAATATGTGTATCAAAACGAACAGATACGGACAGACTTGGACAGAGAGTCTGGTCACTCTGGCACGTGGATAAGAGGCAGGAAAAAGTTAACCCATCTGCAACAAGTTTTATTGTATATGTAAAGATAGGCTGGAATCTGAGTGGGGTTGGGGCAAGGTCTGGGTAGGGTTAAGGGTCTGAATTAGATATTAAGTAAGAAGGATTATTGTTATACTTAAGTATTAAAGATCACAAGTCATTTCTCAAACATTCAAGACTTTCTTACGATGTTGAGAAAACACTCAATCCATACAAACATGAAAGTCAATTGACACCTGAAACTGGTTTTCTAAAGAACTCCACTAAAATTTCGAAACACATTCGAAACGTATTCAAGAGAAGTTTCTTCAATCTTTTCCTTTATCTTAATAAAGTCTAACTTTTAAACACTCCCCGCCCTCAAAAAAAAAAAAAACTGGTTCAATATGATGATAAACATTTTCATTTGATTCTTGAAAAGACTGAAATCCCACTCAATTCTTTAGAAAAATGATGTCAACTTAAAGTCTGTATTTGTTTTCTTGTAAATTCTTTAAAAACATAAAAATATGACAAAAGTAACGTTTTAATGCTTTAAGCAGAATGTCACTTGCAAAGAAACACCCACGTTTGGAATGACATCAACAATAATATGTATTAGCTATTAATAGATGAAATGTCAACACTGGGAATTAAAAGTAATAATAATAATAATTATTATGATAATAATAATAATAATAATAACAATAATAATAATAATAACAGCAACAATAATAATAACAAACTAAAGATAACGACAAGCTAAAAATAGATATTAAAAATAACAGCACAATTTCATTGCAAATGTTATACGGCAAAACAAAAAATCTAAGAGAGATTTGATAAGAATCGTACGATGAACATTTTATCAAGCCGAAAAATCAAAACAAATCTGTTTTATAATTTTAATGTTATTGGATAAAATAAGGATTTAAAAAAGAAGAGGCTGGTAAATAATATTCGAGAAAATGTCTTGTTTTTACGTTGCAAAATATTCACGTGATTCAGCAGCCATGAATTCGTGATACGTTGGCAACTGAAAATAAAAACGACTTTTTGACTGACAGTCATTCATAAATAAATGCTTGAATAACTCCTCAGGTAGTGCCTGTAGGTATTTTGAGATAAACATTCGTGAAGTAATCCTTAGAGCGAGGCTGTGACACATATTAAGCAAGATTGAATAACTCCCAAAACTGTCCCTGGTCACATTCGACTAACTAGGTTTAATAGTAAGTTGAGGATCTCCCACAGTAGATATGAAGATACTTGGTATGCGAATGGAAGGTTTGCACTGGCGTAGCCCCGAGGGAAAGGGTCAAGTGCTCTCTTGCCTCTGACAGGCTCCTTAAATAGTTGAGTTGGGTATTTCTTAAAGCCATCATCACCATCCATCGTGTAAATACAATTTGTGTCTGAATTTTCCCTCACTTTCAACAAATTTTAAAATCCTGGTCACGGTGGAATCGGGTTTTTTCAAGATTTGGCGTGGTTTTAATAGTACCTTTTCAATATCTTTAAATCTCTTTCTGTAACTTACTTATAAAAAAAATTCTGTCAGTTTTTATCACGAGCTGTTGCGGACATGAAGCCATGCAAATATAGAGCCTGATTATCACGATCAGCTTTTAAGATTATTATTATTATTATTATTATTATTATTATTAAATGTGTAAAATATTCTTTTTTGAGTGGAATAAAACCTATGCTAAGTAGATGGAAAATGTGAAGCATCTATTGACGGAATCCCAACGAAATTTAATTTTTACTGCTATATCAGCTTTTTATTAATGTTTTTTTTTTACTGCTATTCAATGACTTGTCTTATAGTTGTCTAGTTGTCTTATAATTTATATATAATAAGTTATTTAAATTTGGACGAAAACCGGGCGTTGATGTTGGATATTACATTACACTGAAATTGTTTAATTCAGGGCCAAATTAATAACCAACAATACCAACCAAAAATCGCGATCTTACAATGTTTGACAAATGTTTTCTGTTCCGATGGAACGAGTAAAAAATGTTGAAATACTAACAAATATTTTTTCCTACCTATAGAGACAATTAGATTGTAATTTGTTTGATGAATAAATTGTGATATATCTATATCTCATAGAAAAAATAAGTTGTCAAAAATCAACCCATCTCATTGTTAACAATTTTAAAATTAACAAGATATACATGCGAATAATGAAATATATAAAAATAATGAAAGTTTCAGCAAATTATTTTTTTAAATTCTTTCCTCATCTTGTTTAGTATTCAGATTTTGTGGGCCATTCCCACGACACATCTCTCTTTATGAGGATATTTACATTTAACGAAAGAGTTTATTGATTAGTTAAAGCAGACGTCCTCAACAAATAATCTCCTTTATTGTTTGGGTTAAAACGAGGTTTGATTAAGTAATCAGGTCAGTGATGTTAATATTTCTAACCGGTTTAGCGTGAAACGCTCGGAAAAAAATTAGTTCTAAGTTTATAAATTTAATAAAATACTTTTCCCTAATCTATTTTTAAGAAGGAATTCATTTATTATTAGCTTCTGAAAATGTAAGCATTATTACAGTACCTCCTCTTGTCAGTGCAGGACGTCAAGAAATGTCATCAAAGAAGATAAAGGATTGTACTGACAAAGTGGCCGGCCTGCTTGGACTAATAGGACAGATAGCAAAAGATGAAAAGATATCCAAATTATCTCATAATATCAAAAGAGTAGCAGATGATAAAGCATTGGTTAAAGGAATTGCAAAAATTTTAAACCGATCTGACAGTGAGAATGAATCGGGTGATGATAATTATGATGCATTGCAAGAGAATGTGGGAAATGATAACAATTTAGTTGCTACAACTGAGAACACTGAAAATAATCAGCCTGGACATGCTGATATTGGTGGTAGTGCTGATAAGGATGATGATGATGATGAAAGTGGTGGTGAGGACAAGAAAGATGAGGAAGAAGAGATCATTGAAATGGTTAAAGGTTAGCTTTGTGAATCACATTCATTCAATTGAGATGATCAATTCTTAAAATCATCTTTAATTGTTTTCACAATTTAACTGATTTTTATTCCAATAATTTGCAAATCAGATGGACCTTCTCTCTTCCAATTGAAAATCTGTTATGATTTAGTTGTTCCCAAGAATGTAAGCAATCCAATTTCAATTTAAAATTTTTTTCTTTTAATAAATGAGAAAATATTCTGTTAAGTTTTTTTGCATCCAGGTAATCTATGACTTGAGTTCAAGGCCTCGCGGAGTCGTTCTGATATACAACGTTACGAACGTCAACGGCTCTCAGAAGAGAAGGGGAAGCGAACACGACGTGGCAAATCTCAACAACCTCTTCCTCAGGCTCGGATACAGAGTCAAAGTCATAGATGACTGCACGGCAGAGGTGCATTTCCATTGCGGACGTTGCTATTGCAGTCGAGAGGTGTCGTGTTCAAGACCCAACACCGGCTGCAACGAGTCCCTTATTCGGGCAGGAAAGCCATTTAAGTGGAGAAACACTTGTGCGTGCAGCACTTGCGAATCTCACTCCGTATTTTTATTATCATTGGATTTATTGGATTATTAGAAAATTAATAAAATTAATTGTGCATTAATAAATGTTCATTCTTAATATTATTAAAAGCTCAAACATTTAACCAACAAGCAATTCAAGGAGTCTCTGAAAAAGGAAAGCAACGACGAAGATCTGAACTTCCTCGACTCGTTCGTCCTCTTCATCATGACCCACGGGACGTGCAACGAGGTCATGTACTTCCAGGACGACGGAGCCGTCAGTCTGACGTACGTCGAGGAATCTTTGGATGCCAAGAACGCTCCGCTGCTGGTCAACAAACCGAAATTAATATTCGTACAGGCCTGCAGGAAAGGTCAGTAGGTGCAGCTTTTAGATTTTGAAAGCTGATTTGTTGAGGGGAGCAACTGCTCTTCATTTGTTGTGCATCGTTTCATTATTGATTCATCCTTGACAGAAAGAGAGAAAGATTTAAAAGATAACATTTGTTATGAGGAGAGGGGATAAAATGGAGGCATAATTATTTATAACTATTTTACAATTAAATCAAGGCCAGAAGTGGCACCAATGCTTTTCTAGACATGTCTTATTAATCTTGAGTCAAGATGTAAACAAGGTGTCTAGCTTGTAGCTTATAGTATGCTTAATTAAAACCATAGTCTCACTGGTCTAACTGCTACTTTTTCCTGGAGTTTAAGTATCTCCACTTAATTTTGAATTTAGGAATCGCACACAAGGTTCAAAGCATTGAACACGACGCGATAACTTTGGGTGACAAAGAACCCCACGACAAGGCGGACATCTTTGTTTCATATTCAACTTACGAAGGTATTTTCGAATATATTTTGCTGCGTTACAGCACCTTTTGAAAATCTACTCCACTAAATATAATAAAATATTATACAATAATACTAAAGTCTATATAAATAATACTGTATAATTACTAAATAAAATATTATATAATAAACAGATTATATATTGCAATATAATTTAAATATATAATATATTTACATCATTTAAGTTTAAAATCAATAACACGATTCGGTAAAGGCTCCGTAATACATTGCTCTGTCGTTCTCGCGTCGCAAAAGGTTGCAAATCCGCAAGAATTCCGGACAAGGGCACGTGGTTCATCCGAGCCCTGGTGCTGGTCCTGGAAAGACATGCACACGAGTGGTCCTACTCGGACCTGATGCTCTGCGTTCAGAGGATCGTCAACGGAATAGAGGCCAAGAACTTCCGGCAGATTCCGCAGAAAAAGGACTCCGCCAGGTACCACTTCTACTTCTCTCCGATCGACGTGCCTGAGTTGCGACTCCGGGCGAGTTCTTTGCCGATCTGAGGGAATCACGACGTCGTCGTCGTCATTGATGTTGTTGTCGGCAACGAAAGCCTCGTGGTTCTCGTATGCGGAAGTATTGTTTACTCGTTGATTTGCAATTTGTTGTTGATATCGTTCGTTTGTTTATGATTTGTTTATTCAATGAATTGCGATGATTTGCAGGGGAGGGGGAGGAAGATTGTTGCTTGCTTTTGCATTTAATTGTTTTTTTTGTTGCATATGTTTCTTGTTTGTGAAGGTTCTTCAATCAGCAAGTGACCTTCAACTGTGCTTCCAAAGATCTGAAATAGTCCAATACTATGTCTTTTCTTTAAGTTTATGGGAAGTCTTCATTTTGTAAGATGGATCTTTTGACTCGCTCGGATCCTCGATGAATCCCAAGTCAGTCGGTCCTTCGAGGTTTATGGACACCACCAAAACCATGGCCACTATTTGTTATGATGTGAGCTTGTTACGATGTATTTCATTTCCCTGTCGTTACGAGTCTTGCTTCCTCGTGCAGACTTTCCTACTTTGGCCTTTCTGCGATCATGAAATATTTGAATCGCAATAAGTTTTTGTACCTAAACAAGTTGTTTTGGATGTAATTTTTGCATCTTGTTTTGAAAATCTTAAAAAACAGTGAGAAATTGAAGTGAACCAAATTGATCAAATATTTGGAATGTTTTAAAATCTTTTTGTCAGTTATTGAAATATTTTATCACAAAGATGTTCTTTTTTTTCATTTAATTTCCTGTAATTGAAGTGTTTTTGACACAAAAATGCTTTTTGTTTTGTTTCATTTCCAGTTCATCTCATCATCTTCAGTCCATCTTCATCTTCATTGTCACTTTTTTCTTTGACTCTCAATTTGTCTTTTTACCTTCAATTGTTTAATCTGCAATTAATTAGATATTTGTCTCCTGCACGCACACGCACAAGGATTCCTTTCTCGACAATGAAATTGATTTCCCTAATTATTCTTTGCTCTTTGTATGATGCCATTAAGTGCAGACTCAGGTCTCAGGAATACGACTCAGCTTGAGTTTGTGTCTCTGTCATACCTGTTGTGGCATCACAAATGATGAAATGCGAGCTTATAGAACAAGAGAGAGAGAGAGAGAAAGAGAGAGAGAGAGAGAGAGGAACGACATCTTAATAGCAATGTAACATATTGTTATGATATTCGTGATATAATTTCATAATTCATTCAATAAATTCATAAATACAATAAATACGATGTCCACAGAAACAAAGCTTGACGCGCTCGAAACGCTGGAAACGACCGATTGAAATAAATGCGGAAGATAAAAATATTATCTTGGTAAAAAAATTGGAACACCCAAAATGCAGAGCTGATGGCGTTCCAACGACGAAAGTGCACTCTGTCGATATCCTCTGAAATTTCGACTAGTTTTCCAGCTCCGGGAATTCAGTGTTTCGAAGCTCGGTTCCGGTCTTGGAGGAGTAAGGCTGGAGAGGTTTCGTGGGGGGAAGATCGTGTGTGTGTGTGTGTGTGTGTGTCTGAGATCCACTCGTGTGCGTGCGAACATCTGTGTTAACGTCTACGTGTGTTCAAGTGAGACGGTGCGCTCGAGTGGGTTTCAGCCGTTGTTCGGATTGTCGATGGAAAGTGACGGCGAATGGAAACTACCGTAGAAGCAGAGTTTCGGTTTCGCTGAGGTCTGGTTGCAGTGTGACGTTTCTGGAAAAGGCGACGAGGACGAGGAGAGCTGACGAGGTACGTTGGCAGCTGCGGCCGCGTCGCTGGAGGTAGTCGTCGTTGCGGTCGGATTGTTGCCGGGGACGCCTTCGTGGCTAGGAAGGTGCGACGGAGCCAGAGGGTGGGAAAATGACGGAGCCAACTGCCGCTGGAAGCTCGGATGGAGTTGGATTTGCTGGTGGCGTTGTTGGTTGCCATGCTGGTTGCCAGGGGAGTTTTGTTGAGCTTCGACCGGGATAAACCTTCTGTTGTGCTCCAGATGCAGCACTCTTTTGGCAATCACTTCCGGCAATCTCTCCAGTTTCATCTGGAAGCGATTTGAACGAATTTAAATTGGAAATCCTCGGTCTTTAACATAGTTGTAATTAGAAGGTATTTATTCTGGAAAAATATTGAGCTGGAAATATATTATGATAATATCTAGCTCGGCTGAAGTGATGTCAATAAAAATGGCGGCAAAGGGATGATAACATCACCATCGCTTAAGGCTGGGAGCCAAATAGCACGCTCAAAAAACACGCACGGAGTGCAAAGAAATTTAATTCCCATGAATCGAAACCGAAATTGGATCAGCGGGAAATTCCATTGAGGTTCCTTCAAGTTGAAGAATCCTATTTTAAGTCCATTTTAAAAGTGAACCTCAACAAAAGATTCTACAACATTTTTTCTCTTCGAAGTTTTAGAACAATTGAAAGTCTTAACGTCTTAAATTATTTTTTAAATTATTTCTTAATTCTGTTGAGTGATGACAGTAATTGCAATTAATAATAATAATATTTATTTATTGTCACAAAAATATTTCTAAATTTATAAAATTATAACTAGATATTAAATATTCGATAAACATTCGCAGCATTTGCGTCGTAATTCCGAATAATTTCAGAATAATTGTCGTGAACCAAAAATAAATTTCGGAGTTTATTTTCAATTTTATTTAAAAACAAAAGAAAAAGCCGATTGTTGAAAGAAGCTGAAAGGACAACTCTGCATCTGGGTTGGCACCGACCGGATGTTAATCCACGGAATGACATGCGCAGTGAAGTTATTTGAGAGGCTCGGGTTTTTTTCTCGGAAAGTCTTGCGTCTCTGTTGTTACTTTGAATTAAAGTTTCAAATTTCTGACCAGGAAAGAAGGAGCGTGCAGGGATTTTAAATTTTTTTTCGGGAAAATAAAACGCAATTTAGCTTTCTGAAGAGTGCTATCGTCATCATCACCACCACCAGCCATCGCAGGCTCACTGCAGTGGCCATCATCATCATCATCATCATCACGATCATCATAGTTGTCGTCGTTGCCCACTTCCAACTATCCAAGTATCAACCTTCAATCTATCCATCCAATGTCGGAATACTATTAAACCCACCATCCATTTATCCATCACTCCATCCGTCCATCCATCCATCCATCCATCCATCCATCCATCCGTCCATCCATCCATCCATCCATCCATCCATCCATCCATCCATCCATCCATCCATCCATCCATCCATCCATCCATCCATCCATCCATCCATCCATCCATCCATCCATCCATCCATCCATCCATCCATCCATCCATCCATCCATCCATCCATCCATCCATCCATCCATCCATCCATCCATCCATCCATCCATCCATCCATCCATCCATCCATCCATCCATCCATCCATCCATCCATCCATCCATCCATCCATCCATCCATCCATCCATCCATCCATCCATCCATCCATCCATCCATCCATCCATCCATCCATCCATCCATCCATCCATCCCTCCATCCATCCATCCATCCATCCATCCATCCATCCATCCATCCATCCATCCATCCATCCATCCATCCATCCATCCATCCATCCATCCATCCATCCATCCATCCATCCATCCATCCATCCATCCATCCATCCATCCATCCATCCATCCATCCATCCATCCATCCATCCATCCATCCATCCATCCATCCATCATCCATCCATCCATCCATCCATCCATCCATCCATCCATCCATCCATCCATCCATCCATCCATCCATCCATCCATCCATCCATCCATCCATCCATCCATCCATCCATCCATCCATCCATCCATCCATCCATCCATCCATCCATCCATCCATCCATCCATCCATCCAGTCATCCATCCGTCCGTCCATCTCACCTGTAGCTGCATGAGTGACTCCTCAATGCTACTCTGCCTCTCCTCCACTTTGACCTGTCTGCTATTCATGTCCACAACAACCTCGTACACGTTCGACTGGGTCTTAAAAAATAAAATGAAATATATTAAAAAGAATTGAATTAAATATTACAAGAAAAATGACTAAAATAAAATTTTAAAGCCATTTTATTCCATTGTTTTTATTTTCATTAATTTAACAATTATATCAATAAATCAATTGAAAAGTCTCAAGGTATTTTAAGATTAATTTGCTTCAAATTGCCTGGCGGTGAATTATTCGTTCGGTTAGTGATGGCAGAATGATGGATGAGTGAACACGTGATTTCATCGTCTTACGTAGTTGCAGGCAACAACCACAACAACAACAACACCAAAACACAACAACAACACACAACAACAACAACAACAGACAATGCAAACAAAGCTGTTAAATAATGTATTTGTTGAAGCAGGAATGGCTTTCACGGAGCACTTTCATTGCTAATAAAGAAAGCAACCTTCGCCATGTCGACCAAAGTGCTTGCATTATCGTTCAACTTCCTCTGGTCTGTTTTCACTCTCCTGAGACTAAAACGACGACATTTGATTATTATTTAACATTTAATCATTTATCATTATTATTATTACTTTATTATTAACTTATGTCAATTTATTATCTTCAAAAATAATATTACGTTAATATTATTATTACTAATATCAATGGTTGTGATGATGATGACGACGACGACGACGATGACGAGATGATGATAGCGATGAATTTTCTGAAATAACAACAAAGTTACACCGACTACTATACCTTTGATGTGTCTTTTGTTTTTACTGAATTTTCATTATTTTTCCAACTTTATTTTACAATAACAATAAAATAAATTCATTTTTTTAAAGGGAAATTTGGAAGTTTAAATTTTCTAAAATTACTAAAAAGACAACATTACGATGTTTATAATTCGCAAACATAACGATAATATTGGCCAACATTAAAAGTGATATCGACAATGATGACGATGACGATAGTGATGATGATGACGATAGTGATGATGTTGACGATAGTGATGACGATGACGATAGTGATGACGATGATGATGACGATGAGGATAAAAATGCAAAACAAAGCACTCCTCGAATAATAAAACTTGAGTTACGAGGGAAAACATTCCTGTCAAAATTGTCACCTTTCAAGAATAAAAAAAGAATTTTTTTAAATGCAAATTCACGTCATCTTTGTGTCTCGGCCTGTTTCATCGGAAGCATACACTCCAGCGCCGGAAACAAGCTCAAGTCACGTGACCCTCTTCTCCGCCAATCACGGTTCGTTCCAGTTTTCCATCCACGATTTCCAGGCACTGGACTCAAATGGAGTCGAATCCACTTATTCCAGAAGCGTCTCGTGGAATCCTAATCTCCATGGCAACCGTCGTCATCACTATCACTATCATCATCATCATCACCATCACCTCAATCGTCGACGACGACATCCCGAGGCGTCTTCTCTTCCGGTTGCAGAGGAGAGATTGGATGGAATCGCCTTTGTCACTATCATCATCATCATCATCATCATCATGACCATCATCATCATCACCAGCAGGAGCTGTATCATCGTCACCAGCAGTCATCATGATCTCCATTTTCATTGTCATCCTTCACTTCTGGTTGCTGAGGGAAAATTGGAAAATCTACCCTCACCATCATCGTTGTCGTCGTGGTCATCGTCACGATCATCATCATCGTCATCATCATCATCATCATCATAATCCGCTCAATGCGAATGACTGGCGTTCTACGGAAACCTTATCATTGCCACGACACCACAGGACGGGACCGACTTGAATGAACGGTTGAACAGTTGAACGTGTGATTGAATCCTGATTGAAGTTGAGCGTTCAGACCTCTTCCTCCTCCTCCTCCTCCTCCTCGTTTCCGGTCCTAATCGTCGGAGCGTGGAAGCTCCCAACAACTCCGGTGCAATTGGGACCGATTCCACGCTCCGTTGGATGTCGGTCGCTTCTTTCCAGTTTTTTCCAGCAGGGACATCGACCATTAAAGATAGCTTGTCACGTGATTGTCTCTTCCAGATTATCTGCAGCACGCATTCCGTGCACGACCCAAGTAAATTATGCGCGCCCGATTAACATAATTTATTCAGGTGACGCATGACGTCATGTGGCCCGGCTGACGTCATGTCAGTCCATTCGGAAGATTGTTTGCTTTGAACTCGTCTTCTATTTATAGACTCTCTTCTTGATTCCAGTTTTTGTTTTTGTTTTTGTTTTTTTTTAAATAATCTTAGAAATGAGAACCAGCGCCTATTTTAAGAACTCATTAATTAATATTTTGATATTTATATGTTTAATATAAATAAATCATTTATAAATATTTTAATAATCGCAATCATAGGGGTTAAAATTAGCATCGAATGACTGCGTTTACATTTCCGGTCATTCTTTTTGAACGCACTGGTCATTAGCATAAAATATGATAATTATATCCAGCATCGGAATCATCATCATCACAACCGTTATAATATCAACGAGCACCACGACAGCATTGGAAGCAAATGTTACAACAATTATTGGAACGTGCGTCAAGCAGCGACAGGTGTCGGTTACCTGTATTATTACTCTTTTTTCTACTGTAATACACCTGTATTGGTTTGTTCTCACCTGTGGATGGCCTGGAGGAACTTCCGGTGATGCGTCCTCACCTTGGAAGTGTTGATCTCGGGCGCCATCTTGGTGTGCTTGTAGATGAACCAGGTCTCTCGGAGGACATTAGCTGCTGAATTCTTTAACTGGTGATGATGAAGACGACGACGATGACGATAATGGTGATGATGATGATAGAAAAGTGATGATGACGATACTCTCAAGTGATCTTTTGCACTAAATGTCCGTCTTCTAGCATCATCAATATCAACATCAACATCATCAACATCGTCATCATCATCCTCATTATTATAACCATTGCGAACGCCGCTGTTGGCGTGGTTAATGGCAAAAACCAACTATGCTCTGATGCACAGGAATTGATTCTTCTGCGGATCCATGCTAACAGCACGATGCAATTCATCATCCTAGCCGTCATCATTATCATCATCATCATCATCATCATCCTAGCCGTCATCATCATCTTGGGCGTCATCATCACTATCATAGTCATGGCCTAGACAGGAAAGATGGTAGAGGATGGAATGATGCTGTGTTAGATGAATGGAGATGACAGAAGCCCAAGGAATCCAACGGCAATAGCAGTGCAGACGCCTCGGTAACCATTGGCAACTGTTGCCATGGTGGCCGGACGTCACGTGATCTCGAAGCTAGGTCACTTTTAATAACTCGACCTTGTTTGTCGTGCACATTGTATTCATGAATATTTATGAGGAGGGGTGTGGCAGAGGCAGTGCTCGAGTTGTAATAACATCAATGCTATTATTACTTCTGTAAGTCAAGTTAATTTATAGCAACAATTATTATTATTATTATTACTATTATTATTGTTGTCATTATTATTGTTATTATTATTATTTTATTAATATTATTATTATTACTATTATTATTGTTGTTATTATTATTGTTATTATTTTATTACTATTATTATTATTATTATTATTATTATTATTATTATTATTATTATTATTAATTGTTGCAACAATAAAGTTAATCTAATTATACCCTCTTGGTGAGTTGCGTGTCCATCATGAAATTATGAACGTGTTTCTCAGCTCGACTCAACTCCAGCTTCCTCGCCAAAACCGCCACCACAAGAGCCGTGCACCCTGACCCCTGCAAAGGTTAAAAGGTCAAGCATTAGAATCGTTTGAATTATTTTAATTATATTATTATACATCTTGTAATAATTCAAAATGGATGATACCATCATCATCAGCATCGTCATCACCATCATCGGTACCGCCGAATCCCATCCACTGAGTTAATCCCTTTCAGTGACCGCCAGGGTGGCAAGTTGGAAGTAGCTCATTAAGAATTGAAACAAACCCGGTCAAGTCGTTTCCGGTACTGATTTACAGCCAGGGATGGTCGTGTATGGCCGACCCACTGGGGACACCTCTACCCTCCCTTATCCCCTTTAAGCCATGGGGGGGGGGTAGTTGGGTGATTGGTTAAGTCGAGTTGATATGGCAACCGTTGCGTTAAAACTATGTCAAGTCAATCCGATTGGTCACAAGTTGTCTGCCACAACAAGGCCATCTCAGTCTTAACCAAACTATATATCAATCATCGGAAGAAATCCAAAAAATAATTTATTGTAATTTGAACTATTATCGTTTCTTTTTTTTCAATTTTATTTTAATATCTACTTTTAAGCCAAGGAAAGGTGTCTGACGTTCGGTTTTGTTCAAGGGTGGCAATGTCCAAACAGGACGGTCGACAAATGAAGTTTGAGGCGCTTTGAGATATTGCATACCGTTGTTTGGCGCTGCGTGTCTCGTTGTATGTTATTGTATATGTTTGTGCAACGTTGCGTGTTGTTGTTTGTCGCTGTGCTTGTCGTTGTCTCTTGTTGCTGGTTGTTGCGGGATGTTTAGTTGTTGTTGTTGCTGTGGCGATAAAAGATAAGTCTTCACGGAGAAAGAAAATGATTTCCTAAAATCACTGGAAGTTGTTAAAAGTGCACCAAGAAGTGTATGGGAGCGACTGACCGGTATCCCTTGGTATCCTGTTGTTATTGCGTCATCATCATCTTCGTTCTCCTCCTCCTCCTCCTCCTCACCATCCGCCATCTTTGTCATCATCATTATCTTCGTTACTAACCACACATCATCGTCATCGTCATCATCACCATGAGATGTAATTTCATAATTATACATGCATTCATACAAGAGCAAATACTATGATAATGATGACGACGACGATGACATAGGTAATTGCAATAATTGGAGTATCGATTAAATACTAATTGTAGTCGTTAATAAGCAATAAATAAAAATAATTATTGAAATAATTATATTAATATTTTATCTATATTATATTAATATTTTATTTATATTTAATTAAGGTTTATAATTAATATTTTTCTATTTAACTTTTAATAATATTAAATAACATCTTTGTTGTTCCAAGATCAGCGAAGCGTCAAGAATGGAGAAAGCGATTTTCATGGTCCGACAAATCTTTTTCGCAGAAATCAGAAAATTATAAATTATGATTTTTATAAAAATTAAATAAATGTATTTTATAAAATAACAGGATTTTATTTATATTTTTTTGAAATTTCGTAGTTCGTTTGGTTCAAGTTGAGGCCAGTCGTGCGCTGCTGGTGGTCCAGCACTTTGAGGTCAAATGTCACTTTGAGGTCAAGCAAAGGTTCTGATTGAAAGCGGGTTGAAGTTGATTTCGATTGCTTTGCAGTTGAATTTCGTTCAATCAAATGTCTGCGCTCGATTTACGTTTCATTTTGTTTATAGGATGGAATAAATTATCTTTTTTTAAATTAAAACAATTCTTTAAATTAAAATGTATTAATAAAATATATAAAATATTTATATTACAGGCGAATAAATATATAAATAATTATTTAAGCTACATACCAATTTCAAATACATATACACACGTATTTGTAGTCAAGTAAATGAAATCAATGAAGCGCGACCCCAACCTACCATGACTCCAGTCGCCACAGCGATTCCTCTTCCACAATAGGTGGATGGAACAATGTCACCATAGCCAATAGAAAGGAAGGTCACTGAGATGAGCCACATGGAGTTCAAGAAGTTCTTGTGGTTCGGGTTGTGGTAGCTGGAAACATGATGGATGTGATGTTGATGATGATTTTTCTGGTAGCGATGATGGTGATGGAGATGATGACGACGATGATGATGATGCTGATGATGATAATGGAACTATAGGAGATAGACAATGCATGCAGTTCATTCCCGGATCATCATCATCATCACCATGGTCATGGTCAGCAAACGATTTCTAACGACAGAGAATTTTTTTGTCATCCACATTTCCCTGGGTCATTTCATTCCGTTTTTCGGGGGATTTAACGAACAAAACTCGAATAAAAAAAATATTTTCAAAAAATCTTATTTTCCTGATTATTTATCGAATTATGACTTTTTTCCGACGAAAATTCTGAGTGAAAATGGCTCAAGAAAAGGGCTTAATGAGCTCATAAAAGATGTTGTAAATAAGAGTTTGTTGCTGTTGTTGTTGATGTTGTTGCTTTTCGTTGTTGTTGTTGATGATGATGATGATGATGCTGTTATTGTTTTGTTGTTCTCGTTGTGACAATGTTGTTGGAACCACAGAAACTCACACACACACACATACACACACACACGCACGCACACAAACACAGACACACACACACATACACGCACACAGACACCCTGCAAGAGGTCAAACTTCACGAGGGAGCTTTTAATGTAATTTTTGTTCCTAAAACTCGAGAACAGGTGCCCGTAGGAGTGTCCAAGTGAAAGGTCAACTGTTTTGAATTATTTACAATTTTGTTTAAAAACTGGTTATTAATGCTATTTAATTGAATTTAGTAACAATAAAGTGGAATTTGGATATAAATTGCTTGTATCATTGGCTTTGATATCAATGCCTTTGTATCAATGGCTTTGTATCAATGGCTTTTTATTATTGGCTTTGTATCATTGGCTTTGTATCAATGGCTTTGTATAAATTGGCTTTATGTCATTGGCTTCGTACCAATTGTTTTGTATCAATTGTTTAGCATCAATTGCTTTGTATGAATTGTTTTGTCTGCCTGTTTGAACCCATTTGAGTCGACCATCGATTGTAGGGATTCTGACGTGTTCAGGTGAAAGCAATCAAGCAAACAGGTATCAATACGCGTGTGTTGAGATGTAATTACCTGTGTGTTTGTTCAAATGAGCAGCGCTGGACTTATTTGTTTTCTTTTGAATTAAATAATTATTCAAAATTAATATTTATTAATATTTATAATATTTATTAATATTTATAATGTTTATAATATTTATTAATAGCGCATTCATTTAAATTGAATTTATTTGAAATAGATATTTAATAAATAAATTATTTAATTTTTTCCCAATTTAATAATTATTAGAGATTAGTATTACATTATATATTATTATTATTATATTTATTTCAATTAAAGTTTTATTAAATAAATTAACTTCATCTTTTTATGAAATATTTGCATAAATACTTTTGCCATTAAATGAAAAGATAATGTTCAACGTTTCATGGCGTACGTTTAAGATTTATTATTTTATAATAATAATTTATAAATAATTTTTAATTAATTACAAAATGCCAATCCACGACTTGATGCAATTGATATTATTGTTTATAAAATGATTTCTTTTGGATTCATTTAATTATTTATATATTTATTTAATTATTTATATATTCATTTGTTTTACGTCGAAATAAATTAAATTAATTTAATAATTCCTAATCTCAAACGAAATGAACCTTCAAGCTGAACACATGCGTCCACTTTGAGACACATGTTGACATTTCTCATGAATTATTCATGAACCCAAAAGATATTGAAACATAAATACTACAACAATAATAACTTTTTACTGATAATAGACGCTTAATATATAATATCTATTATAATACTTAATATATAATATCTATTATAATACTTAATATATAATATATATTGTAATACTTAATTTATAGTATTTATTATATTTCCTAATATGTAATATATAATATGATACTTAATATATAATATATGTTGTGATACTTAATATATAATATATTATAATAATTTAATATATAATATATATATTATAATACTTAATACGTTATATATAATACGATACCTAATATATAATATATATTACAATAAAGTTAATAGAAGAAATATAATTTTGTTTACGAATCAATTTTAACAAGAGTTTTAAATTTTGAATCGATTAAATATTTTATTTCTTGTATCTGAAGTACGAATACATTTGTTCAGGACTTAATTATTATATAAATGTTATATAATTATATAATAATAATAATAATTATTATTATTATAATTATTATTATTATTATTATTATTATTATTATTATAATTATTATTATTATTATTATTATTAATTATTATTATTATTATTATTCAGACGGCAGTGTTTCTGTCGAATATCGTTGCATTAACAAAAGGAGGACTTGAAGTTATGTTCACAGCGTGCAATTGAAGCTGGAATTAGAAATTGGAGAATCACATTCGGGTCGCAATTGATGGGTGGTTCCCATGACAATGCTTTGGACATTACAGCAACAACAACAACAACAATTTCAACAAGAACAGCAACAACAACAACAACAATCTCAACAGGAATAGCAACGACAACAATTTCAGCAACGATTTCAACAGCAAAGTGAAACATTTTTATTTCAACATAAAAACCGTCAACTATTAAAACCGGATTTTCAAAATAAATAAATAAATAAATAAATTTTCGAACTATATTTGTCACTAAAACAAAAAGTCGAATGTTTCATAATATAATAAAAACTTATCAGTTGATCTCAAATTCAAGTACTTTTGAAAAAACTAAACAGAATACTTTGTTTTTACAAAATAATTTACAAAATAAGGTTTTAAGTTTGTTTTTTTTGTTTTTTGTTGTTTTCAGGAAAAAACAAACAAATGGCAAAAATAAAAAACCGCAGACTCCTGAATGCAATGACCCAATGCACTTCGAGTGAATTATGATTTATGCATAATAAATAATAAATTATGAATAATGAATTATGAAATATTCTTTTATGCGACACCTTTGCTGTCGGCAAACTTTTCCGTTTTTACCTCCTTTTTTAAGACCTTTTTAAAGCTTATTATTTTCGTAATTATTATAATAATTTTAATAATTATGTTTATAAACAATAATACTGAGTACATGTTTAGCTAAGATGTAGTTAGAGTTTTCATTAGAATATCCTCTTATGACCATTGATTTGTAATAATAATTATTTGTTATTGTTATCATAAATATTTCTTATAGCTTAAATATATAATTATTTATTATTATTATTATTAAAATAAATATTTTATTATACCTAAGCATTAATGCACTGAATGATGACCTTCGACCTGCATCAATGATGAATTACGACCTTTAACCCTGAATGCTTGACGTGTTGTGATGCATTTCTGCTGGTTGTTTTTACTTGCTGGTCACTAATTCATTACATTGGAGATTACATTCATTATCAGGAGATAATTAAAATATTATTCATTATTATTATTATTATTATTATTATTATTATTATTATTATATTTACCTGGATCGCGTAAGAAGGCTAGCATGTTTATTGTTTCAAATCCAAATTGAAATTAATGACGTGAGAGAATATAAATATTAATTTGTTTTCATGACCAATTCCTTTCATGAACGTTTATTACGTAATATATTTTATATAATATATAATTATTATTTTGTAATAATTAATCTTTAATGTCATCCACTCTCCAAGCATTCAGGCCATCACCGGAGTCGAATTTATCTTTCTCAGAGGTCAAAAGGTTAAACGAAGGTCACGGACAATTAGGGTTTTAATCTCATGAGAGGAATTAGCCATTACTTTCTGGGCTTTCCAAAGATTCTTTCGTTTCTGATGGAAATCCCAGAGAAAAATTACTTTCGCTATTCGCTGTTGGAAGGGATCATCATCATCATCATCATCATCATCATCATCATCGGCAACAACAACAGCAACAGTCGTTGTTTGGAGTGATTGGCTGATTAAGGGATTGTTTTAAGTCTTGTTGCTCATTTCAGTTCAGTAAATTATGATTTATTATATTTTATATCAGATTTTTAATATATTATTTACTTATTTATTTTTAATTGTTTTAAATTAAAGTTTCCAAAACTAAAATAACTTTCAGGAAGAAGAAAAAAAAACGTAATTGAATTATCTTATTTAGAATTCCAAATCTTTTAAAAATCTTTTAAATCTTAAACATCTTTAAATTAATTAAATTTTAGGAATTATTCACATTAAAGAAAAGAAATCTTAAAACCACGTCGAAGTAACCACAACCGGTTTTCAAAGACATTTCTTGGAAATTTTAGACGAATTAGGAATGCTTAAGTAATTTCCAAGCATCGACCAAAATAATTATTTTAATAATTATTATAATTATAACAAGAACAAATGTGATTAATTTCCAACATTTATTTAAAATTATCATAATATATTAATTTATTCACAGAACAACTTTCAGTCGGGTTTTGCCTTCTCTTGAACGAGCGGGAGTGATTTCAGGGGAGCGATTAATAACTAATAAATATTAATTAATAATAAATAAATAAATTAATTAATAATTCACGCATAAACAAATAAAATAAAATTAAATAAAAATAAAATAAATTACCGATTCACGCCAAACTGCAGAACTCAACTTTACTTTTGTGGACTTTTTTTATGAAATCGAAAAGAATGAAAAATAAAGAAAGAAAGAAAAATGAATGAATGAATGACCTGACAGGCGGGCGGACGGACGGACGACCGAATGAATGAATGAATGAATGAATGAATGAATGAATGAATGAATGAATGAATGAATGAATGAATGAATGAATGAATGAATGAATGAATGAATGAATGAATGAATGAAAAAAGAAGAAAGAAAGACCTAATGAAGAATAGTCGTCAGAAAAGACAGAAGACAAACGGTATTCTGAGCCCGGTTACTCCTCTTAATTTTTAAGTACCACACCGAAGAAATTTACGACCACGTTTGCTGGAAAAGGCGCCAACAAGCAATTGGAAGCACCTGAGAAAAGGGAAAATGAATACTCGGTGCTAATACTCGGGTCTCTGTCCTGGAGAGTGTCGTCAGTAGCTGGGCAGTTGTTGTTGTTGTTGCATCAGTTGTGATTGTTGTTGTTGTATCGTTGTTGTTGTGTTTCTGTGCTGTCCGTTTGTTTATATTTTGTTCTTGTATTGTTGCTGTTGTTTCTGTGCTGTCCGTTTGTTTATATTTTGTCTTGAATTGTTGTTGTTGTTGTTTCTATACTATCTGTATTTTGTTGTTGTTGTTTCTGTGCTGTCTGTATTTTGTTGTTGTTGTTGTTGTTGTGGAGCAGGTGAACAAGTTTTCACCTGGAGGAGTGTTGAAAAATTCTTTCGGAAAATTCTTTCATTTAGAAAAACTCGAATTTCTCACGGTATACTCGACTGTTGTTGTTGTCGTTGCAGTGGGTGTCGTTGTGGTTGTTTTCATGGTTGTTATGACAACATCAAGGGGGAAATTATACATAGTCATCGAAATATTTATACGTGTGGCTTGATATGACATTTCCTTCGAGTCGTGCGAAGTTAATTTTTACAATCCTAGATGATTTCTTCAAATAAAATCAAATAATATATCAAAATTAAACAAACGAAAAAGAAATATTGTGAAATAATTCATAATTATCACTTAAACAATTGTCGAGTTATTCCAAAAAATGCTATGAAATTACTGGCAAATAATGTTCTCCATAATTTTCTAATCCTAAAGGAAGCAATTAGCGTTTAAACAAAGGACTTCTCCAGTTTAACAAGTACCATCTACTCGACCCAGCTCGGATTTTCTGCTCGGACTTTGAATAAAACTCAAAATGAAATAAAAAAAATATATTATTATTATTATTATTTCTCTCGAGAGGTCGTCTGAGGTAGCAGAATTTGGAGAAATATCGGCAGAGAAATATTTCCAGACAAATAAAAAAAACGTGAAAGAAATCCTGCGTTTAGAGGTTCAAATTGTCTCAAAAATTATGCGCTCCATCCTCCTAAATAATTTGCGCAGGAAACTTTGAGCCTGATTGATGGAAGAGAAAAGGAAAAAAAATGCAATTTATTTTTAATTTTTTTTTACTGCGATTTTGGGTTCCTACGCAAGTTACGTTGAGTAACAATCAGCTTTGGAACGCTTTTTAAAGACGATTTTATTCGCTTTTAATATAAATTATCGATTAATTTTTCTTTCCAGAACCACTCCATCCTTTATTCCTTCATTCATTCATCCATTCATCCGCTCTTCCATCCATCACGAACCTTTCGCAGGCCCTCAGAGTCCAAGAGGCGATGATCCAAAGGGACAACATGAAAACCAGGAGAACTGTGCCAGGACATATTGTCATCAGGGTCTTTAAGACGAATCTTCGAATTGAAATTAACTTTTAATTGGCCGTTTATTAATAGTAATGACTGACAATTATTTAAAATTAATTAAGGAGTCATTAATATTAATATCTGTTATTACTAATATTATCATTATTAAATACACTAATTATTCAACTCGGTCGACCTTAATTAAACTTAATCGACAGCAATTTCACTCGTAGGCATGACGCTGAACTACGACTACGAGCCACCACAACAACATCCACCCCAGCAACAAACAACAACAGCAACAGCAACAGCAGCAGACATCCAAAGGTCAACCTGGTGTTAAAGGTTATCCTGTTGAGGGCACCGATGCTTCTGGACGAGGCGTCAGTGAACAACTTGCTGTGCAGTAACATCCCCCTGCAGATGAGATACAAGCGGAAGAACATGGGCAGGGACAGGAACAGATCTATAGGGACCTATCGGGACGGATGATGGACAGAACGATGATGGAATGATGGTAATGCCCGAGGAGGTAATATTCATGAGCGGCGCGCTTAATATTCATGAGATTTGTTGTTGTTGTTGTTTCTGTTTCTGTTCAGAGATTTGATTCGCTCATCGCGTAATGTTTTGAACAAATTATTGATTTATTTTTATTAAATATTTAAATAAATTATTTATTTTTTATTTTAATTAACCTACAAACTCCAGAGTTACAAAAATAGTAATAATTGCAATCGATAATAATGACGATGTCAATAAGGATAATGATGATGACGATGCTATTGACGCTAATGAGAATAATGATGGCGATGATGATGATGATGATAAGGAAGGTGATGGTTATGATACTTGATCAAGGTATAATTATACGAGTGCGGTTTCCATCCCACATTGACGTTAAGAGATTTGGACGGATGATAGGTTATGAGTTCAAATCCTGGTAATGCCAATCTTTTTTGCATTGTTAAGTTTGGAGACATTTTTAAAACCTAAAGCTCTGGAACCGTAATAATCTAAATCTAATAAAAAGACATTAATAAAATCTGAATAATTAATTGGGATTAATTTTGATTAAACTTAGAAAATAAATTAATTGTTATTATAATTTAAAATCAAACCGTTGCAAATGAAAACGCAGAGGAAACAATAAACAAGTCCGCCATTAACTACTTTCCCGAACGTGTATCGATTTCTCCTTCATTAAGGAAGCATGCTTCGGACTATAATTACCATTTAAATCTCCGCGCCATAGGTCAAAGGTCAGAGGTGAAGGATGAAGCGTGGTTGAAGGGATCTGGAGAATCATTGGGGGTGTGGATTCATTGGGTGGGTGGGAAGTGGGGAGATGATGATGAGGAGGAGGAAGAGGAAATGACACCCACCTCTTTGGTGGTCACCTTTTTTCCGTTGCTCTGTACGGTCGTCCATTCGAAATAGAACGCCCCAGGAAATGGGTGGGCGGAGCAGACGAGCAGCTCCCCAATCAGCTGTGCGATCCTCTGCCACGTCATGGCAATCCTCCAATCCTCGATGCAGTTGTTTACGGCGAAGAGCTGGAAAACGTTGAAAAGTTAAACGAGATTTAAACACGCTTTTCATCTTAAAATCATTCCCAAAGTTCCAAGTTTCGTAAAGTCCGATCGGACGTAAATCAGAAAGCATTGGGTTTAATGGAAAATAAAAAATAAAATTTTATTTTATTTGATTTTAATGAAAAAATAAATCCTATTGATCGCAAATGACGATTTAAGAAGATGATATTGAACAAGGGATAAACACTATTTAATCAGAAATCCCAAGAAAAGCATAGAAAATCTGTCACCTGAGAATTCAACGAAAACGGGACAACAACATCAGCAGCGACAACAACAACAACAATGACGACGACGACAACAATAGCAGCGAGTACTACATCGGCGCCTCTCGGCATGAATTTCGATTTTTTTTCGAACGGAATTATCCTAACATTTTAATGTTTTTGTGTTCAAAAATCAAAAATTTCTGTCAACCGAAGTCTGTTAAAGTTTGTTCAAAATCCAATTCCGGACAGGAGAAGGAAATGCCCTTGAACTCGAGCCGTTGAAGGTCAACACGAAAAACTACCCTCCCCAAAGCCACCCAAAAGCACCCACAGCAAGCCACAATCCTCAGGCCACTTTGGGAAATGCCCTCCGAAATTCATTCGATACTTTCATTATCATCTTCAGAGGGGAAAAGTGCAATTATAGGGGCTATACTTTAAGCTTGCAATTTAATTTATTAATTATAAATTGTTTAAAAATAATAATTATTTATTTATTTATTCAAAAATAATAATTTATTAATTAAGATATTAATTTAATAATATAAAGTAACATTTAGCAATTGAATTGATATTTTATTAAGTTTACGTTATTGACAAGTTTCACTTTTAAATTTCTCAATTTTCAATTCAATTTTCGACAAAATAGAATTTTAAATATTAAAAATTTAAAATTTCGCAAAAAATCGACGAATAAATTATTCATAAGAAATCTGTTTTTATCTCCTGCGTCTCAAATTTTCTTTTGAATTTTAAATATTTCTTTTTCTTTTTCAAACAAATGTTTTGAAAATGATTTCTTACATTTTGAAGCGAAATTTGAAACTTTAGGAATACAGATATGATGATAATGATGACGATGATGACGATGATGATGATGAAGACGACAATGCAGTTAGTCCAATGTTGGTGATGTTGACAGTCAACAAACGTTAATATAATTACCTTAAATTAATATTATCAATAATTATAATGGAATATGATATAACATAATTAATTCTAGTTAATATTATTATTATTACTATTATTATTATTATTATTATTATTATTATTACTATTATTATTATTATTATTATTATTATTATTATTATTGTTATTATTATTATTATTATTATTAATCGCGTTACTTCGCAACAAATACACTTCCTACAGTCGAAATCAGACTTTAACAACGAGATTTTTGAAGGCATTCGTCCAATTGGTGGGTAATTGGGCCACCATGACCCAATAAACGGTCACCCCAATTGGCGGGTAATTGGACCAACACGACCCAATAAACGGGCAGCCAATTGGTCCTTGGTCACGTGATTACGGAACATGTCTGCTCCTTGCCTCTCGTGAGTTTCAGTCATAAGCAGGGTCTGTCCTCAAATCAGGTTCAAATAATTTTTCCAGAAAATATTCGTGGTTATAAAAATTAAGACATTAAAATACGAACTGGTAATAGCAATTATAAATATAAAAACAATCAATAACATGAATTTTGCGATTTTAAAATAAATTATTTTTTAATGGAAAAATTTTGTAATTAAAGAATAAAAATAGGCCAAACCGTGAATCGGTTGAGATTAAAATATAGAAAGAATTTTACGTCCGGCCAAGTTTATGGCGTGACCTATGACCTTTGACGGTCTGCTGGATCCAACATGAAGTGGTGACTGAGAAGAATAAACATGAAAGTCACTCGTGCGTGAAGAATGAGAAAAACAAATTTAAGACGACGACGACGACAACGGTGATGTTGTTGTTCGAGGATATCAGGATATCGATGATGATAATGATGACGACGATGACAATAACCGATGATGGTAATGATGATGATAAAAACTTTGAAGTAATATTTGTCATCGTCCAAGTTATGACCAATAAGCTCGGCTAACACTCGATATTGCATAACCACGTGACCTCGAATGGGACGTCTGATTGGATGGGAGGTTTCCATGGCGATCGTAAACAACATTCGGGCTATTAACGGAGCCATCAACTACTGACGGTGAATTCGTAATCGTCATCGAGCTGATAGTCATCGTCGTTGTCGTCATCGTCGTTGTCGTCATCGTCGTCGTCGTCATCGTCGTCGTCGTCATCATCGTCGTCGTTCTCTTCTCCTCTGGAAAATCATCAGCAAACGTGTCCTAACAAGCAACTACTGATTTGAGATCGACGAAAATAATTTTTTTTTATTAAAACGAAAACTTAAAAAAAAATTTAATTTCAATGAATTCCTCCTTCTTTTTTTTAAAATAAAATATAATCCTTTAAAAATACATTTCGACGAATAATTTGAAGTAAAGATAAAATAAATTTTGAAAAGTTGTTCTCAATCTAAGAAAATTAAGACCACAGGCTATGACGACAAAGTCATTGGCGGATGATGATGATGACGACGACGATGACGTTGCATCGAAGGTCAAGGGTCAAACGGATCTCACTCGGAAGAGTTCCTTCCAAGCGTTGTGAGTTATTCTACATGGAGACCGGTCGTCATAGCAACGACCCGGAATTCAAAGCTGGAGAAGCAGCAGCGGTGGATAATAAATTAAGGCGGATCGGCAGTTCAATTTCCAGGAGAGTTTTTCATTCAATTTTGCCGATTTAAATTTTAATTCGTTTTTTAAATTCGTTCATGAGAAACAAGTGACCTTCCCAAAGGGATTTCCTTTCGATCGAATTTACCGAATTTGATATGTTTTGATGCAAAACATTTTTTATTATTTTTTTCTTGATTTTCCTCGGTCCTCACATTAAGTACATGCGAATGTGGTGAAGGCCAAATGTTTCATTTTTGGTGATTATTTTCTCAAATCGCCATTAACGCAACGTGAAATGCACTTTTGGACATGGAAAATAAAACTATTACAATGATGATGATGATGATGACGACGATAAAGATGATAACGACGACGACGTTGATGATGGCCGCGATAATTTTGTTGATGATGATGACTATTAAACTGAGACGAGGATTAATGGTAAAATGCACCTCTGCAGACGTATAAATGTTTCTATTCAAATTACACCTGCGCTGTGTCTCCGTCAACGTCACGAAAGCCGAGTGTCATTGTCATCGTCATCGTCTTCTTCATTATCAGTCGGCAGTACTCCGTTTTCAAGTATCAGTACAAGTGCCAGTATTCTTTGGCCACACTATCGGAGCTGGTACTTGAAAAGTACTTAAGCTATAGTTAAGTATCCGATGGTAGAGAGTCATCATCATCATCATCACCATCGCCACCGTCATCGTCATCACCACCACCGTCATCGTCATAATCATCGTCATCATCATCACCATCGCCACCGTCATCGTCATCACCACCACCGTCATCGTCATAATCATCGTCATCAACACCCTCCCAGGCTGATTTAATTAGCTCCATCAGTCAGTGTTCCATCTCCATTGAACGTCAAATCAGCTTCCAGCGTCAAAATGTCATGGAGTCATCGATGATAGACGATGCAGTCATTTTCGTACATTCCAGCAATAAAATAGATATTGCTTATTATGGTATGCTTATACTATTATTATAAGTTTTTATTATAAGCTTTGCCATTATTATTATTATTATTATTATTATTATTATTATGTTAAAGCTGTAACTGTGATTATATTAATAGTGTTGGATCCCTAGAAATTGAATAATATTTAAAATTATATTGCCGATTAATTAATTTAATAATTAATTAAATTTAGTGGCAATATAATTTGAGAATTAAATTGGTGCTATTCAGACTCTTTGGTTATGTACCGACAAATGGATTTATATCGGAAAGTAGAGCAGAGTAATAGAAACCAGCAGATTTCAAGACGGTTAATCAACTAAGCATTTTACATCTTCCAAGCCATCTGACAACTTTCAAAAACCTGTTCTATAATTAGTTTGAGGACCCTTTATTACATTGGTGTCAGGAGTGGGATTTAGAGTTAAAGGGTATCCAAAAGTAACTAAAGTAGAAGCTTGTTTTAGTTGAAAAGTGAACGATGCCAGTACTTGGATGAATTGTACGTGCCTCGATTGAGACAAGAATTGAGAGAGCGTGGCCTGGATTGGAAAGGCACGAAAGCTGAGATACGAGAGCGACTTGGGACATGGCTGACAGAGAATGGCCATGACCCAGAGGAATACGAATTCGAGAATCCATCCCATAAAAAGATGGATGAATTTCTTGATTTTATGAAAAAGTCCGTAGATGAGATGAGGGAATGTATTAGGAGTATTAGGGGTGATTTGAAAAACAGAGCGGTTCCATGCCAGGATGTCTCGTTGGCTTCGGGTGAAGACTCTGCCGAGAAGAGTCCTGTTGGTTCTTTTGAGGAGAGCAAAGTGGTGCTTATCTTGGGACCCAGAAGCCTCCTGCAAAAGGTTCAACGAGGAACTATAATCATTTTTCCTGTCTCCAGGTACCGTTTCTGGCAGCGTTATGGATTCAATTTTTGCCTTTGCAACCACAGTGCGTGAGTGTCTCCAGAACTCTGTGCGTGATGGCAGACTTAGGGAACTCGATGTTGGAGCCCATAGAGTTACCAGATCAGGTCGAGTCGTCAGCAGGGCCCAGAGAGCTCACGGAGGTTTTAGTGGAGCAAGTGGGGCTTTCGGAGGAGCCTGTGGGATTGCCGGTGGATCATGTGGAGTTGTTGTTCAGCTCGAGGAGTTACTGATGAGTCAGTAATTTGCCTTCCCTGGATTTGATGGTGGAACAAGTAGAGTCTACAGAACAGCCCATGGATTTACCAGCGGATGTTTCGGCTCCATTGGAAATAACAGAAGGGAGTCTCTTCAGGAGAGTGCCTCTGGAAAGTGGAGCAGGTGATCCTGAGGAGAGTCTGGGATCTGGCGACATCGTGGAGCAGGAGAGTGTGCATAGAAATGGCGATGTTCCGCGGCTGAAACTTGCGGGACGCAGAAGTAAAAGGGAGACAGAAATCCCAGAAGATGACAAAGCAAATGGATCTGGGATTTGCAGCCATGAGATTGTTGGAAGATCGGATCCTATTCCGAGAGTAAAAATGAAAATGGGAATAGATGTCTGTTCGGGACGAACAGATTTAAGGAGGGGCAGTGTTGGATCCCTAGATCCAATAAATTGAATAATATTTAAAATTATATTGCCGATTACATTATTTTAATAATTAATTAAATTTAGTGGCAATATAATTTGAGAATTAAATTGGTGCTATTCAGACTCTTTGGTTATGTACCTTTGACAAATGGATTTATATCGAAAGTAGAGCGATAATAGAAACAGCAGATTTAAGACTTATTATTAAGCATTATTACATCTTATTATTATTATTATTATTATTATGTTAAAGCTGTAACTGTGATTATATTAATATATATTATGGATCCCCGGTTATTATTATTATTATTAATGAAATTATATGAGTAATTATTAATATTATAATTATTATAATTTATATATTTAATTACTATATATTTCTTATTGTAATTCACGTTGGTATATTTTAATTTTAAATAAGATCAAGTTATTATAAACTAAAAACATAATTCGTTAATTAATGAGTTTAATAAGTTGAGTTTATTCTCTGAGGACGATAATAGATCTGCAGTTGGACAAATAGAATATTCCAATCTTTATAAATGCACCCAAAACTGAAATGAATGACAGAACAGAAAGCAAGGTTCTATTCAAAAAGAGATGACATTAATTTCCTAAAATTATTTTATTTTATTTCAATTATATGGAATTATTCGGGTTCAAACATATTTGCTTTTATAAAATTATGCTGATAATTATGTGAAATTATTTTATTAATTACGTGAAATTAGTTTAATAATTACACACAAATTATTTTCA
Organism: Hirudinaria manillensis; assembly: GCA_034509925.1. Classification (NCBI taxonomy): domain Eukaryota; kingdom Metazoa; phylum Annelida; class Clitellata; order Hirudinida; family Hirudinidae; genus Hirudinaria; species Hirudinaria manillensis. The sequence continues at coordinate 3,281,138 of CM067526.1, read as the reverse complement.
ACTGCCTCTTCATGTAAAAAAAAACAGTTCGAATGACGGAGAAGATTAAAAGAACAATTAAATTCTCTTTTCTTAAAAATAACAATAAAATAAAAAAAAATAAAAAAAAAATAATAATGATCATAATTGCAACAAAATTTCAAAATTGAATTACAATCTAAAGCTTTAAATATGAATTGAATCTATGGACACTGATATTAACAATGCTAACCATTACTTTGACAAACACAGTTGAGGATAACGACGACGACGACGACGATGGTTGCGATGATGATAATGATAATGATAATGGCGGTCGTGATGATAATGATACCATCCATAAAGCAGAGGGCTTTATAACCCTGAGAAAGTACTTTATTGACCCCGAAGGCATAGCGGAAGAACGCCATGTTCATCTCAACAGCAACCATTCAGCACTTTAAAGCGCCATCAAAACTGCTTAAAGAGTCTCCATAATTGCGACCTCGAATTATGAAGTCGCCATAATTTTATGGCATAATTTTCTCCCGCCAACGGTCCATGAATTATGACTTTTTCTAACAAAGTTTGCCGAAAAATTATAATTTTTTGTTTGCACTAAAGACGTGACCCTGAGAGCTCTGCAACAAGATATATGATGATGATGATGATGATGATGATGATGGCAAAATGACAACGACAGCGACGATGACGACGATGTCGATGACGACGATGACGATGATGATGACTTTAATTAGAATTCTTAGCCTCCATGGGAATCTAAAAATGTGACTTCAAAAGGAAATTTTCATTCCTTGGCATTTTTCAGGTAAATTTTCTCTATTTTAAATCTTTTTAAAACTCTTGAAGCCAACTGCAACGACAATCACCAACACAACAACAACAACAACTAGATACTACTACTATTACTATTACTATGACTTTAGCAAGAACAGCAAAGAAAATAATGACGACATTGCATCAAATCGATTATAGAATCTGATGGCCTTCCGTTGGGCCAACATTGAACAGTGACTGCGCTGTACTATCGAGACTTCAATCCATTCAATCAATCCATCGAATTCATTCCTTCAATCTGTCGTCCATCATTCAATCCGTACACATGTCAAGTCTCTTATTCGCTCTAATGCAGTCACGTGAAATCGTCCGATAATTCACGCCTGAATGAAATCATTCATTCGTGGATTGATTCCAAAAGAGTTCATCGAGAATTGCCTCACCTGTATTTCCACGGCATGATAGGCCAGGATCAATCCAAGGAGGAATATGGTGCTGACGGTTATCAACAACTTCACTGTTTTCGAGTGGTAGGATTCCTGGCACATTTCAGGTTTAATTATTTCAAACATTTTCTCATTAATAAGAATATAATTTTTAAGTATACTACAGCAACCAACAACGATGACGACGACGACGACAATATTGTTATTATATTATGTTGTTATAAATTTAAATTATATTTTATATTAAATTATATTTGTATTAATACCATTGTTATACAAACACTTCTTTGCGAAATACCTCAAGACTTAAGAAGCTTACGATTGATGAAGTCGTCAGATTAAAATATTAAATTTCATTTAACGTTTTCAATTCATATTTTCAAAGAATTCCGAAAAAATAAAATAAAAAATAAAATAAATAAGTTTTTATCGTCTGAAATAAATGCGTTGACAACAAACTGGAATTTTTCCAATTGTCACCAGAAACTCGTGGAAAAAATGAATGAATGAATGTTGAAAGTCTCGAACAAGTCTCGGACATCAGCGGTTGGAAGCATTTCATGTTTCATTTACAAAAGTTGGTGATCAATTTCCAGTCTGACAGCTGGAATTGGAGCTTAATGAAAACTCGGATCCCTGGAATAGGAGGTGGAGCATGAGGATGAGGAAGAAGAAGAGGAGGAGGAAGAGAAAGAGGAGGATGGATGTATGGATGGACGGATGGATGGATGGAAAGGTCGTAGCATGAATGAATCCACGTGGGATTAAAACCATCTGTATTGAGGCGCACGCCTTTCCAATGTTTGCCGGTGCATACTTCGGCTGTCCGGTGGAACGTATGTTCTGCTGAATTACTCGCCTTCATATTATCATTGTTATTATTATTATTATTTTTTATTTTTATTTTTATGTGCTTCATTTAGAGATTTTAATTTCCAGCCGAGAATCGACGATAATTGTTTGTAAGTTCCGATGTATTGCTCTCCCGATGCTGCAGTGGATTATTTTAGAACGCAATTACTTGCGAATTAATTCTTTTTTATCGATTTTTATCGCAGGTATAAAACGGGGTCCATCTCGCTTCTGTGCAGATTCAACCGGGAAGGAGTGATGAATGGCACGTCGGACCGATAGATGGATGGGAATTTCAGATGGACGGAAGGACAGATGGATGGATGAATTGATGGACGGAAGGTTAGGTGCATACCTAAATAGATGGATGCATGCATGCATAAAAAGGCATTTTAGAAGTGACTCCACTTATTCTGAGTTCCGACAGGCAATAAAACGCCATAACAGAATTACTCAGAACGACTGGACAGTTGTAAAGGATTTCAGTTTTAATATTCGGGTGGCAATTAAAACAACTGGAAGGGAACGAATGAGGCGAATTTCGCCGCGTGGAAAACGTGGGGAAAAAATGCTCCGACCTTGGTGTAAACCTGAGCCATGGTTAGTTCCGTTTCTATGACCATGACCAGGATGCCAAACATGCCGAAGATGAGAGCGTAGTCTGAGATGCGCTTCCTCTTCTCGAAGAGAATCTTCCTTCGACCGAGTCTGTACTCGACGTTCGGCTTGGCAGCCTGCTGCTGGCTGCCAGTGCTTCCTGACTTTTTGAGCGGCGCCTCGATGTTATTCTGTGGCTTCTTCGAGATCGGCTGACCCCCGTTCTTGTCTCCCTGACCCTCTCCAGTACCCTCCTTTCCATCTCCTCCAGATCCGGCAGTCGTTGCGACTCCGGCGACAGCGTTAGACGACGCCGTGTTGGAGACGTCGCTGCTTGCGCTCTGGTTGTGTTGTTGCATCGAAGACAGCTTCTGGAGTTGCTTGAAGGGCCTTATGGCCCCCGATATTTTCATGTAGCTCACTCCGATATCCGATATGCTGTTGTTGTTCTCCGACGATCTGGTTGCTCGTATGCCGCTGTAGACTGTGTTGACGGCGGCGTTACTGGTGGACTTCGTGGCAGGTGCTTGTAAATGTTGCCAGGATGGGGTCAAACGGTGGAACTGCTGGTCCAGTGGATGAGAATGAAGGTGGCCACCGACCGTGTTCAAGCAGAGGCTGCAATCGTTCTTGTGAGGGCAGGGCACGGCCGGACAGCAACAGGTGAAATTGGTGTGGAAAGTTCCCTCCATGTTGTAGACACTGTGGTCTGGAGGGAAGCCGGGAAGCTTGCTCGGCTGGTAATTTCCGGCCGACGTGATGTCCGTGGAATGTTGGCGAATGCTGCACTTATTGGCCCGCCCAGTGCCGGAGCTGTCTGCATTCGAAGGGTTGCAACACTTGTGCATCATCCCTGCCTCCTTCATGTCTACGTCCGAACTTGAAAGTCTCCTGACACGGTCTGCAGAGTTCGGGCAAACCGAAGATGATGACCCAAGGCGAGAAGGAACCTTAGGATTATGAATATTCATGAATTGTGATTTGAGAAATGATATAATCAAAATTTAATAACTGAAATTATGAATTAAATTGTAAGTTTGCCTTGAGATTTTCAGTCCGAACCTTGAGGAAATCAATAGAAACGTTGTTATTGAATTTGTTGTGCTGAGCTGCGAACAAATTGTTTCGCTGTTTCGAAGAGAGCAGTGGATGGCCGATATTCGAGGCATTGTTGGTCCTGTCCTCCTCGTAGCAGAGGCTGTTGTTGAAACTGCTGTTGTTGCTGAAACTCGTGTTGGTGCTGTTGTTGAAACTGCTCGTCGTCGTCGCCTGCTGTTGAACGGCGTTGTTGCTGTCCTGAGAGGCAGCCGCGTAGTTCGGACCAAAGAGGGGCGGTGGCACGCTAAAGGTCACGGCATCCTGTCTCACGAACCTGGCCTGCTGCTGAGCCGACGGCTGACGAGATGCCGACGATGCCGACGACGACGTCGACGACTGTTGACGGAAATAATAATCCGTCGAGGATGAGAATTTCGTCGATGCGTGCGAAAATGTCAGGGTCGGTGGAGCCAGAACGTTCGAGACAGACGACGGAATGGCTGAGTGGAGAGAGAAATTAGAGAACGTCGTCTGCTCTCCGGGATGAGTGGACATTTCGCCGATCGTGTTCTCGGTGGAAAGCTTCACCTGAACTTCCAATCCGGGTTGAAGACTTGAAGTCTGATGAGTCGACGTCATCGCCGAGGTTGATGAAGGAGAGGCCGAGAAGAGCAACTGCTGTATAGAAACAGGAGAAGAGACGCTCTTGTTTCCTGTTTCATCGGAGTGACATCTATTGAAAAGTAATTGTTGTTTGTCTGGATCTGTCAGGAGCTCCGCTTGATCTTTCCTGACGAGAGAAGTGGCAGACAGAGATGATAAGTTGCAGGTCGTTCTTTTAGGCACATTCATTGTTTCTCCGACGACAGAAGAAGAAGGCTGACAGGGCTCGTTGAGGAATGTCTCCATGGCACTGCCAGGCTCGAACAGAGGCGGAGGGGAAAACTTGAGTGACGGAAGGGTCTGGAATGAGTTCGAGGAGATGAACTGAGTGGCCAGATGAGGATGCGATTGGGGTCGCACTCCCGACCTAAGGTTGTTCAGGAGCGGTTCCGGATGCCTGTGGAACTTGGGCCTCGAAAATCCCTGTTCCTCTCCTCCGCTGAAAGTTCTCGCCGTGAAGAACTTGTTCCTCGTCTTCTTCTTCGAGCCGCTCATCTTGGGGAACTGCTTCGATCTGCCCTCATTTCCCAGGAGGCGATCCGTCTCCGAGCTGTTTCCGTCACCGACGTCGAAGGAATTGCTGAGGACTGTCGAGAGTTTCGGGTCCTGCGACGTCTTTGTTGCCGAACTCGTATTGGGTTTCAGGCAAACCTCGGACATTTTCAAAAGGATGAAATTTCTCTAAATTCCTTCTCTTTCATTCAACATTTCAGTGCTTTACTCGGCTGGGATTTGCTTCTCGTTCGCCGATAGCAAGAAACAAACTTCTACCTGGAAAATGTTTCGATGAATCAGAAAATGCTATCAAAGCGGTATCTGTTCGCTCTCTCATTGAAATTAACTAAAATTTGACAGCTGCCAAAATTTCATTTGAAACGGCACTATTCCAATATTTACATATATATTCACAGATACAATCACAGATGCAAAAGACATATTCGCAGACAAATTGACGAGAGGAAAAAAAAGGTGAGCATCACTTGATACATGATTTTCGCAGCGACAGAGTCAAAGGTCGGGAAGCACAAATCAAAGGAGACGTAGGTGTGGTTTTTAAAAGGCGCCCAGCAAGCATCTCGGAGAGGTGTCTGAAAATGTTGGTGGTTGCACAGAAGCTGAAAATATTTCTTTTCCCCCGGTGAATGATTGGCACTGGAACCCCCGGAAGGCACTCGAATGTGTTTGAGAAGCTCTCAAGACCACGGTCTGAAAGCCACCATCAATACTCACAAGTCCTCAAAGATTTTTGATAACTTTATACGTATATATATATTTATATATATATACCTGTTGATCTATCTATCTGTATGAATCTACATAAAAAAATATATATATATTTATTTATTTTAATTCCTTAAGTTCTTAATTTTATTTATCATTTGTTATATCATTTTAAACAACCTTTTATACATACAGCTGAATGTAACAATAATTTGAAAATTTTGAATTTAAATTAATTCCCTTATTATTTATTATTATTATTATTATTATTTTTATTTTTAATTACCTTCTTAACAATATTATTTAACGATTGCCAAACACAACTGCCATCCAAATTTGAGCATTTCCAACGAAAATCACTTATGGCTAAAAACAAGCAAATTAAATGCAAATAATTTCATTTAAATTCCTGAAAATTGTGATTTTATAAACAGAAATTGTTAGAAATTTTGAAACATTTCATGAAATCAAATCACTGTAAAACTAGGAGGAAAAGTGTAGCATATTGAATGGGGATGCACTCACCTCGTTCAAAGTCTTTCAGGAGATTACATGGAAACGTAATAAACTATTAATGGAAATTAGAATAATTAGTAAATAAAATATTTTTAATAATAACAATATTAATATTAGTATTATTATTATTATTTATGATACAATGTCGACCAGTGACGTAATAAGTATGACGTCATGTGACCATAACAACGTGTGATTCTGCGTCGATGCAACTGTACGCTTTTATAGGCGACCGTGTGCCCACTGCACGACACCTCGCCAATACTCCATCACCATCATCATCATCATCATCATCATCACCTCTGCTTCATCATTTTCATCATCATCACTGTTCCATCGTCATCGTTATTGTCATCCCATCACCGTGGCCATCGTCGTAGTCATCATCATCATCATCTCCATTGTCATCACCATTATCGCCATCGTTCTCAGTTGCCGTTCCCGGCAGCTCTTTCATTTGCCATCTTTGTCTTAATAATATTGCTAAATAATTCCAACCTTAATAATAATAATTTTATTATTTTATTATTATTAAATTAAATAATAATTACCAACATCACCATCCTCGTCGTCGTCGCCGGCACCACTATCATCCCTTTTGGATGAGACGGATTAATCGACTCCGGTTTTGTTTTCGTTTCCATGGAAACACCTGGAATGATGTACGAACATCTCTGAAATTGTTGATCCATCGTGATCAGCGGAACTCCTATCAACAGACGGCGATGATGATAACGATGCCGGCGATGACGATGATGATGTTGCTGATGCCGGTGAAATACGACTTCGACGACGATGATGATATTCTTGTAATAATCTCTGTTTTTTGTTTGGAATCAGATACAAATATTAGATACAAATGGATACAAAAGGAATGCGAGTAACAAATGCAAATGACTTTTGGAAAACATTGCTAACCACATGTTGAGCCCGTTTGATTCATCCATGACTAAGATCATGTAATGAGATAGGACTGAAGATATCGCGCACAACAACCTTCACCATCACCCCTCATCATCATCATCATTATCACTATCCCATCACCATCATCATCAACATCACCGTCATCATCATCAGGTAACTGGCGACATTAAATTGACATTTCAAAACGCCTTGATGACTTTAAGAAGATCTCTTTGGGATGATTAAATTTACTAAGACATGTTCGTTCTTTTAGCACATCTAATATATTTAATTATTCCATAATTATTTAAATATTATCTAATAATTAATTAAAGATCAACTAAATATCTTCTGCGATATTTATTTCATACTATTTATGTCTAAAAGAATGTAATTAGTCCAAATAATCATGTAAAGAACGTGATCAATGAAAAAAACATTTAGGATTGCGTCATGGGGGTTAAATATGGATTAGTTGACTCTTGTTTAAAATAAAATATTTATATGTACTCTATTTTGAAATAGTCATTATCTGTATAATGGATATATATATATTTTCCTTTTTAAAAATCATAAGGCGATGAATTTTGCATTTATTACGACCCGGTACTTATTACAATACACGACGTGGCCAAATCAGGCAGGAAGCAGGTGAACGAAGCGACCTCGTGGCGATTTCAGCAAGTGACTGCCTGGCAAGGAAAGGAAATGAAAGACCAACGTAGCTTCAATTTGTCATTCGAACAGCGCGCGTCACGAGCGGTGGCTTCTCGAGTTTCTTTCATCGCATGTGGTCGCTTGTAGTCGCTTGCAGTCGCTTGTGGTTCCTTGGTGATTTGTGGTCTCTTGATATCTCAGTTTGTTCATATCCTAACCAGACTTTTTAACCTTTATGCAAAAGATAAACCTTGCAATAATTTTCTTTTTTGAAATATTTTCAGTGAATGATTTGGCGGCAAAAAGACCGATCTCTCCGGGCCAGTACCCGGGTGCATTTCCACAACCTTTCCAAATCGTCCGCCATTTCCCGGTCGTTGGCATTTCGGAGCAAGCAGTCGTTTCTTCGACGTTCTGCACTCATCTTTCCTCGCAAACTGCGACGCACCTTAGCGCAGAAAACGCATCATTCTTGGCGGAGATAATCATCGGCGTCTGGCGCTTTCAGGGCTTCTGTCACAATCTTCAGAACGCGGGCTGTGTCTCCGAACGAAACAAGGTGCTTGCGGTTCTGCTGGCAAGAGTGTTATTTACATTCAATTAATTGCCAGTCTCAAGGTCTAGTGGATATGGGCATCGTTGTTGTTGTTGTTGTTGCAAGTGTTGCTGTTTTGTTTCGGAGAGGTGATGAGAGGAGGAAATAGAGAAGGAAGAATTATTAGCGCTATTATTTATTAGAATTTATTCAATTTTTAATATTTTCATTATTTTTATTTTTGAAGTATTTAATTTCAAACAAATCGTCCTTTTTGTGTACCTGTTGAAGATGTTGATGTTGTCTGTGATGATGTCTTCGTCGTTGTTGTTTTATTTATTGTTGCTGTTATCAAACCGCGAAGGACAAATATTTACATCACGGCGATACTTTCAACTATTTATGGCCATAGTGCTGCCGACGTTATGAAAGTGGATGACCACATCATCATCGTCGTCGTCGTCGTCATCATTATTATCATCATTTATTTGACAAATGGCCCAACGACCCAAAGGAGGCACAGGTTGTAAAAACGGATTTGAAAAAATAACAACTTCGAAAACCTTGTCTGACCACTGATGTCCAATTAGATGTTTCGGAGGGGATGTTCATTTGATGAGTGAGATAGTGGAGGTAACTAGTAATGATGTGATTAATAATGCATTTATAATTTTATAATTTTTTTACAAATTATGAATTTGTAGTCATTATTTATGATCATAGTTATGGACGTTTGGTTACATTTCATGTGAAACCATTCTTTTGCAAAGTCAAGCTTGAATCCATCAAGTACCGGAACTTACCTGTGCACCAGTACACCTGTGCGAATGTGCCTACTTTGATTCATTAAAATACTTCAGGTTCGTGACGGATACAGGTGGAACAACACGGCACGGACACGGATGAATGGTTTTCGAAATTTGCCTGGAGTTTCACGGAATAGGGTTAAAAGAATTTTCCAGGACCTTCCGAAATCATGACTCGATTAGTTGAATGCTTGACTAAATATTATTATTACCATTTTTATTATTATTATTATTATTATTACCATTTTTATTATTATTATTATTGTTATCATCATTATCATTATTATTATCATTATTATTATTATTATTACCATTTTTATTATTAGCACGGAACTTAACCATAAACGTTATTTATGATGAATTCCTTATCGTTTCCATTTATTTTACGTTCCATCTACGTCCACAATTAATTAACAGCCTCCATTCTGACATGCTTTCATCCACCCATCCATCCATCCATTCATCCTTCCCTGGATGCATTCATTCATTCATCCTTCCCTCCATTCCTCCATCCAGGTACTTCCTGTACTCGAGTGCTCCTCATTTTTCCAATTAATGAACTACTCCCAGTTTGAACTAGAAATTTCTACGTCAATTTCAATCATTGATTGCTTTCATTTACAATATAAACAACACTAATCACATTAATGCCAGTAAGCCAATTTAAACACTATTATAAATGCTAATCACAATAACACCAATAAAACGATATTAAATAATACTATTAATTACAACAAATAATAAAATAATTAATACTCCTTTGATAGAAAATAAATCTCTCTAAATAAGTCTATGGAGAATAGAAATTAACCGGATACGGAATGTGACATCCGGAATCGTCCGGATTGTTGCAGTCGTCAACATGAAACTCGAAACGTTGAGAAAAGACGTCACCAAAGGAACGGGGATGTCCTAAGGTTCCAGATATGGAAAATTTCCTTGCTGCCTGTGATAGCCCAGGTAATGGGCTTCTATGAATCTGAATCTACACCAGGGACCTCAGTTCAGAAGACGAGGGAAAGAAGAGGGAAAAGTTGATAACAACAAAAACTTCACCTAATGTCGTCAATGAAGGTTTCAGGAATTTTGTATTTAAATGAAAAGTAAAGTTTTCCATGTAAAAGCTGCGTGAGCCGGGAGTCGAACCCGGATCAATTGCTTGGAAGGCAACTATGCTACCGTTATACCACTCACGCTACACTTGGCAGGCACTTCAAGTTAGAATAATTGCCTCCTTCAAGAAAGGTTGAAAGTTCACGCTTGAATGAAGAGGCTTCTATTAGAGACTTGAATGAGGTATGCCTTCATACGGGCTCTTACTGTCGTGCTATGTTTTATAACATCGGTTATAAACACCTTAAAAAAGGTATTTAATATCACCATTTTTCCATAATTGTGATTTTCAATGTAATTTCACAGATATATTGATTAAGATAATTTAAAATTCATTCCGCGATGAATCTCCATTCACAGGAAAGCATTTAAATGTTAAAACAAAGTCCATTTATTTCGTTTATTTTGTTGGAAAATCACAAAAAAATAAGCAGAGTGCTCATTCTAAAGGCGTTAAGACCAGACATAAATCGTTAACGCGAGACAATACGTTTTGCAAGGATTAGTTTTTAAAAATGAATGAACACCTTTTAAAGGATGCCTTGTAAAGTTAATTAAAAAATTTAATTAGTAATTTCTTTAAAAATATTGAATTTATTATTCCATTTATTACATTACGACACGATCCGTCATTTTTAAACCTGTGATATTGTTGTACGCGAGAGTTAAGTTGAACTGTAACTGGAATTAAAATTATATTTCGTTTCATTAAAATATAATTTATATATAAATATTAATTCAAATAATAACTAGTTTATTAACATATTTTTATGGATTTTATGACATTTTATAATAATTTTATTACAATTAGGATTAAACACGTGAAAGCAATTTGTGTGCCATCAATTGCAGATGTTAATGGAAATATCCCCTAGATCATGGCGGATTATGCTGCTGGCAGTGAAGTGGCGACGATGATGATGATGATGGTGGTGATGATGATGATGATGATGATGACGATGACGATAACGATGACGACGACAACGACGATGATGATGATGATCACCTCGGCACTCCATCCACTATTAAATGTCTTCCAGCTAATTGCATCCATCAAAACGTTTCATTGCGGTTTTGATTGTTCTCTTGCAATCATCATCATAATCGTCACCGTCATCGTCATCGTCGTCATCATCATCACAACAAAATGAACTCGACTTAATTTTAACGTACATTCAAATTTATAAGATTACAGAATCCAAGAAAAAAAAAATATAATTTAACCTGCTTTCGGAAACCAAATACAAACAAATATTTTATTTTCTTTTCTAAGAACATTTAAATCCACTTTTAAACAATTTAAATCAATTGAATTAAATTGAATTAATTGTCAATTAATTTTCCGAAGAACTTTGAGTCCATAATTAAATTTATTTTTTCAAAAATTACAAAAAAGAACTTCCCGCATCGTTTTCACTTTGTGGGTGGGGTCGTTAAGTACATCGGAGGGAATAAAAATCTGAGGTGAACGAACGTCTGCCGGCAGTTGATGGTCACTTCTGCAGCAACATTGTTTCACTTTTTGTGATCTAACTTGTCTCTATTGCTGCCCTGCTTATTGATGATTATGATGATGATGATGATGATGATGATGACCTTGATGATGACCTTGATGATGGCGATGATGACGGTGGTCATCACGATGATCATAATATAGTTTCTCAAACGGGTGATATGTATCGAGTGTTGTTGCTTTAAAGTTGGTGATTTTTAAATTAATTTTTAAAATGAAGAAAATATAATATAATCGGATGCAAATGTTTTGTTTCAATCGTCACAAGTGGTATTTTTAAATCGTTTTAAAAATTATTCTCAAAACAAATTAATTATTAATTAATTAATTTATTTTTTATTTATTTACATAATAATTTATGAAAGGCAGTTCCAAGCTTCTAGTAATTTTAACCAATTTTTCGAGTGGCACCCAAAACATTCTTGAATTCACCACGAAAAGTAAAAGAAAAAATATTTTCCGAGGACTAATTTCAGTTGGAATTCTGAAATAATTAGGACTTTAAAAAATTGTTACAAAAGGAGAAAACATAATTTTTTCGATTTTTGGTGACAAATTTTTATTCGAAACAACACAGAAAGGGCAGAAGAAAATGTAAACCAACAATGGCCACCCTTCCGAGACCATAATTACCACAAAGATAAAATAAAATAACGAAACGGTGATGGATAACCGTGCGCTTTTACCCTGTTTTTCAGGAGCAAACATTGAACTGAAGCCGGTATTTCCAGGAAGAAGTTGAAAATTAGGGACAGGTGCGTTTGAATCAACAGTCGCCATTACCTCCTTTTTGTTTCAGATGAGTGAGTCTCGCGGTGGCTGGCGGTTGGCTGGGTGAGTGAGACCAGAGGTGCTGTTTGAACCCCACATCGTGAAAGTTTATTGGAGGAAAACATATTTGGTTGAAGCTACTGCAGGGTGTTTTGTTGCCGTTTTATGATACTTTGAATCTTTGATTAGCGATACTTAGGCTCAATAAAATGAGAATAGGTACATCTTCAGATCCTTACCTCATTGTACCTGAGATTACCTGTGTGCTTCATTATTTATTTGCTGTTAAAATTGAAGACTAATTAAATTGTAACCCTTTAAAAATACGTTGTGAAGTGCATCATGGTTTTCTACGGAATAAATTGTTAATTAATTAATTATTTTAAAAATTATTTCCTTTAGAAATCGTTGCACTTCCTGCAATGAAAAATGAAATTATGAGAAACCACGGGAGACCGAAGTTTGCCCTTGAAATACGAAATCAATCGTTGTTAAACATTGCAATTTCTGCTTGTTTGTCTCAACATTAAAATCAATTTATCGCATTTAGAAACACAAAAGCTTAGATTTTAAAGGACGAATTTTAAACGAGAAGAATTGAGTAAAAAAAAAGAAAGAACGATGAAGAAACATAGAGTTTCAATGGAGACGGAAGTGAATCGCATCCAAAAGCAGCAGAGGTTTGTGGCGCCAACGAATTGAAACATTTTTGTAGCTCTTAATTTCAATTTAAACCTGAAACAAGCATTTGTAGAGGCTCTTAAAGGCTCATCATCATCAACACCATCACCATCATCATCATCATCATAGTAGCGATGGTTGTGATTGTAGTAATTGCCTATTATTATTATTACTAGCAAAAAAAATTAACAACTATTACATTCACATTAATTTTATTATTATTATTATTATTATTATTACTATTATAAAAGAGCAGCAAAGGAATGTTTGTCCAAGCGAAATAACGGCAGCAGGTTATTTATGACGATTGAAGAGGAGGAAAACAGCGAATCTTATTGTTTTCCATTTGTCATCATTTTTTATAACAATTACATCCGACATCTTTATATACTTTACAAGCTATTGTTGTTATTGTTGATTACATTAATTATCAATTTATTGTTTTATTAATAATTAATTATATAATTAATTAATATTATTATTAATAACTATTTATTAATTAATTATTTTATTATTCAGATTTATTTTCAAGTGATTTCCCATGGGTATTTCGAAGCGGTAAATGCTGCACGAACATTTAAATTGAATTGAAGTAATAAATACCGAATAATTAATTTTAAAGGAATGTTGAGTGTCACGCTCGAAGGTCAGACCTTCAAACCCTGATGATAGAGGAACATTCTTATCAACATTTTTTGCCCAATTTATATAATATAATATAATATAATATAATATAATATAATATAATATAATATAATATAATATAATATAATATAATATAATATAATATAATATAATATAATATAATATAATATAATATAATATAATATAATATAATATAATATAATATATATTGCTATAATTATCCATCATTTCAGCCTGGTTTCAGAGCAACATTGTTTTAATTTGATAACTGCAACTGCTATTTACATAATTAATTATAATTTGTCTTTTCTTACTCCTAATTATGCTTAATTATGCCTAATTATGCCTTTTATTGCTTGTCCTTCTGCCTTTTGCTGTGCCGCAAGATTACTGGGCAAACTTGAGTAATGGTTATTAGAGATAAACGAGGTTGGCGATGACGACGACGACGACGACGTTGGTTGTGATGACAAACACAATCACCTCCGTGGTGATAAATCTCATCGCCACTGCAATCAGCCTCATCGCTATCATAAGTCATCATTATCATCATCATCATCATCGTCGTCATCATCATCATTACTTAATTAAACATTCTGAATTGATGATGATCAACTAATCAATGGTGTTGCCGTTGTCAGGTACAGCTCCATCGTTATTAATGCTAACGATCGCCGTGATCCATCACCAATGTCATCATCATCATCATTATCATCATCGTCTTAGCCGTCATCACCATTATCGTCATCGTCATCATCATCATCATCATCATCTTCTTCTCATTACAGGTGAACGAACTCCGCTCCAATGCCGTCCATCTTTCAAAACTTTTAATTCCATTATTTTCATCTTATTATAATGGCCCATAAATTTTCATCCCACTCGAAGTGATTCGATGTGAAATAATTTATTCATAATATATTCATAATTTATTCATAATATATCCATAAATTATTCATAATATATTCATAACACGCAATAATATTATCATCATTTGATTCGCTTCGTTTGTTCTCAGGGTTTACAAAGAAGCCAATCTCCTTGCTACTAAATGATCTTAGTGTTACTATTATTATTATTATTATTATTATTATTATTATTCAATAATTATTTTTGCCATGTTTTACTGCATTATTAATGGGTGTCACTAGAGCGAGATAATACGAGCCCAGAGGACGATACGCCTCATTCAATCTGTTCTGGTAGAAGCCTCCTCATTCATTCAAGCGTGAACTTTTAACCTTTCTTTAAAGAACCAATTATCTTAACTCGAAGACTCGTCTCCCTGCAGCGTGAGTGGTATAACGGTAGCATAGTTGCCTTCCAAGCAATTGATCCGGGTTCGACTCCCGGCTCACGCAGGTTTTGAATGGAAAATAATTTATTTTTTTTTCCAAATCATTCTAAAAATCGTAAAAAGAAGGAACCTTTCTACGGGAACATTCACTGCAGTGACATCCTAAAACATTTTTAAAGTGGTGATCTATAATTTCCTATAAATCCATGAATGATTAATCATTATAAATGATAAAAATCATTGACACTGAACAATGTAACCCTGGATATAGAAGATAATTAAAATTAAATAGAGATTAATTAATTCTAAATCATGACCTTAATTTCTTAATTTTTTTAAACTGAGATTCTAACCAATTGAGGACTTTCAATTCTATAATTGAATAAGTTCAACATTAAATATTAAATAAGTTTTTGTTTGTCTCGTTCCACGGGTGATCTTTCATTCGTGGGCACCAAAAAGTGGACCATTGGGATTTACTTCGAAAAGCTTAACTGTGCCCCCAAGACTTTCGATTCTCTCTCGGTTGGGACGTGGCTGTCGTGATTTCTGTAATGGTTAAAATTGATACATTAGCGAGATGATATTAATTTTAAATATTTATAAATATATTTGAATATATGTTTGAATTTGTGCAGAGATCAATAAGGCATTGGAGGTAATCATGGGTTTCAACAACAGTTTTACACAACATCATTTCTGATGATGGTGATGATGATAACGACGATGGTGACAATGGAGATGATGATGATGATGATGGTGATGGAGATGATGATATCGCACTAAGATAACATCTAGTTATTAAAATATGATAATATCGCAGAAGTGCGTAGGTTTGATAACATTTGCAAATGTAATGGCTCTCCATGTTGAACTGATTTCATGCAGGGTGAGGTTCACTTTTACATGGAAATAATTCGTCACCTTCCAGATGTTTTTTTTTAAATTGGATGAAAATGTTTTATATTTTCTTTTGTATTTTGGTTTGTTTGTTGACATTTTTTTTTTATTAAAACAAATTTTATTAGAAATATAATATAAAATATAATAAAATATATCCATGTAACAAAATTTACTACAATATTATATTCATATTAGTCTCCATACAGTAATCCGTAACCTTTGACCTTAACCGAGCACTTATTCACCTTTGAGTTCAGGTAATTGATCGTCTTTGGACGAGGCATGTTTTTCATTTTCCAAAGTATTGCTGGTCTTGGGTGACATTTGTTTATCTTTAAAGTTGTTTGTCATCAATTTATCATCTTGCATTAAGTATTGTAAATTAAATAAATTATTATTTTTAATTTATTCGCACTCAATTTATTATCATTAACTTCCTAGTTAAGAAAAACAAAAAACAAAAATCCGACAATACGTCAAAAACAAACTGCTTCTATCGGATACAATTTTTCCAGGAGAGAAAAAATTCATATTAATGCATTATGCCAGCACAACTCAGCATTTTATATCCAACCATATTTCCACGTCGGCCATTTTCCTCTCACGTTTAAGTCCACCCATTTGTTATGAAACATCCTCCAATGTCCAACGTCCACTCACCTTTGCTTGTTCGTGTAGGATTCGTTGCTGGTTACATGAAAGTGAAGCATTTAAAATAAAATTGTGAACTTTCGACTAACTTGATCTCAATTGAAGTCAATGTTTTCAATAAAAGACTAACCGACCTCTTGTCTTCAATGCTAAGCTTAGTCATGGCATGACAGGCATGCGATTGTGAAGCATGTCTAGCATGACAGGTCCCGGCTGTCGTCGCAGCGTGAGTGGTATAACGGTAGCATAGTTGCCTTCCAAGCAATTGATCCGGGTTCGACTCCCGGCTCACGCAACTTTTTCCGTGTTTTGGAATAATTTTTTTTATAAAAGGAAATTATTACAGAATTAATGGGCATTAAAATATGTTGTTGAACGTCTTAAACGCGGTATTCGAACTTCTCTTGCATTGATTTAATTAAAATATGAAATTATTTAAAATATTTAAGATGAAAATTATTTTTAAAATTCGCTTTCAGTCTAACTTTGAGATTTTAAAAATTTTACCTGAAATTAATTATCTCCAAAATTTGAAATCGGATTGATGGACGGATGAATATCTTATTGTAATCGCTTTATCATTATTTTTTTAAATTATTATTATTATTATTATTATTATTTGTGATACTACATCGTATTTAACTATTAAAAGCCGTTCAAACCGTTTTGTAAATGCACGATTAAAAGTTAATTAATTTATAATAAAAAAAAGGTATGGTTAATTTAAAATTCAGTTATATTTTCTAAAAATCTTTTCTCATTTTATCCTTCAATAATCGGATGGAGCAGGTGTTTCGTGGTTGGGGAAAAAGTTTTTGTTTGCGTTTTTGCGTTCATTTTAAATGACTTAATTATTTTAAATTATTTTAAATCATTTGGCAGTAAATTGTAAAAATCCTTGTTTAAAAAAACGCTTAAAATCCATAATTCATGAGGTGTAAAATACCAAACAAACCCTGAATGTCGGCAATGCATTCTGCATCCTTTAGGTGTTAATAATCGATATCTGCATAACTAAACTAATTAGCATGGCTAATTAGCTCGTTAATTGTTAATGCCTGATCTCCTTAGCATTTGATGGCACCTGACTTATAATGAATCAGTCCGGTCACGTGTTTATAGTGGCAGAAAAACATCTGAAGCTGGCAATAAATTCACATTCACGTTGGTCATCCATGCTTCCAAATGCCAGCTTTTCTTTTTGTTTGTTTTTGTTTTTGTTTGTTTTGTTTGTTTGCTGCCACGTTTGAGTTTCCATAGTAACGCAAGTCGGAGGATTTTCGAGTTAAGGACACTTCTGGAGATGGCAATTTCGAGAATAAAAACATGAAAATTGAGTCTAATTGTAGAGAAATTACGATTTATTAAGGCTTAATTTACTGTTCGTGACAAAAACGAAATTGTATCGAGTAAAGTGTTCATTTGTTCTGCAAATTTTTCCAACAATATTTTGTCGGACGGATTTTCATGGAAACGAACGGGTCTGCATGAATCGACTGTCGTTCCCTTCGCTGAACACCTGAAATACCTGGTTCAACATCCACAACCACATCCTTCCTTCCTTCCATCCATCCCTTCTTCAAATTCTTCCATCCTTCCGTCCTACCATCCGTCCGTCCGTCTGTAGAGCCAACCTGTAAGTGGAGCGAATAATGGACTTTTTGTATCCAGCAAATTGAATAAAGCAGTGCGTTGTCGTCTGCTCGTGCAGAATAAAAATCTCCCGCCAAGAGTTATTTTGCATTCCGCTTGGAGATGACAGGAAGTGCTCTGTAAACTCGCACGATCACGTGACCATCCATCGCTTCGGCCTCGTTCTCCAGTCTGGAAATTCAGATTCTCGGAAGGTTTCCCTGGAATGGCATTGAAATGTTGTGTGAATGTTGCACAACAAAAGCAAGTTGTTGCACAACTCACATGGTCTGCATAAGAAACAATAGAAACGATATACAAAGTGCACAACAAGTGCAGAAGATAACAATATACAATTATCAACGCGAGAGATTACATTGTGAAATCTAACTCAGAAGCACTGAAATGCAATATACAGGGCGGGTCAAGCAAGTTCGAAGGACGTTACGAATGCTAATTAACATTAATTATGTTAATGTTTCATCATTGATGCTCAAACCGAGATGTGTTTTGACAACGCTATCACTTAAAAGAATGTATTAATTACAGTAGTTAAGAAATAACTTACATGAATATTCATGATTAAATGTTTAATTTAATTTATTTTGAATTTAAATTTATTTCAAAAGGTTTCTACGAGAAATGAACTTCATAAAATCATATTGGTATGAAGAAAAGATAAAAAGGAAATATAAAAGAAAGTTGAAAATAAAAATAAATAATTATAAGAAATAAATAATTATAAGAAATAAATAAAATATAAAACATAATAATAAATACAATAAATATAACAACCGTAAGTTCAAATATGTTCGCTTGAAATAAATCATTTTAAAAATATTGTTTAAAAATATTTTAAACGTTCAAATATTTGCAGCTAAATGTTTTTATAAATATTTAGCTGCTTATTTTTGTAAATTTACGAATAAATGAAATAAATGAAACTGAAATATACAGTTGGTGAATCAACCATCCAATCCTGACATCTGACGAACCTTTTATTCATAAAATTTTTCTGTCTTGGTTTTGCGTTAACGCGGATTAATTAGAAATAAAATTTAATTGAATCGAAATTCGACAATAATATTTATATTTAAGAATATTATGAAATATATAATAATAATAATAATAATAATAATAATAATGATAATAATAATAATAGTTAAGACAAAGTTTGTATTGTTTCAACAAACACAATATTTGTATTAACATCAGAAATTACAAAATATTAAAAAGAATTTAAATAATAATTAATTATTAATCTAACCAATAAATCTTATAGCACATAATAACACAAACAATCAATGTTATCGTTCCATAGTAATGCTTTTAATAATATTTTTTATCAGCTTTTTTTTAATATTTACAGCTAAATGCATAAAATGAAATAATTCCAAGTTATTTTGTAAACACAGATTCGACCGTGCAACAATTCGCAAAGCAACAATGCAACATGCCAGCGACAACAACAACAACGACGTGATGCAACACAATGCAACGATCCATCAACGACGCACAGCAACACACAACAACACACGACGACGACATACAACTACACCACGGGAGCTATATAAATCACGTGGCATTCTCAATCGCGTCTTCTGTGCTTTCAAATATCTCTTAAGGACTCTTAGTATCGTTGATGGCAACGAAGACGACGACGATGATGATGGCGATGATGATGATGATGATATGATGATGAAGATGACGACGACGATGATGAAGATGGTGATGCAACTCAGCAGGGCGATGGAAGCCTAACGTTGACTTAACTCGTCTTAACTAGAAGTTGAGAAATATAAACATATATCGACTGGTATCGATCTGTTTAAAAGCAAAGGACTAAAAACTTGAGATTCAGTTTAGTTCTCTAGCAGACGATAATTCATCTCCGACGACATCTGATTGATTGATTGATCGATCGATCGATTGAAATTCTCACCTGGAAGTTACCTGGAATGAAGGTGCAATAGACCTGCATGTCTACCTGGAATCGGAAGGTTAGGTTGCCATGGAAACCGAACGTTTGTTTATCTCCGTGAAATTTCGGCTGCGATTTCGGATTGATTTCGTTGCCATGGTATCGCCATTGTTTTGTCGGTTGTGTTGTTGTGTTTTCATCGCGGCTTTTGTTGCTCCTGTTGTTGACACCTCTTTGAAAACAGTTGGCTTTAGTTTGTTTTACAGGTGTTAATAAGAGCCACGTAGAACGTGTTGGTTTTGGTTTACATGTAATATCAGTAAGGTGCTGTAATAGTAATAATGATGATGATGATAATTATAATAACTTAAACTTATATTATGTTTGAAATATATTTGATTAAAATATTTTCTATGAAATATTAAATGGTTAATTGTTATTTCAAAAGGAATTATTTGATAATAATTTCTTCGTTTAAATTTAAATTGTTTTTATTTAAATGGAAATAAGGCTTCAATAATTCCGAATTTGGCGCTTAAATGTTAAGAAAATAAGTTCAAAAGTTGGAAAGAAAAATTGAAAAGTAAAAAGTAACTTTTAGAAGTAAGGAGAGAATTACTAATTGGTTACTTACTAATTGGTTAAAAGTGGCAATTATTTCGATGGGAAGATGCTGAGGTCGGTTTGAGTGGAAGATCAGAAGACATTTCAATCGAATGAACTATTCAATGAATGAATGAATGAAGTCGGTTGAAAATATTTATTCATTTCATAAAGTTATTATTAAATGTAAATAATGGAAAATGAATTTTCGCTTAATATTAATTATTATATTTATTATTATTTAATTTTTAAATTTAAATAAATCTTAATTCTCAAAGTGAAAATCTTCAAATTAAACTTCTTTCAGAGATTCGAATTTAATTTTCCCGGGCTCAAAGCAAGATGGCATCCAAGATCATCATCATCATCGCCACCACCAGAGGGTCGCTGCTCCTCGCCACCCTGGTGTGTCTCCTCCTACGTGACGTCACAGGCCTGGAGGGTCAAAGTTCGTGTATGTTGTTAATTAAGAGTTACCAACTGCGGTGACTGCAACGGTGATGATGATGATGATGATGACGACGACGATGATGATGATGATGATGATAAATGGTGGTGTTGATGATGATAACGAAGAGGAAAAACAGGAGGAGGATGGGGAAGAAGATGGTTATTGTGAGAAAGTTGGACTTGTTAACGTCAGGTGGCGCTTTAAAACCAATTCTCATGAGTGAATTGGAGCTAATTCCTGATGAATGAATGCAGAATTGATTGCATTTTGTTCGAAATTCATTAAAAATATGCTGTTAGTTCCACGGAAATGTTGTATATTATTATTATTGTTATTATTAATGTTATTTTTTAATATCATGAATTTAAATAACCTAGCTGATAAAGCTACTGGTTAAATAAATAATATAATATAAATTAAGATGTTTATTCAATAAATTGACTTATTTATGAAATAAATTAAATTATTTAGAAAATAAATTAAATTATTAATATAAAATCATAAAATGAATTCAAGTTTTGCAATGGACTGTCAAGTTGTTGTCTGCAAAATGTCGCCTTTGGAGCATGAAATGAAATCTCTTTCATCTTATTGGTGGCATCGATCTGCTTGGAAGATGTTGATGATGACGACGATGATGAAGGTGATGATGACGATGATAATGAAGATGATGATGATGATGTTGTGCTGATTATGATGATGATTAATTAATATAGTAATGATTATGTAAATCATTGTTCTTAACGATACAAACATTTATTATATCAATAAATGATTTTAAATGCAACAACAACAACAACAATATAAAATTAATTAGCCAATTATTAATTCAATTTTAGGCAATTTATTCGTTTTTAATCGCAAAAACAAACAAAAACCTGTGCTCGGCTCTGGAATGCAATTCACAAATTTTCACAAATCGTTCGAGGAACTTTAAGATATGCGTAGAAATTGTTAGAATTTTCTGATAAAATATTCATCTTGAAAGGACATATATGATGATGATGCTGATGATGGTAATGATGGATACGGTGATGATGACGATGATGATGAGGAGGAGGCGGTGGATGGGCTGGCGATAGTAATACATATTATGAATAATAATATTATTATTATTAATTATAATAATTTATGAATTATAATTCCCCTTCCAAGTGCATCACGATGAGAAAATGTTTGGGATCACAAACTTCGTCATCTCAAGTCACGTGTGATGCTGTGAGGATAATTATCACGAGTTGCTGTTGTTGCTGCTCAAACTCCGTTGTTGATGTTGTTGTCGTTGTTGTTGCTGTCGTTGTTGATGTTGTTGTTGTTGCTGTTTGGTGATGCAAAGAAAGTTGTTTGTTTGTGTAAATCGCTAGGTTGGGTTAATTTAGCTTTATCTTCGGGTCATCACAAGTTCATCATCATCGTCGTCGTCGTCATCTTCGTCATCAACGGTGTTTTGGTTAGGATTTGATTTCAAAAGTCGAGAGCGTGAAATTGGTCGATGAATGACCGATGGAACCTTTGTCATTCAAAACCGCCATTGTGATGACGACGACGACGATGATGATGATGACGACGATGATGATGATGAATATATTTATGGTGATGCGATGAGTGTTTAAGAAGGAGACTTGGAATGTTTGGAAAATTATCCACTCAGTAGGATATTGAAAACAATCACCTATCAACAATTCGAATCAAACTTTATTTTTGAAAATTATTTTAAATTATTTTAAATCAAATATTAACGATAACTAATCGATAATTGTATTTGCAACTGAACTATCGTTTTATTGGCATTAACTCTATCATCATCAACACCATCACCACAACAGTATCATCATCACCATCGCCACCAGTATCATCATCATCATCAAACCGTCATCATTCCTCCTCCTTGTGGATCCTTCAATCCAGCTGTTGTCTCTGCTTCCTTTTTGAAACTGTTCCAAGATGGTTGAAGCTTTGATTGAATTGATGTCGAAAGTCCAGTTTTGATTGAACTTTGGAAGGATTCATTTGGACGTGTGACGTCTGCGTACGTGACGTTTGTGTACGTGATGTTTGTGCGCGGAGTGGATAGGGCTTTCAATTCAAGCTCAAAATACCCTCATGGTGATTGGTGATTGAATGCCAATCCATTGATTGATTGATTGACTGATTGAAAACTGACTCATGAAACAACCAGCCAACCAACCAATCAACCACTATCCATTAAAACGTAGGCAATAAATTCAATCAAGAAATTAGGAGGGCAGACATTAAAAGCAAGAAACTTCCATTGCCGCCATCATCACGTCACGTGTCACCTGTTCGTGTCGTCTGCTATTCATTTCAAGGACCACCCGCTCGGAGGAAATTGCAGTTTAACTGAAACTATAATTAATTGTATGCCTGCTGTGTTTTGTATCTCGTAGAGATTGTTGCTTTGCTTTGTTTCGTTGGACGGACAATTGGTCTGCAACATGATGAAATTAATTTATGAATATTATAATAAATAAATAAATCTAAATTAATTAAAAGAATATCTAAAATGTGAAAATTAGATTAAAAATGGTTGATCACCCGATAAATTCATCATCACGTGACTTCACCACAGGCAAAAGATCTTAAAAGAGACAAATCAATTTATTGAAAATGTCCAGCAAGAATTATCCGAAATTAAAATATGTCCTTACAAATCGTAAAGAATAATAGTAAATACAGAATTTATAATATTTAATATTAATATATAATATAAAATTATAATATTTTTATTTTCAATATTTTGTTTACGTGTAAAATAATGTTCGCATAGGGAATGCCTGTTTGTTAAAGAAGACAGAAATTGGATGGTGCCAATTTTGAAAACAATTCAATTGTTGAGTCCTTCCCAGTTCAACACTTCGAAGCTCACGTGACCATTGTTTATAAACAAACCCTGGCCTTGTTTACTTTATGTATATGCATGTTCATGTCTAAGTAAGGTCTTAAATCTGTTTATCTTTTTATTTTCCACCTCTTTTGCTTTTAAGCTTATGTTTTCGTCAAGTCAGCATTAGTATGATACAAACATGATACTCTGACTCTGCACATATCTGGTGCAACTTGTTGGGACGACATTCATACATTGTTATGTATGTGACTTTAAATGCTTGTATAATTTTTCAGCTTTTATGTTGGCAGTCTATCGACGAAGACATTGTATGTTGTTCAAAGGTGAACCCAGAGTTTCAAGCTGACCCCTATTTGAATAATTTATGATAATTTTATGCCCAGCAGACGAAAAACTTAATCTCTTCATCTGTCGACGATGTCAGCGATAATGCCATGCCGGATTTATTATGCTAATGTTATTTTAATTACGTAATATCAAGTAACAACGACCACACGTGGATTGTAAGGAAGAGGAGAATAATAAATTTCACTTTGTTTTCCAATCTCGTTGTGAATTCTAAACACATTTGTAGACATTCCACTCCAAGTAAATAATCACACGTGAATACCGCTGTCACAGCAGTACAAATTCTTGCATAAACATAACGGAGACGACCGTATGAATAATTAACGAATTGCTTTACGGCTCATCCAGGGACTCCAGCACAACCACAACAACAGCGGAACGGCAGGGGCAGAAACGGAGCCAATGAGGATGGAGTGACCAGAAAGCAGGTCAGGTCAGGACACTCGGTGACCCTCAGGTGCAACCTTAACGAGCCCATTCATTGGTTCAGGAACGACGTTCCGCTGCCAATGGATGATCCCAGGTTGGTAGTGCTAATGAATATTCAATTTAGCTGGTAGTTATGAATATTTTTTGTTATAGTTTTAATAGCTTTAATGATTTCATTACTTTACTGGTTTTCTTATGAGATTAGGATGACATTTGGAATTAAAATTTTTATTTCTTTCTTGACCTTTGAACTATCGAAAGTTCAAGCCTTGCCGCTGTCGTTTTGTTGCTGGAGCTATTGTTGTCGTTGATACAAGTGTTGTCGTTGCAAGTGTTGTTGCAAGTATTGTTGTTGTTGTTTACGAATAGCTTCGGTTAAAAACTGACTGATGATTGAACATCGGTGAAAGAAACTTTTCAAAGTTCAAATTCACGAAAGTCCTGAATTTTCTTCAAAGATGTAAAAAAAAAAAAAACATTTTCAGTTGTTTTTCTCTCACCTGCCCTCATTTTTTTTTTTATGTGGGTCTTCATTTCACTTCGTTGTACTTGAAAGTTGTTGTTGACGACGTTGTTGCTGTTGTTGTCGTTGCTGCATTGTTGCATTGTTGTTGTTGTTTTCAGACTGGAAAGAATTGGATCTCAGATGAGAATCAACCAGGTGGAAATGAATGACGCAGGGGACTATGTTTGTGCTCCGAAAAACTCCTCTTTGGAAGATTGGAAGATGAACTCGAGGATGAAGGTCGTCAACTTGTTCGTCAAAAATTCCAACGGTACGTAATTTATAATTATAGTAAATTAAATACAGAAATAAAAATAAAATCTTGCAATATTTGTCACGGTAATTGTAATTAATTATCAATTGGTAATTATTAAAATATAATAAATTGATAATCAAATTTTGAATCTACAAAATACTTGAAAAGATTTCTCAACTCAAATTTCTCCTCAAAACTGAGTTCTCATCTGTCATTTGTGACTGAACTATATTTATATAACAAGCAAATAAAATATAAATAGATTCCCAGCTATTAAAAGCCATACGGAGCTTTGGCGGCAAATATTTAGAAGTTTAATTAGTGCCTGGTAAAAATTATTTTAATAAAAATAATTAATTTCCATAATTTCAAAGACCCGCAAGTCGTTATGAAAGACAAAAGCCTGTCTTATCCAGCTTTCTGAGCCCTTCCATTCCGGATACAACCAGAACTTATGAACATTTATTGCTAAACTTGTAGACCTTAGATGGATACTATCACTTGACCTATTTTAAGACTGGCATAGGATTTATTGAATATTGATTTTAAGAAATAATGTTTAATTTGTTTATTACATCGTTTTACATTGAGTTATGAAGACCTTCATACGACCATGCATGCGATTCCCCTTGTAATTATTATTTTTGACTTTAAATAAGAACGAGTTAAAAATAATGACATGTTTAATAAAAGTAAAATAATAATAATAATAATAATAATAATAATAATAATAATAATAATAATAATAATAATAATAATAATAATAATAATAACAGTAATAATAATAATAATAATAATAATAATAATAATAATAATAATAATAATAATAATAATAATAATAATAATAATAATAATAATAAATGAATAATGGTAACAGAAAGGCAGGCCCCAGCATGGACTCCAAAGAAGACCCTGACGAAGGCAGAGTTCCATACGGCAGGCAAAACTGTTGCCCTCAGTTGCCCCGCGGAGGGGAATCCAACCCCCAGCATTGAGTGGCTCAAAGATGACCTGCCATTCGATGAGACGGTTGGTGGCATTTACATAAATTTTAATATTAATTAGTCGTTGGCATTAGGAAACATTTTAATATTAATCAATCGAAAGGCTTTGCCTGTAATTGAATATATTTGCATATAATCAATTGCTATTTTAAAATTCATTAGTATGGGTCATTAGCACGAATTATTCTTGAGTCTGTTACGTTAGCACAGATTTTAATATTAATATTCAATCGTAAATATGATTATAATGAGCAATTGATTAACATATTACAACCGTTATTATAAACAGAAGCGACCCTTCAAGACGAGAAGGGAGGACCATAAGTACAGTTTGATTCTCGAGGACATCACAGTCTTTGACGTGGCCAACTACACATGCAACGTCTTCAACGAACTCGGGAGGATCAATTGGACCTACTTTCTCGAAGTCATACGTCAGTGGATCATAATTAATAATAATAATAATAATAATAATAATTAATAATATTAATATACTAATTATAATATATAAAACCATCGTAATTACTGTCATCACCCTAGTAAGATCGTCGTGATTATAATCATTACCATAATAAAGTCATCACAATTATTTATCATCGCCATATTAAAATCATCATAATTATGACTAAGGAATGAAATGATTACAAATTCTCAGATGGGTTTCAGACATTTGTAACATAATAACTTCTAGATGATGATAATAATAATAATAATAATATAATAATAATAATAATAATATAATAATAATAATAATAATAATAATAATAATAATAATAATAATAATAATAATAATAATAATAATAATAATAATAATAATAATAATAATAATGATAATAATAATAATAATAATAATAATAATAATAATAATAATAATAATAATAATAATTTAAATGTTGTCAAGCCCTTATCATCCAAGTAGTCATCGCAATAAGTCGCCATAATTGTGTAATTGAAAAACAAGAGATAACAATAATAATAATAATAATAATAATAATAATAACAATCATGATGACAATATAATAATAATAGTAATAATAATAACGACAACACTAATAGCAAATTAGTAATAATAATAATAATATAATTATAGTATAATAATAATAATAATAATAATATAATTATAATTATAATTATATTATTATATAATTATATTATTATTATTATATTATTATTATTATTATTATTATTATTATTATTATTATTATTATTATTATTATTATTAATATATTATATATAAGGACTTCTTCATCCACAGCTCGCATGCCACACAAGCCAATCATCCTGAACGGACCCATCAACACGACAGCATACGTTGGTGACAATGTCACGATGCCCTGCAAAATGGTCAGCGATCCAATGTACGTCCTCAAGTGGTCCAAGAGTCACTTCGTAGTCAACCACACCCTTTTCAATCACTCCGTCCAACTGTGGGGGAATGAAACTGGGGTGAATGGTTTTTATTATTATTGTTATTATTATTATTATTATTGTTATTATTATTATTATTATTATTATTATTATTATTATTATTATTATTATTATTATTATTATTATTATTATTATTATCATTATTATTATTATTATTATTAATATTATTATGGTGCATCACCAACAGGTAACAGTGGACAAAGAAACTGAAAGTTTAAACCTGACAAACGTTTCACTGGCAGATTCAGGTAAGTACACCTGCTCCATTTTAAATCACATGGGAAAGAGCAACCAATCAGGATGGCTCATCGTTTTAGAAGGTAATTATTTAAATTATAAAATAATTATCAATATTTATTATCATTATCGTTATGCAGTTAATATAAAATATTATTATGATTATGACGATGATGATGACGATTGTTATTATTATTATAACTTGATTATTATTGCAGAGGTGGAAATACCAGTCGAACCATACACCTCTCAGATCGTCTGGGTAGTGTTGGCGGTAACAACTCTCCTCATCTTCTTCGTCGTCGCCTTTCCAGTCGCCATTTTGTTCAAGAGGAAGTTGATGAAACAGGCGCCTGTTGTCAGGAAGAAGGTCGTTGTACTCAAGAACAACTCCATCTACAGTGGTTCGTTGTTTGTTTTCGAGCTTATTCTGTTTATAAGAATCAGATGGATTGACTGATAACTTTAATGATTATAATACTATAGCAGATAGGCAATTGATAATCATTCTTTATCATCATCACCATCGTCACCACCAGCTACCTTAGCAGCTATTGCATCATCATCATCGTCATGAATATTATTCTCTCAGGAGACTTCCTGGACTCTGGCATGGACGGGAGACTGAATCGTCTGTCATCGTGCCTTGACCCTTCCTCTCCGACAGCTTCTCTACTGAAAAACAACCTGATGATCAACCAGTTGGACGGTAGTCCAGTCCCGACTCCGACCACGGCTGCCTCGTTCCAGTTTGTGGTTCCCTACGTCAAGATCGAGGTGACGAGAAGCCGGCTGTCGTCACATGACACCTCCGAATATGAACTTCCGCTCGATGAAAGATGGGAATTTCCGAGATCCAAGTTGGTTTCTGTTTGGACGATGACATCTTGATGTTTTAGGGAGGGGTGTTGCTGCTGCTGTAAGCATTAAAAGTTAATTGTTGAGTCAAACTAAATCACTACTAATAAGGACAAATCTATTTTTAAAAGATATTTTGCATTTATTTTCATAATTACTCAGATTAAGTGGCCGACTAAAATGACCTTTAATAAAAGATTTATTGTCAAATAATATTCTATACCAACTGATAATATTAAATTTTATCACTCAAATCGAAACACAATAAATGAAATAATAATAATAATAATTATTATTATTAATTATAATAATAATAAAATTAAAAAATACCAAATTCAGCTTGAACTTGATAAGAATGAATTAATCTGACAGACTGCATCTCAAAGAGAAATTAGGGGAGGGTGCATTTGGTATGGTCATGAGGGCAGAGGCCCAAGGGATCAACAACAGGGCAGGAATCACAACCGTGGCAGTGAAGATGCTCAAAGGTTCTTACATGTGCAATTCCTTATGTCGCTTGCAATTCTATTTCCTTACGATGTAATTTTTGTCCTTTTTCTGTTACCATATTTCATTCAAGCTGTCATTGTTAATTATGTTATATCCTCTGTCTGTAAATGAGGTTGTTACGTGCTTTTGATTAAAAGTTGATGAACACCTTTCTAAAGGTCGCAGCACCTAAATTTGATTTTTATTGTCATTAAAATTTATAATTAATTAATTATAAGTACTTGGAAACCTTTGGAAAATATTCCCTCCACGTCCGTCTACCCTTTCTTCCTCAGATGACGCAACTGACCTTGAAATGAGTGACCTCGTGAGAGAGATGGAAACCATGAAATTGATTGGACGACACGAAAACGTTCTCAATATGCTCGGATGCTGCACCCAAAATGGTTGAAAATTTTGTTGGAAAAAAGCTTTTACTTAATTTAACAAGTTATTGAAATATTTGATGAACATTTTTTTTGTCTTTGAAACGTTTTTGAATGGAATACGAATCCATGTTAATAATTTGAGAAATAAACATTCCCAGGACCACTCCTCGTCATCGTCGAATTCGCAGCCCACGGCAACTTGAGGGACTTTTTGAAGCGCAATCGACCCTCAAATACGACAAACTACGACGTACCTCCTTCGCGGTTCTGCTCAAACAACAACAACAACAGCAGCGATTCGTTCACCTCGTTTGGAAACAAAACAAGGAGAGAAATCCTTCCCTCCAAATCTGGGTACTGGAACGATTTGAGAAGCAACAATTTGGTGGAAGTTAAGAATGGAATCAATTCTGAGATGGCTTTCCCCATAAACCACATATCCAACAACAATAACAACAATAACAAAAACAAAAACAACAACAACCAATCAGAGAACAACCAGGAATTTGGCACAACAGCACCCATCAGTATGCCTAATTCCAAGATTTATGCCAACAACGTGATCAACAAGTCTCCGTCGAGCGCCTACGACAGCAACAATTCCACAGACAACTCCAAACACACGTCTTGTTTCAGTACAACGACATCAACACTCGTATCATCGCTTCCGTACGACGATGATTACTGCACTTCTGTTGCCACGTTGGCCTATACGGATCTTATTTCCTTCGCTCTCCAGGTTGCAAAAGGCATGGAATTCCTTTCCAGCAAAATGGTGATTGAAACGTTACAATTGATTGAAATGTTTATAACTTTATTTCATTTCTGAAAATTTCTTATCAATACCAAGATACCTTGGCAGATAATTGATTTGTGGAATAAATATGAAGATAGTTCATGTTAATATTATTTTTTAATATTATAATTATTAAATCAAAGTGTGTTTATTTGTTGTTCTAAAAGATCAGGGTTTATATTTTTCAGCGATGATTTTTTTTGTGTGGATGAAATAAAAATTTAATTAAACGGAATTATTAAATTAGATTACAAAATAGCTGTGATAATGTACTACTAATAAAGGTTAATAATATTAATAAATTATAAATAATGTAAATATAAATTTATAAATAATCACCCGATTTTCAGTGCATCCACAGGGATTTGGCAGCACGAAATGTCCTTTTGGTTGAGAGGAATTTGCTAAAAATCTGTGACTTCGGACTGACCAGAAACACTCCAAACCACGACTACTATCGCAAGACGACCAGCGTTAGTTTCGTAGGAATTTTATTCATTTTATTTTTAATTCGCTTGAAATTAAAATTTAAAACGTTATTGTAGAAATAACTTTGATAAAGATTTTATGAAAGTGAAATTCTAGATTATAAAATAATATTTTTTGGTAAAAACACGCTTTTACTCGCTTATGTTTTTGAGGTGATTTTTGGTGATTGCGGGTTTTTAAATCTTAAACAACGTCAATTTTGCATTATGAGTGGAGCCACCCAGGCAATAATTTATATCCCCCATGCAGGTCGGGTGTTTAAACCCAGGCAATAAATTATGTAGCAGCACTTTCTCTTTGTAAACATTTCAAAAACTGCTGGTCAACAAAACAACGGTATTAATAGTTTATTTCTAAATTAAACCGTTTATTAAATTTTAGATTTTACTTCGACTCTGTCAAAAGTAATGTTTTGGTCATAATCTACTCATTCCAGGAATTATTTTGGAACAAAATCTGAACAAATAAAACAAAATAAAACAAATAAAATATTTTATGCATCATTAGGAATCCTGAAAACATGTTTTTATAAAAAAATGATCACAGATCCTCAACATTTCGTTCGGTCGACTTACGAATAGGTAAAGTGAGTTCACTGAAAGGATCTTTTTTTTTTGTTACTCTTAAAGACTTGGTGACAAAAGAGTATCATCTTCGTAGCAACTGCGCCACTTAATTGGTTGCAGAAGAAGGGATGAGTGTGTTGCATATGGCCGACAATTATTTTGAAGAAGGTGAATTTATAAATAAACTAATCGTATTTTGTTTTTTCAAAAAGCTGCTTCATAGACTCCAGCGCTTTGATCTTTCAATTACTTACGTGCCTGTAAGTATGCTGACCAGCTGAAGTCCAGAATTCCAGTCACTTGACTGGAACAAACATTACTAACTTTTAATAAATTCTCACCTAATTAATTAATTAAACTAATTAATTTGTCCTTTTCAGATGAAAATAACAAACTAATAAATGCCAGTTAATATGAATTAACTAATTGAGTGCAACTTGACCTTGGCAACTGTTTTTTTTCCTGACCTTGAACTTTCGAACGCCGGACTGTTCGTGATAAACAAATCAATTAAGAACTTCAACTACTAAATCTGGATAGATAGAAAGAAAGTACGACGTCGTGAAGGAAGAAAAGACGAAAAAACAAATGACGAACGTCATCCAGGGTTTGAGGGTCCACTTTGAAAACCTTTGAAAGTCATGTGCAGCTTCTTTTGGTGCAAAAGTTAAAGTTGTGCTGATGATGATGATGACTATGACGATGATGACTATGACGACGATGACGACGACGATGATGATTATTATTATCACTGTTGGGGCCTTATTTTTATTTTTGGTTTTATTTCCACTTTTATTGCTAACGTCTCAGGACGTTCCAATTTGTTAGAAGCAGTTAAGAGAAGTTCAAGATGGCGTCGTCGTCGTAGCGCGCTATACCATCAGTAATATTATGATATCATTATCAAGATTATCTGCTTCTGTTTCAGGGTCGTCTGCCAATAAAATGGATGGCTCCAGAAACACTTTTTGACATGAAATATTCGACCAAAAGCGATGTGTGAGTTTGGATTTATGGTTTTCTTAAAATTTAAAATTTTTTTAAGCAATATGAAATTTATTACCGAAATTAATTTAGTGTAAAAACATCTATCCAAATAATCCGTAATATTGTTCTCATCGTTCTCCACAATAAAACAACTTTTTAAATGCAATTCGCCGATAAAAGCAAAAAAAAAAGTGGAATCAAGAGTTGAAAGAAAACCTGTCACCCTTTCTCATAAAAGTTGAACAAACCTTTAATTTTGTAATAAAATTGTTTAATAACAAAATAATATTTCCTTTATTTCTCAATCACTTTAAAACATATATCATCCAACATTTCATTTTATTAAAGATTTTATTAAATTACTATAGATTCCTGTTATTATTGTCAATATTAGGAAACCAATAAAGAATTAATTGTATGTATTAAAGAATGAAAATGTTAATTAATTGTATGCTATATTAATTAAAATGATCTCAGATGGTCTTATGGAGTCCTTCTTTGGGAAATCTTCACGTTTGGCGGAAATCCTTACCCATCAGTTCCAATTGAGAAGCTGTTTGATCTCCTCAGAAACGGACACAGAATGGAAAGGCCTCCTTATGCCACGAAAGAAATGTAATCTTGATATATTTTGGAACATTTAAATAAAAATGTTATTATTTAAACAAGAGTTATTTAACTTAAACTTGGATCCATGTGACAGTGTTGTTCGTTATAAACTAGGAATCCATTCAAGTATTTCATTCTCGAGACACATTGCGCAGTCATAAATAAAGCCCTGGTTCGAGAATCACAGGATTTCTACCTCTATCTTTTAAATGACCGTTAAACTTTCGTAAAAATGTTTATTATAGCAATCACAAGATTAATTAATTAATTAGTATTCAATAAATACAATTGCTAAAGATATTGCATTTGTGAATTAAACATGGATTTTACGAAATAAGCTCATGTAATTTTTAAAAATTCACTTAAAATTTTTTGTCTCCAGATACGAACTCATGGCAAGTTGCTGGTCCAACGATCCAATTTGCAGACCCACGTTTTCAAACATCGTCGCCATTTTGCAGCGGATTCTCGAATCTCTCAAGAATCAAGTAAGGATGTTTTTGCCATCATTTTAATAAGTTTTTATTTATTTTTTACAATTTAGATATTATTGAGTATCTTTTACTTTGTGTTTGTATTTCCCGCAACATTATTCTAATTGCTCCTTCAATTTAAGTTTAATATAATTATTTATTTATGCAAGTTTTCAAAGCGCTTAATTTCTTATATGAACGACATTTAACTTTCTTAGATACAATTTATATATCCATTTAAAAATGAAAATATCTGGAAAATTGCCGAGGCAATGGAAATTGTAAAATCAAGCTCTCAACCATTTTATAAATTTAAAAAATAAAGAAGTCTGTCACATAAAAATTTAATTTTTTAAGTTTCGTCAATAATTATCTATTTAAGCAAGTAATTTATTATTTCAGGATTACCAGAACCTACTATTGAACGACACCATCCAAAACTGAGTCGAATTCAGAATTGGAAATCATGCCTTCTACAGCCGACGTATTCAAACGTTTAATACGTACAAGTCATGTTTAAGTGTAATTATTTACATAATTAATAAAACTTGGACAGTGTCGAAGTATAATTACGATTTCACGAGCGATATGAGTATCGGATACCAAACGACATTTTTGAATGGAACGTCTATGTTTCTTGTAAGAACTTTTCAATTGTTTGTAGTTCATCGTATTCAGTGTAATTCATTTCTCGAGACTATTGTAAATGTTCTTATATTATAAATATTAAGTGGCATTTAAATGTTTGCAAATATATCAATTATAATTTTTTTTCTTTATTATTGTTCGTTCTGACTGACTTTGGTTCTTACATCTTGCAGTTTCAGTCAGGAATTATGACTACTAATTTCAATCCTGCTTCATTGATTTCAAAGCTTGAGAAATGCATCACAGCCACATTAATTAAATTACTGACTGCTGACATACAAACTAAGATAATTAAATATACATAACTACTATTAATTATAAATCAACAATTATTTTGTCTCCAATTCCCAAAAAATCAAAATACCTTTTTTTTATACAAAACAAAGATACACAACCACAACACCACATCATCACAGGTCTTCCTCTGCAACCAGGTAGTCGTGCAAGTCGTTCTTGTCGTCCAAGATGAGTTTGAACATGTTGTCGACTGCCACAACACTCTCCGCGTTTTCCACGTTCATCGGGATGAACGCGCCCTCCTGGTTGCCAAAGTCATCGATTGTTTCTGAGCCGAGTTTCTGGAAATTTTATTAAATTAAAAAATAAAAATAATTTATTATTGATCTGCAAGTCCGAATCATCAATTTCAAAAAGGTCACCCACAAAAGCTATAATACTTATAAATAATAATTATAAGTGGATAACTAATTTTATTACTGGCTGGTAAATGATTGGTCAGCAGTAGAAAATTATAAAAACTTATTAAAATTTCATTGATAAGAAAATACCAATGAATAAATTAAATAATTAACCATCAAACATAATAATAATTACTAACGGAATTCACGAGCTTCAAGCAGACGTCGAGTGTGTTCTTTGGGACGCGTTTTGATTTCTTGATTCTATCGGAGAGGATGCTCCACTGGAAACATTCCAGAAGGAAGTTAGCATGCTCCTGCTCCAATTCCTCCAAATTGCTGCACAAATTTATGCCTGGAATCTGTTTACGTCCAGAAATAAGTAGCAATGACCACTTTAAAACTGACAGCATGTGTTATGTGTAATCTCAAAGTATTTCAACTGACTTCTATCTTAATTTACAAATATAAAACTTACAAACTATTATTACACAACGATTAACCATCAAATACAAAGTTATAAATAATAAAAAAAAAAATCGTAAACCGCGCTAACCGAAAGAGCCTCGGCAACCTGAGCCGATTCCACGCAGGCAGCAAACACGTCGACTTCGTCAAAGAGGAGTCGTGGACTGACGACGTACGCGTAACAAATCTTCAGGTTTCGTGAGACCAACATTTGAACGATGCTTGAAATTATTGAGAAAGAATTGGAAGCGGAAGTCGTTCCTGTCAATGGGGTAAGGTTTACATGGTTTATCGATTGATTTTATTGATTGATTTGTGCCATGAATGACTTTATAGAAATCAAAAGAAATAAATGAATGGATTCTCAATCAAAATGCAGACCTGGGCAGTCAATAAAAACTGTGCCTTCCTGGAAAGAATCAAAAGTGGATAACAACCACTCAATGTTGTGGAGAAGGAGTCTGCAATTACATTGCTTTTATTAATTAACATTTTCATTTTTCTTTTTTTATTATTTATTAGATGAAATCAACCAAACTTGAAGTACTAACTCTAGACAAGATTCTGTGGCTGCAGAGAGTCCGATTCCATCTGCAAAATCTTCGATACGTGCAAATTCTCTTATGTCTGTTTACAAAATAATAAATTAAATGTAATAAACATATTTTAAATGTTAAAATCTCAACTTTATAATGAATAATAAACATTAAAATACATGCTTTGAGATCACACCTGCATTTGGAACGTATTCCAAGTCATGGGCTCCTGGGTCCAAGTTGATGAAAGCAACGTTCTGCTTGAAGGTCTCGTACAATTTAGACATGGCAGCGCAATACTTGGACTGAAATGTTAAAAAAAACTACTGAAATCAACCATAATCATCATCGTGAAGGTGATTGAGCAAATTGTCAATCCCAACCTTTCCCTTTAGTAATGCTGTCATTATAACAACTTATGTTCTTAAACATTTTATTTAATAAATTCATGCCATTTTCTGATATTCGAGAAAAATATGTCATTAATTTAAGGACCATCTTATCGGCTAAGCTTGTTTTGAAAATTCACTCGCCTTTCCAGAATTTGGAGGTCCAATAACTAGTTGGCACGAAATATCCATTGCTCATTCGAAGTAATAGCAGAAACGTTTGTTTACAAACAAGTTGGCAATTATTAGTTATCGCTCGTTCATCGAAATTTGAATTCAGTCAAAAAGAGTTATAATTAAAAAGGTACTACTTAAAAATTTAAAAAATTGGTTAAATTATAATTTTGTTGGGAACGTTTTGTGAAATGCACTTGTTGCAATATTAACAATTTTGAAATGTTCCAAAAAGAAACCCGACAGTGGGAAGCAGATTCAACATTCAAATTTTTTTATTTTCATTTTTTTGGATCGGTCTTGTCACCTCTCGCTGTTAAATTTGCCTCCAATTTGTCCAAAGTTTGGCTCCAACATTATTCTGCCTTTGCCAAATTTGGCCCCATATCCAAACAACATGTTCTATATCCGCCACTTGATACAAATATACTTGTTAATTTTTATACAAACTTTATGATTTGTTCCAAAATATTCCCTGAAGCCGATGACTTTTATCTGCAAATCCAATCGATCCACTACTCTACTCCCTGCTGTTTAGAATTTGTTTCTTTAAAAGGAAACGCTGTTCATACTTTGAACCTGCAACTTTGAATCCATTTTAATGCAAATGATTTTAATTTGTGAATCATTTGTAAAGGTTGACACTTCGTGTTAAGGATGATTTGTTTAAATTTTGTGATTTTGCAAGTGATTGGGTTTTGGATGGAAGCCAGGGCTGATTTGAAATTGCATCTAAAAACGTTTTTCGATTGACCTATTTTGGAATTGCTTACTTTGTTTAAAGCACTTAAATAAGAATCGAAATTGGCGCTATTGATTTTAAATGTTATCTTGTAATCTGCCAAAAAATAATCATTATTGTTAATAATAATCAAAGATGCTTTTAAATCATTTATGAACCTAAATTTACACATTATTTTCAAGAAGTCATAAAAATTCTAGAAAACATGATCTAGGAGTATTAACTTAACAACGTTTGTTGACATCTTCTCAATCAATTAAAACTTTCATTTTGATCAATTAACCAGTCGTTAGTTAGATATTCTTGGCTACGATTTGCAAAAACAATTTAAATCTGACATTCAATGGCGCACCTGCCCAGGTGAAAATTTTCACACCTTTTCGTTAGCCGTCGCCCGTTCGAGTCCATTTGACCGTTTGTGTGCGACTTAAAGTGACCAATGGCAGTTCGACCTCATTCAAGATGTAACCAATGACCTTTAGGCCACACCCTCTCTCTGAGTTCAAATCAATGAAGCGTGGATGGGGACAGTTAAATGTCTCGTGGACAGTTACATTAACAGGTAACATTTCACAAAAGAGAAAACTTTCACTTGGCTCGTATTAAAAGACAAAGAGTCGATGATCTTAGGATTTTCATCGGAAAAAGATGATATCGACGGTGCAGAATAATTTATCAAATTACTCTCTGAGAGAGGACTTTGGTCAGAACAGGATGGAACATTTCTTGGCCTCCAGGTCATCCTACAGCGGAGTGACCTTTCCAGTCTTTCCGACTTTTTACGGAGATTATCATCATGACAACCGTCCGAGCAGGCAGGTGTATTTCAATCGCGACGATGATTTCAATCAACGGATTGGCCCCGAAGAAGCCTCTGGAAAAAATTCGAACTGTTTTGCCAGCTTTGAACATTCCAATGACAGATTTGCAAATGGCGAGGAATGCCTAAGCGGCCGTCCAGGTGAAATTCATGATTTGTTTGCCATTATTTTTTTTTAAATGTAATTTTGAAAATAATTAATGATATCACCGAGACCTTCAATTACTGAGTAATAACTATATTTATAGTTATAACCTATATTTATTAATAAAACAATCGATTACCAATCGAAGATCAATACCAATCGCCAGTCAAAGGACGATTTCCATGCACGTCAAAGCCACCGTCAGAGGAAGCAAAGACTCCACCAGGAAGTCGTGACTTTCAACTCGACGGAGTGACGGCGTCACTAGAAAATGGCGAACTTTGGAAAACATTTCATGAAATTGGTACAGAGATGATCATCACTAAGTCCGGAAGGTAGGGTCCAATCGTGGTTAATAATAATTTTATGTTAATGATAATGAATTGTAATATTAGTATTATTTTAATAAAATATGTATTATATAAAAATATTAGCAGCAATTTTCACTTTTAAATTTAATATTTCACTTAACTAACTTTTCATAAATTTATTCATTCATTCATTCAGGCGCATGTTTCCTCCGCTAAAAATCAACCTGACCGGTTTACAACCCGATTCCAACTATGCCCTCCTCATGGATGTTGTTCCCGTGGATGCCTTCAGATACAGATACCACAACTCCAAGTGGACCCCATCAGGAGTCGATGGAGAGGACTGGGAAAAGACCTTCTTCACGCGGGATGTTTCACGCGATTTCGAGGCCCAGGGTCGATTCGACGAAAGCACTTCTTCGAAGCAAACATCGACCAACTTCGACAGCTTCGTCGGCGGACCTTCGTATGTCATTTCACCGCAAAACAAGAGCATCCACCCGTCTGCAGGCTTCCCGCCAATTTATCCAGACGCTTCCCGACTCTGTTCCAGAACCGCGCAATTCATTGAGGCGGATAACGAGAGAAAGAGTTGCATTGGGTCGCAAACAGTTGTGTCCTCATTGGTCAATCTCTGCTCCACTTACGCCAATCAGACTTCAGAGATTTTCATGCCGAACTTCCGGTTTCCTCTGAACCACTTTTACATTCCATGTTCTCCACAGCAGAGGTTCTACATCCACCCTGACTCTCCATCGTTGGGTTCACATTGGATGAAAAGGTCAATTCAAGAAGGATCTGTTTCGTTCCACAAACTCAAGTTGACCAATAACTTCTCAGATCTCTCTGGTCACGTGAGTCTTATTTAGCTGTTGATTACTATAGATTATTATAAGATATTTAATTACATTAGACTTATTAATTTAAAAAAAAGTTAGAGTCTGTTTGCCTGAACAATAACAAATAATATTAATCAATAATGATATTATAATATAAATTACTTGTTAATATTACCTGGTTCTCCCGAGAGCCTGTCAACAATTAATTGGTGTTAATTTCGATCCAAACCTAAACAGATATTGTTTGTAATTAAGATGAATTTTTAAATTAATGAATTAAAAACCGTTACTATTTTAAAATCGTTAAAGTTAAAACATTCCCGCTTCAATGCTGAGATCCACAAATCAAACCTTAACCAATACCTTAAATATCACGAACCCTAAGAGCTTACATCTGTACAAGAGTTTTTTTTGTTTTTGGTTTTTGTTTTTTTAAGTCCGAATGGCGATTGTTTATGTTCTATTTGCGCTTCAGTTGTTTTTCCGAACGTGTCAGAGGCCTCGGCCCTTCGTTCGTCTTGAATAAATGAAATGAAAATTTACATTTCCAGATCATCCTGACCTCCATGCACAAGTACATTCCACGCGTCCACCTCGTCCGACTTCCGGAGTCGTTCCAGAACCACGAGCAGTTGACGAAAGAGTCGCTGTTCGATCGCAACCTCTGGCAAAACCTGCCAAAGAAAACCTTCGTCTTCCCCGAGACTTCGTTCATTGCCGTGACAGCCTATCAGAACGAGAAGATCACTCAATTGAAGATCAACAACAATCCTTTTGCCAGAGGATTCAGGGAGCCTCTGATGGATCAAGTGGTCAACAAGAAGGAGCATAAGAAATTGGCCAATCAGTGGTCAGTTTTAATGATTGTGATGATGATCGTAAAGATTGTTGTTATTATTATTATTAATTCTATTATTATTATTATTTATTCGTTGACAATATTTTATGGATTAAATTTGTATCAATATATCTATTGGGCCACTATCGGAGATAAACATAAAGATGTAATTTTATTAAAAGTTTATCGAATTAAATGCAAATTGTTTGGAAATTTGATAAATATTCTCTAATTATACAATACTTCACGACAGCACCACGTCACACAAACATAAAAAACAGCGCAGGTCAAACGAGGTCAAGGCTACGAAACCATCAAGTCCGTTTAAAGAATGATTTTGTTTTTAAATACCTATAAATTTTAAATTATTTATTCATTAAATTACTTTGTATATTTATGGTATATTAAATTCATTTTCATTCATTTTCATTCTTTCCTCCAGAAGATCCGAGAAAGCAAAACACTGTACCGGATTCGAACGCCTCAACCAGAGAAATATGTTTTAAAGAAACATCAGACTTTTCTGGAGACCCTCTCCAGCCACATCATCATCATCACCTTCCTCTTCATCCTCATCCTCATCAGCAGCAGCAGCATCATTATCAGCATCATCGAAATAACAACCATCCAGTCAAGACTGTTGACCACGTGACGAAGGATCCAAGCGTCAATCACTTCAATCAGTTCAACTTTCAACCACAATTTCAACCCTGTCAATTCCAGGACTTTTACTCGAGACAATATTATTTGTGATCTCCTTGTTACGCTAATATCATCGTCGTCGTCATCATCATCGCATTACAATCATGTAAACAAGTATCATAATCATCATCATCATCTGTTGTTTACAAAGTTATTTTCGGACCGTTTAATGACAATGACGTCAGAGTGGGGAGCCCCATAAGATCCGACTCTACGTCAAGCGTTACGTCATCGATGACATCGATATCCCTGACCAATGAGAAGAATGCAAATCGATCTGATGACATCTGTGTTTAGTACAAATTACGATGTACTTTAGAGAAAACAATTCTTGTTTTAAATGAATTTTTAATCATATTTTCATTTCGAATAAAATATATTTTTGGTTAAATTCACAACAAAATCGTCAAAAAGAAAGATGTTTAAAGGATTGAAAGGATTGCTTTAAATAACAAAAGGAACCTACCGCTTTGCCATAACAACCGTTCAATCGTTTTCAATCGATCGGAGATCGAATCAATCGACTCAGAACCTGGAAGAATCAAAGGAGGTCGCCTGGCGAGTCTTTCGTGGCCACTGAACTCCTTGTAATTATTAACGTTCGACTGTCACCTCCCATCAAAAGCCGGCTCCGAGTTACCCGGGGGCGCTTTGCACACCCCTCGGCCAGTGGGGAAGCAGCGGTAGAAACGGTAAAGGCGGTGGAGGTGGTGGAGCTGGCATGGTAGACTAACGAGGTACCCCCAGAGGTGTTTCCATGGCAACGGGTGACGATGGCACTGCGCATTAATTGATCGACTGCCCGTAGAGGAGAATTGAATAACAACGATGAAGATTCGTTTGAAGTTTGGCTTTTCTCGTCTTTTCCTTGTTTTGGGTTTTTTTTTTATATTATTATGGATTTGTACCACCGCGATATGCTCTGTTGGATTTTACCCGCCTCGTCGTCATCATCATCATCACTACTGTCATCACCATCATCATCTTCACCATTATCATCATCTCCACTGTCTCTATCACTGATTGTTGTTGTTGTTGTAGTAATTTTTTGTTGTTGGCACAATGCGGGTCGTAATGTTCCCCCCGAACAAACTGGTGTCGTTCCGCTTGAGTTGAAAAACATTCCACGACGACTTGTCACGGTTTGCTTCGCTTCGCTGATGTTTTCGTCGTCATTAAGACGTTGACATGGATTCTTGGGGATTACTGTGTGGTTGTGGTTGTTGTTGTTGATGATGATGACGATGATGATGACGATGATGATGATGATGATGATGACGATGACGATGATGATGATGATGGTGGTGGTGGTGGTGGTGATAGTCATTGTGATGGTGCTTTCATGACGACTGTGACGGTGATGATGACTATGATGATGGTGGAGGCTATGGTAACGATGATTATGGAAGTATCCTTCACGATGATGATGCCAGCGGCTGAGACAAGGATGAAATCATCAATCTTTACTTTCCCCGGCAGATCAGACCGCGGAATGCAAGTTATTCTCGGAGTTGCAG
Source organism: Hirudinaria manillensis (assembly GCA_034509925.1). Classification (NCBI taxonomy): domain Eukaryota; kingdom Metazoa; phylum Annelida; class Clitellata; order Hirudinida; family Hirudinidae; genus Hirudinaria; species Hirudinaria manillensis. Next base: position 3,238,471 of record CM067526.1, on the reverse strand, counting down.
CAGCCCACAAGAAATTGAAGTTTAAACAAAGCAGACAATCACTCCAGTCAGACTTTTGCAATCAATTCTTAATCTGTAAACATATCGAGAAATTGCGAAATTACGATTTATAAATAGAAATTCAAATGGAAATATATGTATGAATAAATGTGACATTTACTAATTTAATAATTAATTCCGTTAATAATAAATTATTGAATTTCGGTTAAATGAATTTAAATGAAAAAAATAAAATAAAAATTTAAATTTAATAAGATCCGCATTTGAACGGGTAAAACAGAGTGGGGAACGTTTGATGATGACGACAACAACGACGATGTTGATGACGATGATGATGACGATGATGATGATGATGATGATGATGATGATGACGATGTTGATGACGATGATGATGACGATGATGATGATGATGATGATCCAGTTTGAGCAGGAAGCATTAGAAAGTCCTCTAATTACCGTCCATCAGCTGCAATCAACACCTTAACAAAGGGCAACAATTTAAAGTTTAAATGTTGATGTTGACGATGATGATGATGATGATGATGATGGTGGTGATAATGTTGTTGTTATTATTGTTGTTGACGACGATGATTATGATGCTGTTGCTATTGTCGTACGACAAGGAATCGTCATCAATTTCGTCGTCGTCGTCATCATCTTCATCAAATCATCATCATCGTCGTCGTCGCCATCAAGAGCCATAATCGTTATCACAATTTACAAATGAATGGATAACTCGGAGATCATTCCTAGACTGGACATGGAGTGACCAAAGTTTCACACTTCAACCGAGATGTTGACTGATTGAAAACATCAACCGCTTGTTATTCTAATCGCAAGCCTTGCACCTTTTTAGGACACATGTTTGTATTAAGGAAAGGCTTGTATGCCGTGCGTTTGTATTGCCATGAGTTTGTATGCAGTGCATTTGTATTGCATGAGTTTGTATGCCGTGCATTTGTGTTGCAAGAGTTTGTCTGCCATGCATTTGTATTGCCTGAGTTTGTATGTCATGCGTTTGTATTTCATGAGTTGTTAGAGGAATACGATAACCTTATTCTGTTTATGCTTCGAGGAAAGTTTCTGACCATCACGTTTCTGAGAGAATATTAGGATCACTTGACTTTATTTTCGCTCTTTTATTGCTTAAATGATGAAAATGTTAAACAAAACTCGATTAATCATAGAAAATGTTCAACTTTCATGAAGGATGAAGCTTGACGTGAACTTAAGGAGTTGGTGGCAAAAGTAGTTTGTCTCAAAGTATTCCATCCATCAAACGACGACAACAACTTCGACAACAAACCACATTCAACAACAGCAACAACCACAACAACAACGCTCGTGCGCACACAACAACACAACGTCGGACCTGAAAAGGACAATCGTGAAGCAAATTATCTTCCAACGACACCGTCAAATGATGGACGAGAATTTATTGGAACATTAACAACATTTACGCATTTACACCTTCTGTTCCCAACAACTACAAGGGACAACAACATTACAACATCACAACATCACAATATCACAACAACATCACAACAACATCACAACGACACATCAAGCGTATCGAGTGACCAAAGACATTTAATTGTGTCGTGTGCCCTCTAGGAATTCACTCAGATTCTTGGAATAGTCGGAAGAAAATAAAAATTAATTTACCTCATTAAATTGCCAATAATAATAATAAAAATTTTTATTAATAATATAAATAATTATTTGAATAATTAAATTTTTAATTGATTTTATTATTTTTAATTCTTCAAATTCAATTGCATTTTGAGCGGTTTAATATCTTTTTGTGACTTTTAAAACTAAAAAAGTCAAAACGTTTGATTAGCAAAGTTGTCATAATAAGGTAATAATATCATTATTTACATATATATTATATTATTATTATTTATATATATTGTATTATTTATGTATATTATGTATTATTAATATATTCGTGCTAATTATTATAAAAAATAATATTAATAAATTAAATGCATGTTGTTGTTGCTCATTTTAATGTGATGCAAGATTGCCTTTGATTTTTCCTAATCACAGGTGACCTTAATTGGACCACACACCTGATTGACAAAATCAACACAACAAAGTGTTTCAGAACAATTAGACAGCTCTTCAGATAACCACGCAGACAACTAATCAACCATCCATCCGTCCATCGGTCCGTCCATCCATCCATCCATCCATCCATCGGTCCGCCCATCCATCCGTCCGTCCATCCGTCCGTCCGTCCGTCCATCCGTCGGTTCATTCATCCATCCGTCCAGCCATCCGTCCATCCATCCATCCACCCATCCATCCATCCGTCCATCAGTCCATCTGTCCATCAGTCCATCCACCAAAACCAGAGTTTATCCAATGTCTCGCCATTACGACTGAGTGTCTTGTTTATTTATTAAAAACTCGAATATTATTGACAGCCACTGCGATAACGCTCAACAAATAAATGATTTTTACGATAGCATATATATATATTTATATATATTCACGTATATTATTTCTTAGGATATTCTCATGTTAAAAGTAAAATCAGTACCAAGTATAAAAATATTACTAAAAATTATAGTTATCATATAACAAAAATATTAATAATATTCACATTGATGATTACCGTTATTAATAATAATAATAATAATTCTTTTAAATCACATTTGTTAATAATTCATTATTTATAAAAAATAATAAGATTAACAATAATAATAATAATTCAAACTCCTTTTAATATACTCCCGAGCAACGCAAAGACCACCCCAAATCAAGGTCGTCTTGAGGTCACAACCTTCTGACCTCAGACACGTATCCAATAACTTGTTGATTATTAATTAATTTCAATGAAAAATGTTCAAAATCTTTAATTCCATTTCGAATCGGATCCGGTTTCGATTTCTGGGAATTTCCCAGTTTCAGGTTTGAGAACAGCAGACGTAGGCAGGAGAAGGCATTTTTGTGCTTGAACGTTTTTTTTGTATTTTGTATTTTGTATGTGATATGTAACTTTGTATGTTTTTTTGTATGTTTTTTTGTATGTTGTATGTTTTCTCACTTAGGAGTTGGTGATTGTATTTCTTTTATTACTTCATCTGTACTGATTTTCATCCAAATCAGAGTTATTAGGAGTTGTTAAGCTTTTCAAGATTTCCATTAGTCATGATTTTAAAACAATAGGATCCAGTATTTATTCCATCCCCTCTCTTTACAGCCTAATCTCCTTTCCAGGTGCTTTCCAGCTCACGCTTTTCGAAGCAGCTCCTATCTGCTAAAGTGGACCTCTGAGCAAGTGATAACTCCACAACTACGCATCTACACAGCCGCACAACTGCACAACAACACAACCGCGCAACTACACAACTACACAACTCCACAACTACTCGACTATACGACTGCACAACTACATGGCTCCATAAGGCACAACTTATCTTCTGCACATTCGGAAAGGCTGCAACAAGATTTTCAGACGCTTCCTCACCTGCTTGTTTGGAAATCTTAGGAGGAGAGGACTTTGAATTTTTATATGGGTGGGTGGGTGAGTGAGTGAGTGAGTGAGTGAGTGAGTGAGTGAGTGAGTGAGTGAGTGAGTGAGTGAGTGAGTGAGTGAGTGAGTGAGTGAGTGAGTGAGTGAGTGAGTGAGTGAGTGAGTGAGTGAGTGAGTGAGTGAGTGAGTGAGTGAGTGAGTGAGTGAGTGAGTGAGTGAGTGAGTGAGTGAGTGAGTGAGTGAGTGAGTGAGTGAGTGAGTGAGTGAGTGAGTGAGTGAGTGAGTGAGTGAGTGAGTGAGTGAGTGAGTGAGTGAGTGAGTGAGTGAGTGAGTGAGTGAGTGAGTGAGTGAGTGAGTGAGTGAGTGAGTGAGTGAGTGAGTGAGTGAGTGAGTGAGTGAGTGAGTGAGTGAGTGAGTGAGTGAGTGAGTGAGTGAGTGAGTGAGTGAGTGAGTGAGTGAGTGAGTGAGTGAGTGAGTGAGTGAGTGAGTGAGTGAGTGAGTGAGTGAGTGAGTGAGTGAGTGAGTGAGTGAGTGAGTGAGTGAGTGAGTGAGTGAGTGAGTGAGTGAGTGAGTGAGTGAGTGAGTGAGTGAGTGAGTGAGTGAGTGAGTGAATTTTTATATTCAAAGTGAAAACATGTTCTAATCGAACATAAACATTCGTTCACGTTTTTCCTGGATTTGATTACAAATTAAAGTTTATTTAAAATTTAATTCCATGAAATTCAAGTTAAACGAATGAAATTAAAGTCGATTTTTAATTAATTATGAGTTTAATTCCGTTTAAAAAAGGAAGAAATTGATTTATTTTTTAATTATTGAATAAATAATATTATTTATATTAATATTAATAGATAAATAATATTATTTATTTATTAATATTATTTATTTCAATTATTGAATAAATAATGAATTATTTATTTATAATTAAAAAGTGTTTAACTTGGACATTCGTTTGTAAAAATTAAAAATGAATTCCAAGATATCAGTGTTTCATTGCTTAATCAACCCTGGCGCCGAATTGAATTGCGCTTGTGATAAGAAAGATTTTAAACTTTAAATAATAATAAATTTTAACATTAAAATCTGAAAATAAATTAAAGAATTGAAATTAAAAATTTCATTTAAGACGGCCGTGATGAATGTGACTGCGATAATGAAACAATGATAATGACGTTGATGATGATGTTGACATTAGTGATAACGATGATGATGATGATGATGACGATGACGATGATGATGATTACTCGATTCAATAATTACGATAATTATCCCACTACTGATAACATCACCATAAAAACTATTATAAATCCCTGGATTGAGGCAGTTGAGTTATTTAGAATTGTTAAGTTAATTTATTATGATTATTAAGTTTATTTATCATGATTATTAGGTTAATTTAGTTTATTCGTGACCTTTCAAGTTTTCTGACCTGTGAGTTATTTCATTATGAAATGGTTAAACTGATTACGAAACCTTAACAAGCTGAAGCAATATATTCCATTAATTTTATTATCACCTATTTAATTGTTTAATTATTATTCATTGATTTACGCAGTTGATTTATATAGCGCCATAGCCTGGCGGCTTTTCTATTTATATAGCGCACCCTCCCTAGGATAATTGCTATTTCCGTGGCCTGATGATTGAAATAGCGGGAAGGAAGTTAAATAACTATTTATCAATTTCAGTATTTGTTTTCGAAATTCGATTATCGAGAAAATGAGGAAAGCCCCTTTGGTTGTTAACAACCACACAACACTACTGTATGAGCGCACGACAACTTACAACAAGACGATGAAGTTGTTGCGACACAAAAAAATGCAACGACTTGCATGACTCACAAAAAAAAAAAAGGATCAAATGTCGTCACGGAAAGTTGTCCACGACACTCGAAGTCTTTCGAGAGTTTAAAAATAAAATTAATAAAAAAAAAATTATAAAAATTAAATTTTTTTAAACAACCACTTCAAGATCGAGTTGTCGCCGTTTTAAGTGTCGTTGTTTGCTTGCAGTTGTGTCAAAATTTTAACCCGAAAGGTTGACAGCTTCTCGTACATTTTCAGTCTCCAGCAATCATTTTAAATATTTGAAATTATTATTTATTACTAATTATTAATTAATTAATTACTTATAAATTATTTATCAAAAGTTTTGAAATGTCAAACAATTCGACTTTAAAATTTGGCACGAAGTGGAGACTTTAAATAGCAGTAGAATCTTGAGAAAAGTGTCTGAAAAGGTGGATCGTGTCTTTCAATGAACCTGGCAGACTGGACTGAAACGTTGTCGAATCTCTGCTTTGAAGGACCCTTTGGATAAACACCTGGTCGATCCACGTGTTCATCCACCTGTGATTGGTTTCCACAGGGGCAGACGAGTGCGTGGCTCGGAGGGAAAAGCGATACGGATTCTCGCGCGCTCTCGAGTATCACCGCCCGGGCCAGGACTACCGTTGCTAAGAATATCTCAGACTGTCGTAAATTGATCCGAAGAGTATTTTTATTTTAATTTAATTAATTAAGTAATCATAATGTATTTTTTATATATCATATATTTTTAATATATTTAATAATAATTTATAATAATTATATTTTACAATATTTTTATTCAAGCTTAATGCGTAAACCCTCGAGTTAAAACAAGTGCTCTAGGGAATTTATTATTATTATTATTATTATTATTATTATTATTATTATTATTACTATTATTATTATAATTACTATTATTATTATTTTTATTATTATTATTATTATTATTAGTAGTAGTAGTAGTGGTGATAGTAGTAGTAGTATTGTTATGATTACGATTACTAATACTAAGATATGAAAGATTATCAGGATAGTGATAGTGATGATTGTGGTTATGATGATGACGACACCTTCGATGATGATGATGATGATGATTGCCATGGTGATGGTAGTTAATAAATGTTACTAATTGCAATAAGTTACTAATCGTTTATGGTTTTATGTGGATATTTATGATTTTATGGATATTTATCGTTTTTAATCAATTTAATAAAATTTAATTTTAAGCAAATCAATTAATATCCAAACTGGAATTATTTTCTATTTTATTTCTATAGTAAACAAAATAAATTAATTCCTTATTATAACTTGTAATGTTTATATTATATCCTTAAATTATGACCTTATACGATTAACATAATAATTATTATACAATCGTTCTCTCTTCGAATCAGGTAAGTACTTACGGTCCACTCGATCACAGAATAGAAAAACATTCAGTACATGAGTACAAGTTTTGATGAAGATGACGATGATGATGGCGTTGATGATGATGGCTTTGATGATGATGATGATTATCAGCAGAACATCATACTGTTGTAAGCAGTGGTTGTATTGTTGTTGTTCTTGTTGTTGTTCTTGTAGGCAGCACGCACGGAAGACCTGGAACATGCTCAGCTGGATCTGAAGAGTTCAAATAAAGCCAACCGCTTTTAATAGGAGAGCCACCTCGAGCAAGTATTTCTGACGAATTACTTCTCAATAAATTTTATTTAGTAATAAATAGTTAATAATAAACAGATAAAATAAAATAATTGTTAAAAAATAATAAAAATAATAAATTAACTACTTGCAGTTGCATTTATAATTATAATTGTCGTTGATATTATATCGTTGCTCCTGTCATTTCTCCAGTATCGACCTTGGGAATTACTGTCCTTTCTTTGATCCGCGAAAGTTCAAAGTTCAAAGTTCAAGGTGAGCCGTGACGTAATGGAGTTCTTTCAACGTCTTGAAATTCAATTTTTGACCCCTTTAGTAGAAGTACCTGTTTAAATACTTGACTCAGTACTTGTACTTACGTACGTACGCTGATTGGTTGGTTGGTTGGTTGGTTGGTACTTGAAACCATGAACAATTGCATTGCAGTGTTAAAAAGCCACTGGCGAATTTATACGCTGGCTCTGTTGCAGTTTGAAACACACTCTTAACTTTTAACCAAGCTTTGTAAATAATTTTCAGGTTTTTTAATTTCTTTTGTTATAATTCAATCAATTCTACTGAAACTGCTCGGATAAAAATAGAACAAATAAGGAAGGAATGAAGGAAAGAAAGAAAGAATAACCTGACAATTGATTTATGTTGCGCAGTATTCTCAGGTTGACTTCCAAGATGGAGGACGCCCATACGAGACACGTGGAAGAAATTCTGACCTTCTTCAAAACGGATCCAAACAGCGGTTTAGACGACAGCCAAGTGGCAGAGAATCAAGAAAAATATGGTCCCAATGGTCAGAACCTTTGAGAACTTCTTTTGCTAGAATAATAATGATTAATTAGATATTAAAATTAATACTAACTATAAAATCAATTATTATAATATATAAATAAATTACAGTAATTTAAATAAAATATATAATTTATAATAAAATATTTAAATAAAATATAATTTAATATAAATTATGGTTTATTTATTGTTTCGTCGTGGAAAGGTGATAATATGTTTTCCTGAATATGTTTGCGATAAAATGCGTGTTTATCGGCATTAAATCGATATATCAAGATATATTCTTGGATGTTACATCTGATGTAATTGGGCATGATTTTAACACTTTAATCTTATATTTATTGATTATTATTTAAGAATAATTAAAATATTAAACATTATTTTATAAATAAATTAATTCACGATCGTTAATTTTCTCCTTTCAGAACTTCCTGTTGAAGAAGGTGAGTGATTGAATTTCTTTTTAAAACGAATTAATATTAAATTAATATTAAATATTAAATTACAGAATAAATAACGAAATAAATTGTGTTAAATAAATAAAGTAATAGATAATAAGTTAAATTAACTTATCAAAGCTAAGTTCATGGATTGCATCTCCCGTGAGAGGAGAAATTGTTTGAATGTAGTTAGATCATTTCTTTCATCTTTACATAATAAGTTTAACATGTAATAATATTAAATTATATTTCAATTATAATTATATGAATATAATTATTTATCAAATTTGTTTACGTTTTTTAATATTTTATTTATTTTAAAATTTATAACCTAATGTATTTAATTCTAAATTGCAAATATAATTATTTTACTGCCTTGAAATAAATAAAAATAAATAAATAAACTGTGCAACAGTAAAATTTAAAAACAAATCACTCCTAAAGAAACTAAACAACAATGATTGAATCGATCTCAGACTTTTCCTCAGTGATAGCCATTCTTTTGAGAAGCACTTGAAATTAAGTCAATTGAAGTTTAAATACCGATCACTCGACATTATTTCTAAAGCCATCCTACATCCCCAGCAACGATTCTTCACTCTCCATCAGACATTCTGCCGTAATTCGGCAAGGAAAAAAAAAACGCAGCCAAATAAAATGTAAATTATGACGGAAACTCTGGAATGTTTTGTGAGGAACTACTTTTAGAAAGCATCACTTTTCTTTCATCTTCTGCTCCTTATTTTCATCCTGGAACCGTTGGCAAAACAGCTGGAAGGAATGCTGGATGGAATGGAAATCAAGACAAAAGAAGCGTCGAAAGGAAACACGACTGCATTTCGGAGTGGAAAAATTTTTTATTTATTTTTATTTATTTTTATTTTTAAAGAATGACAAAAACAACTCCTTCCATTGAGAACGTCGGCGTAAATGAACAATGAAGTCGATGAGCGACGACGACGATTGTGATGATGACGATGATGATGACTACGACGATGATGACGACGACGATGATGATGATGACGTCGACAATCGTGCTACTACAAAGATGATGATTCTGCCTTACTCGGAGATCGCACAGCTCATGGATATTTATGCTGTTCCTGCCTCTTTCCACTAAAGAATTTTTCTTTCCAAAAGAGCTGCAAGACGAAAGTTTATTGGAAACATTTTCATGGAAGAGAGTTCTTGAGCGAATGAGTGAGTGAAGAATGCATCGCTGGAAGGAGGAATGCAAGCAGTGATATGGAACATTAGGAACGACCCACGTATCTGCAAATCCACGTCGAGATGGTATCAGGAGATTGTTGTTGTTGTTGATGTTGTTGTTGTGGGTGTTGTTGAAAGTGGAGATGATTGTCGCTGGAGCGGTTGGGAAAGGCATCTTCTGGAATTTATACTTCAGTACGGGCTGAATCCAGCTCACCAATGAAGAAGCACACTTAACACTCGATCTTTTATCGGACCAATTCAAAAGCTGTAAAACTCAGAAAATTTATTTATATGAAATACAATTTATTTGAAAACTTTTACCAAACAGATAATAGAATAATTACAAATTGTCCTTATTTAATAATATATTACCAAATTATATTATAACATAATTTAAATAATTATTACTTTATTCCAGGCAAATCACTGTGGGAATTGATTTTGGAGCAATTCGACGATTTGTTGGTCAAGATCTTGCTTCTCGCAGCCATCATTTCTTTCGTCAGTTTTGTTTTTTATTAATTTTATTTACAAATTGATAAATAAATTATATTCATATAATTATAATTGAAACATATTAAAATATAATTTAATATTATTTCAAATCAAACTTATGCCATAATTGCAATTTGCCCCCACGTATGACCTTTGCTATTTTAAAATGCCCTTTTTACTCTCTGCAAGAAGGGATTCTTCTTTGATATTTTTTCTAAAAACAACAAAAAAAAAACGAGAGAGAATGAAATTTTTACGAAGATTCTGTAAGTTATTGTCTTGGATTTTTAGTCGTGTTTAACAGATTGCAAAATACAAAGCATACAATGTGCAACCGCTATGCCTCCCCTTACTCCCCAACACCCCCTACCATTGTAATTGACAAAAAATTAAAAAATAAATTTCTTTATTCACAAGTCATTCGATACGTAATTAATTTGAGCACATAACCACACGGAGACTCGGATTGCAAAACAATATCCTTCCTTCCTTGCTGGAGCATCTTATTCCCTGAATAAGGAGCCATTTTTTTTTTTTGGAGGTTAAAAACATCAAAAGCATCACATATTCTGTTTATTCCTACGCGTGGAATCAGAATCTTTTTCTTTCTTTCTTTTTGCAGCAATCATCTCGTCGTATTTCTCATCAAAAAACAGTTTTTGGCACAAAAAGTTTGCAAAAATATATATATATTTATAAGCTGAAATTGTTCCTTCTTTATTTACTTATGCGTCTTTAATTCTATTATTTTTTTTTCTGTGTATTTAACAACCTACAAAAAGTGCTTCAACTCCTCTGGTTTCACTACTGCTACTACCGATAGAATTACAGCTATTTAAATTTATAATAATAAAATAATTTATAATAATTATTTTAATTACAATAAAATTATTTTCTAAATACATTTTCGGTATTTCCACAAATTGGAAATACGAAAATAATCTCCGGTACACGATTCCAATCACAAAAATGTCTTCCAATGTCTCTGCACCTCAACAACGAAATTGTCGAAGCGATATTATTATTATTATTATTATTTTATTCACTGATTCATACCTTTGTACCATGGCTTTGCTATAATTCTTTAATTATTATTTATTAAATATTATTATATATTTATTTATTTAATTAAAATATTATCAATCTTTCAGGTTTTGGCCTGGTTTGAAGAGTCTGACGACCAAATCACAGCCTTCGTTGAACCTTTCGTCATCTTACTCATCCTCATCGCCAATGCTGTCGTCGGCGTGTGGCAGGTTTGTGATTGAACTGACTGGTTGAAATGATTGATTGAAATGATTGGTTGAAGTGATTGATTTAATTGATTGGTTGAAGTGATTGGTTTGAACGGATTGATTGCAGTGATTGGTTGAAATGACTTGCTTAATGTTAATAGAATATTAGGAGGTATTAGAATATTTTTTGGGATCAAAAACCTTTGGCAATTTAAACCGCTATCAACACTTGGTCTTAATCTTAAGCGTTTGCGATGAAATGTTCACCGACCTTTATTAATACTACGTCGAAGTTAATGGAAAATTGCGTTCATCATAACCGAATGTTATCTTCTCTCGAGATTAAAAAAATAAAACTCTTTAAAAAATTAAAACTAGTTTTTAAAATCAACCCTAAAATGGAAAAAAAAAAGAATTTTAATTTATTATTTATAGACGCCGAACTGAAAGTAACTTATTACTATTTTATTATTATTATTATTATTATCATTATTATATTATTATTAATGGAAATATTTTTAGATATTCGCGTTAATGGCTTTGCTACCATCAGCCCGAGTTTACAGGTGAAAGTCAATCAATTCAGGAAAATTGAAGCATAATTGAAATAAATCGATCCACGCATAACGCTTCGAATTTCTAGTAATTTGAACTCGGATATATTGGAGTATTGTATTAACTCGGATTTATTAAAACAAATGTCTATTAACATATTAAATCGAATATATTTGATTTTATATTCTTTGAGTGAAGCCAATGCCAGATTCGTAGCGATGACCAGTTTTAAGTACACCAAAATAAACCGTTGTCAAACTTTTCGAATATTAAAAACACTTATTGAAAGAATATTATAATGAATAATAATAGCAATAATAATAATAATTATTATTATTATTATTAAAATAATAATGGTAGTTAAACCCATCATTGGATCGACTAATTACATTGGCAACGCTTCTTAATCATATCCGGTCTCCATGGTAACCGACGGTCGTTTCCATAGGAACGGAACGCCGAAGACGCCATCGAAGCGCTAAAGGAGTACGAACCGGAAATCGCCAAAGTTTTGAGAAAGAACAACGCAGCAGTTCAAAAGGTCAAGGCCAGGGATTTGGTGCCCGGTGATATTGTTGACGTGTCAGGTAGAAATAGTTAAATATTTATTATTATTACTTTTTTTTATTATTATTATTGTTAGTTTGTTAAGTATTATTTATTGAATGCAATATAGTAAAGATAAATATTGATCATAAAAAATTTATTATATAAATATTATTAAGTATTAATGTTATTATTTTGTATAATTTTTAATATAATTTGTTATAACTTTATAGAGTGTGTAATGCATAAATTATTAACAAGTAATATAATAATTTATAATTACAATTTATTAAATAATAATCACAACTATTATTATTATTTATTGATCTTTAATTAATTTAGAAATCTTGTCAAACGTGTTCCATAATTTCAGTTGGTGACAAAGTGCCAGCCGACATTCGCATAATTAAAATCTTCTCCACGACTCTCAGAATTGACCAGGCCATATTAACCGGTTTATACTTAAATTATTTTTATTTATTACAATCATAATATGATAATACATAATATCGTGATAAAATTATAATTGCAATACTATATTTATTTATTAAATATATTTGTTATGATTAATTTACGAAATAATTAAATGATGTTCCAAGTTATTTTCAATCACGAATCTGATTTGCAGAAAATTATGGCTTAGAATCATGAATAATTCATTAGGAAGTAGGAACTAATGAATTAATGGTGATTATCATAAATTACCATGTTAACTAATTTCATTCAATCAGGTGAAAGTGTGTCAGTCCTCAAGCACACTGACCCAATTCCTGACCCCAGGGCTGTCAATCAGGACAAGAAGAACGTTCTCTTCTCTGTCAGTGACAATTATTTTTAATTTTTTAAATTACTATTATTAACATTAATAATATTAACAACATTATTGATTGAGTTGATATTAATATGATACTAATAATAATAATAACAACAATAATAATAATAATAATTATTATTATTATTAAATAATAGCCGTAGATTAACCGAGAAATACAAGACAACTCTAGAAAAATATCTCAATCACTCAACAATAGCAAATGAGGAGTTGATGCATCAAGGAACCAATTTTTGTCAGGATTCTAATCCATCAGAGGATAGTGAGTGTTTTGTTCCCAATTTGCATAACACTGAGTCATGGAATGTACTGGCCAAGGCTGAACTTAGTCTTGGGGGAACACACAAAAACAGAATCAACCTCTCACTTCAGCAGCAATTTCCCTCCCTCAGTGTGGATGCTATAAAAGTGATTAGAAATAAGCCTCAATATCGTCATCTTCTCTCAAATATTATAATGGCAGACGTTAAGGCCGATGCTGGTATCTCAGCCTGTTGCAAAGCATTAGACCCAGAAAATATTATTGGTCCCTTGCAATTCATTGAAAGAAGAAGATTTTTTCTTCGATTGTCTGATGAAGAGTTCAGTTCGCTCATTGATTCCACTGAGGTATACGAGATTAAAAGGTCACTTATCAACATAGAATATCAGAGATGGATTGCTGGCATAACAGTGTCAAAGAAGAGGACTCAAAAAGTGGCAAAGAAACATCAGACGAAGAAGCAAGACAAGGTGCAAACAAGTGGCCGCAAATTCGTCAAATGGATCAATCGCAACTCAAAGCGTGCGATAAAAGAGAGGCGTCGGAAGGAGCAGTATGCGAGGATCCAGCAGCTGTTTAGGAAAAGTCCAAGTCTTGGGGCACAAACGGTAATGAAAGGTGACTACGAGAAAAATGCAGTATGTCCTTCCGATGAAACATTGGTGGAGTATTGGGAGAAGGTTTTCACTCAAGCTTCCAAAACCGACTCCCGGCCATTGGATGAAACGATTGAGCCTATCGATGAAATGGACATTCCAATCACGGTCGATGAAATCATTCACGCGGCAAAAGGATTGAAAGATTCTGCCCCCGGCTTTGACGGCATGAAAAAAATTGATCTGAACAAAATTGCACCGGAGGACCTGGCGACTCACATGACGCTTTGGTTATTTACTGGATGCCCTCCCGATGCACTCAGGAAAGGAATTGTCACCTGCATTCCAAAGAAACAAGAAAGTCTGAAGCCAGAGGATTTTAGACCAATTACGGTGGGATCAATCATCGGTCGTTTATTTCACCGATTGCTGAGCAAGAGAATGCTCGCACACTGGTCCATCTCAAATCGTCAGAAGGCTTTCAGACACGGTGATGGCCTGGCGGATAATATATGGCTCGTGAAAGCAATCATACAGAAAAAGAAGGAACAGAAACAGAATCTCAATCTCACGTTCATTGATGTGACCAAAGCCTTCGATTCGGTTTCACACCAGTCCATTGTAAGAGCGGCTCACAGATTGGGAACTCCTCCTTTTTTGTTGAGATACATTTCAGAGGCCTACCGCGATTGTTCAGTTCAAATGAAGATTGGAGGCAAATTGAGTCGGGACATACCAGTTAATAGAGGAGTCAGGCAAGGAGATCCAATGTCTCCTCTACTTTTCAACGCGGTTATCGACATGGTGATGTCAGAAGTAGACCAATCCATCGGTGTGACTGGCGATGTTAGTTCATCAGTCAAATGCAATTATTTGGCGTTCGCAGATGATTTGATCCTGCTATCCTCTACTGATATTGGAATGAGGATGTTGTTGAAACAAGTCGAGGAATCTCTGGCAAAAGTTGGACTAATTATGAATGCCCAAAAATGTTCTTCACTGAGAGCGAAAGTGCAAAAGAAAAACAGTCCTTGGATTGTTGACCCGGATTCTTACCTCAGTGTCAGCCAGCTGCCAATCAAGGCAATGAACATTCTCGACACCTACCGATATCTTGGAATTGACATTGGCCCAAAAATGAAATACGCGTCACTAGGCGACAGAATGCATAAATCCTTGCATGCAATATCTAGAGCTCCTTTAAAGCCAAATCAAAAACTCTACACCCTAAGATCGAACCTTATTCCAAGCCTCGTGCACTATCTTACCTTCAATAAAATCTCTTTGAAATCTCTAAAGGCTGCAGACACGAAAGTAAGATCTGCCGTCAGGCAATGGCTGCGCCTCCCAAAAGACACGCCGACCGCATTCTTCCATGCGGGGCTGAAATTTGGTGGATTGGGACTACTGCAGCTCAGAAAGTGGGTTCCACTCATCAGAACCAGCAGAATGAGATCTATGATGGCTCGCTCGAAAAGCAATGAAGACGAATTCTTGCTCGACACTCTAAAGGACAACAGCATCGTCCTTGGAGAACACAGGAAGTTCGGGCAATTAAATTCGGAGTCGTCAGCCAAAAAACGACTTAAGGAAGAGACTCTCGAGAGCCTTTACAGCTCGGTAGACGGATTTGGACTCCAGTCCTTTTTCCAGGGTGTCGGTATCAGTGAATGGATCGCGGATGGGCGTTCAAGATTGTTCCCGAGTGACTACTTAAAGTGCTTAAAGGTCAGAGCAGGCGTCCTCCCATGCAATCTCCGGGTTTCCAGATATCATCCAGAGGTAAACACCAAGTGTGACGCCGGTTGCAGAGTCACCGAGAGCCTGGATCACATTTTCCAGGTTTGTCCAGGAATGGATGTATCGAGACGAGAGAGGCACAACAACCTCGTCCATCGGCTGGAAACGAAGTTGGCCGAGAAAGGGTACTTCACCAAAATCGAGCCGAGGATACCAGTTGAGGAAGGCATCAGAGTCCCTGACCTAGTCGCGTGGAGTAAGGACGATTCAATCGTATGCGACGTCACCATTGTCTCTGATACCGCCTCACTGGACGAGGTCCACTCATCCAAGACAGGGAAATATAACTCCAAAGACATCCACATCTGGATGTCTAACAATAGCCCTGGGGGTGCTATCTCTCCGAAGATCATAGTAACCGCCTTTGTATGCAACTTCAGAGGTGTAATATCCTCCAGATCTTACTTGTCATGGCGGGGCATTGGTCTGTCCAGAAACGGCATGATGTACCTGGCAACATCGGTTTTGCTGGACACCTACCTTATGTGGAAATTCCATAAGCGCAGAACTCATAAACGTTGGCGCCGGCGAATTGGACTATAGTGATTGATTATGGTTGATGTCGCTTGTTTATAGCGCGGTGTTGTTGGCGCTGGGGAATGCGGTTGTATGTCCCGGGGTGATCTCGGGCCCGGATGGGGGACAGTGGATGTTAGTTGAGGTGTTTGATGATCGCGTTTGCTGTTGGATGATTTTTTTGGCCGAGAAAATAAAGGAAAAAAAAAAAAAAAAAAAAAAAAAAAAAAAAAATAATTATTATTATTATTAAATTGTATTACCTAATAATAATTATTATTGTTAATTATAATTGACATTAATTATGCAATGGTTGTTTCCGTTGCTAAGGGAACAAATGTGGCAGCTGGAAAGTGCAGAGGGGTTGTCATAGGAACGGGACTCAACACGGAAATCGGTCTGGAAAACATTTAAAAGCGTTTCATGTTTAAATTTGAAAATGTTTTATATTTTTTTAATTATTTTATTATAATTTTACATTTTTTTATTAATTTGTTAATTATTGAAATTTAAGACAAAATATTTTACAGCATTTAACTGATATTAATTTTAAATTCTTTTTCTTCATTTTAGGAAAAATCAGGACGAAAATGACTGAAACTGAATCGGACAAAACTCCGTTGCAGCAGAAATTGGATGAATTTGGTCAACAACTTTCAAAAGTATTTCAATTACATTTTTTTAAATTTTTACTGAAATAAATTTTTATTCTCTGAAAAATTATATAAAATATAGAATATCACGTAGTGTAGAATATCTCGAAAAATGCTTTTATGAATCTGGTTAATTTTATGATTAATGCTATAAAATACTCACTTCTGGATTTATTATTATAATTGACTTCATCTCTTTGTTCATTCCTCGGATGCTGTAATAAGTGATAAAAGCATTCTTTCACGCTTAGAAGACCACTCGAGAGTCAATTGCATTGATAATAATTATAATTATAATAATTAATATTATTTTGATTATTTATTTATAAGTAATTAAAGAATAATCGAATAATTGTCGATAAAATTCCAGGTAATTTCAATCGTTTGCGTGGCTGTTTGGGCCATCAACATTGGTCATTTCAACGACCCCGCCCACGGGGGATCATGGATCAAGGTGCAACCATTTAAACGTTAAATATTAACGCTAATTAATCGTAATTTATTTATTTTTATTAAAATTTTACAACACAGAAACATTGGAATTACGATTTACAAATTAAATATTGAAAAGATTGCATATTAAATATGTAAAATAGACATTAGGAAATTCATTCAACTTTTATGTTTTTAATGATTTTAAATTATCGTCCTCTAAAGGGCGCCATCTATTACTTCAAAATCGCTGTGGCCCTGGCAGTGGCAGCCATCCCTGAAGGTCTTCCAGCGGTCATCACCACGTGCCTGGCACTCGGAACCAGGAGGATGGCAAAGAAAAATGCCATCGTCAGGAGTCTTCCGTCTGTGGAGACGTTGGGCTGCACCTCCGTCATCTGTTCTGATAAAACTGGGACGCTGACAACCAATCAGATGTCCGTTTGTAAAGTAGGTCACATAGTATTGTTTTTTTATTAAATCGAATTTTTTAACACGTTGAAATGCAACCATATTTACTTCAGTTTCAATTTGATGTTAAATCGGTTTAAAACAAACTTTTTCTTACGTAAATAAATCAAGAAATAAAATGAAATTACAAAATAATAATAATATAAAGTAATAATACTAAATAATTATTCATATTAATCATGAGTGTAATAACAGAAACTGGTAAACAAAATATGAAACCCTGTAAATCTCTTTTATAAAAACCAAACTCACCATCAACACGTTCCTATCTCCAAAAAAAAAAAAATACAATTCTATAAATTTCCATTTGCAGGTGTTTACTTCTGCAAATATGTATCCGTGAATTCGTTAATAAACTTCTTATGCGAATAATAATAATAAAATAATAATAATAATATCTTGATGCCGTAAATTATAAAACCTGTAAACATATAATAAACTAAGAGTAAACAGGTAATAATAATAATAATAATATTATTATTATTTTTATTACTATTAATAAATTAATAAATAAGAAGAAATATATCCATATCGTTATCTTCATCATTATCACTAACCCATCGCTAGATCATTACTATTGTCGTTGTTAATAATGCGATTAATATTTTTGGTAATTATTATTATTATTATTATTATTAATGTTATCATTATTATTATTATTATTATTAATGTTATTATTATTATTAACTTGAAAATCCATCTGCCAGATGTTCGTCTTCAACTCAGTTCAAGAGAATCAAATATCAACGCTTCAGTTCGACATTTCTGGATCAACTTATGCCCCCGAAGGAGAAGTGTTAGGATTTCTATTTTGTAATAATTAAAAGTAATTTAATAATTTTATTAATAATAATAAAATATTATAAATTATCAAATTAATTTATTTTAATGTAAATAACTACGATTTATCTATTTAATCTTTGTCAAATTGAATTTTTTTTATATGAGATTTTATGATTAATATTTATTTATTAACATTAATGCTATATATTGCCAATTAAAATATATTTTCTAAAACAAATGAAATTAATTCTTAGCCATTAATTGTTTAAACCAAATCTATTAATTCGTATTTAATAAAATTTAATTTATTAATTTAAATTTAATATTCAACAATAATTATTATCAGAACCCTCGGAGGAAAATCAGTGAGGTGTTCAGATTATCCAGCACTTACGGAGGTGGCCACCATCTGCTCCATGTGCAACGATTCCAGTGTCGATTACAACGAGGTTAATTAATAATTCAAACTAATTAACAGCTAATTATTTATTAATGAATAGTTCAAACTAATTAATTAAAAAATTTTCCATTAAAACTTTATTCCAGTCGAAAGGAATCTACGAGAAAGTAGGCGAAGCTACGGAGACGGCTTTGTCGGTCTTGGTTGAAAAGATGAACGTTTTCAACGTCGAGAAGTCAGGCTTCAAACCGAAGGAACTCGGATCCGTCTGCAACCAGGAAATCCAAAGGATCTGGAGGAGGGAACTCACCCTCGAATTTTCCAGGGACAGGAAGTCCATGAGCGTTTACTGCTCCTCAAATAAACCCAACAGCCTCGGTGAAGGACAGAGGATGTTCGTTAAGGTTGGAATTGTTTCAATTTTAAATATGTTTTAATAATTTTAACTATTTATTTAATAATTTAATATATGATTATCAATTAACTATGAAAATTCTAATAATTGAATAGAACTATTAATTTTAAATGATTCTCTATCTATTAACCGAGTGTGTGATAATTGATTGAATGTTAAAATAAAAAATTAAAAATAAAAATTAAATTAATTTTAAAAAATTATTATCCATTTATTAAGCAAATTAATTAACTTTTAAAATAAATATGAAAAAATTAATTATTAATTAATTAATTATGACGTCAGGGAGCAGCAGAAGGAGTCGTGGAAAGATGTCAGTTTGTGAGATGCGGAAAGGAAAAGGTTCCAATGACACCCACACTCAGGGCTGAGATCATCAAAAACATCAGATTCTATGGAACAGGTTTACAAAGAATTAATTAATAATTAAATTAATAATTTAATAAATTAATATCGATATTAACTTTTATTTAATGGATAATTGTTTATATTCTTTTAAAATGTCAATAAAATTTTATTATCACAACTACATGACATGTTAGCATAACTATTGTTAAAAATAATGTCATTAATTTTGTAAACCTCAGTAATTATTACTTAAATTTTAATGTTATAATTAATTATATATAAATAATAATATTTTAAATTAATTATTTTATTTAATATAATTTAATTTAATTTAATCAACTCCAGGAAAGGACACACTGAGATGTCTCGCGCTTGCAACTGTTGACAACCCAACCAAGAAGGAAGACATGAATTTGGAGGATGCCAGTAAATTTATCAATTACGAGGTAAATTAATCTATTAAAAATTTATATTTAATATATCAAATATTAACAATAATTGAATATAAATCAATTGAATACTTTATTTTAATAATTTATCATTATTCAAAATAATAATAATAATAATATGAAACTTCTAAGCTTGAAAATTCGAAAGTAAAAACGTAGTAAATTCCTTTATAATTATTACTATTATTATTATTATTATTATTATGATTATTATTATTATTATTATTATTATTATTATTATTATTATGTAATTTAATTTTTAAATTATTAAAACTTTCTCTTGTAGACTCAGTGCACCTTTGTGGGTTTGGTTGGAATGCTGGACCCTCCAAGAACTGAAGTCATTGATGCCATCAAAAACTGCAGATTGGCGGGAATCAGAGTCATCGTCATCACAGGAGACAACAAGGTCTGATTATTTATTTCTTGTTATTTTAAAAAAAATTTAATATTATTATTACTATTAAACGTTAAAATCATTATCACAATCAGGCAACAGCAGAAGCCATCTGTCGAAGGATTGGAGTCTTCCATGACCACGAAAATACCGAAGGAAAATCGTTCACTGGAAGGGAATTCGATGATCTACCAGAGGAAGAAAAAGACAGGGTAAACATATTTTACTTGAATATTACTTAAATTAATTAGTTATTTTTATTATATTTTGTTAAATATCGTATAATTTGTTCACTATTGATAAACTTGAAATACTTTTATGAAATGTTATTTTTCACTGATTCACGAACAAATAATAAATATATTTATTTAATTAATTATTTATTTATTCACAAAAGGCTGTCAGACACGCAAGGCTCTTTGCCAGGGTCGAGCCCGCCCACAAGAGTAAGATCGTCGAATATCTGCAACTCCAAGGAGAGATTTCAGCAATGGTTAGAATGAATAATATAATAGTAATTTTAATTATAATTATAATTAAAACATAGATCATATCATAAATTAATTACATTAATAATTACATTACATTAATTAGCGTTTTATATAACTTTTATACATATAATATACAGATATATTTTTAATTATTTTCTCCAATCAGACTGGCGACGGTGTGAACGACGCACCGGCCCTGAAGAAAGCCGAAATTGGAATCGCAATGGGTTCCGGCACAGCTGTGGCAAAGTCGGCATCGGAAATGGTTTTGGCAGACGACAACTTTTCAACTATTGTTGCTGCAGTCGAAGAGGGAAGAGCCATCTACAACAACATGAAGCAGTTCATCAGGTACCTCATATCTTCAAACATCGGAGAGGTGAGGTTTTTTTTTTTCGTTAATTTTCCCCATTATTAAATAAATCAATAAAACTCAAAATTATAAATAACTATTTGTATTGTTTATCTAAGTTATTATATTAATTAAAATATTAATAACTCAATTGAATTTTTTAAAATTTTAAAATAACTAAAACTAAACTGAGGCTATAATTATCAACCAACAACAACAACAAATTCGAAACAGTGCGAAAATATTCCACACGTAAAAAAATCTCACGCAGGTCGTCTGCATTTTCCTGACTGCGGCCCTGGGAATGCCCGAGGCCTTAATACCGGTGCAACTCCTGTGGGTGAACCTGGTCACCGACGGTCTACCGGCTACGGCCCTGGGCTTCAATCCCCCAGACTTGGACATTATGAACAAACCACCGAGGAGCGCCAGGGAACCTCTGATCAGTAACTGGCTCTTCTTCCGTTACATGGCCGTCGGCTGCTACGTTGGCGCTGCTACCGTCGGAGCTGCCGTCTGGTGGTTCACGCTGTACGATCAGGGACCTCAGCTAAACTATTATCAACTCGTAAGTGCTTCGATTATTTTTTTAGCTAATATTAATTAGCGATTACTTTCGATTAAACCAAGAGGTGGTTAACTGTTGGCTGTGTAAGAGTTGGAATAACAAATAGTTATTATAAATTACAAAACAACTAGTTAAATTATAGTTTATCAGTGTATATTATAATATTCAGTCGATAAATTATAAATATTTAGTTGAATTATGACAATTATTTAAGTCATACTAGTTAGAAGATAAATTACAAGTGATTGGTTAAATTATAATAATAACAATTAGTTAATGAATTATGATTATATTATACTATATAATATAATATATAAATTAAATATATTATACTCATGCAGACTCACCACATGCAATGCCTGGTCCAAGACGAACGTTTCAAGGGCGTCGAGTGTGAAATATTCGAGGATGTTCATCCCAAAACCATGGCACTTTCGGTTCTCGTCGTCATTGAAATCTTCAACGCACTCAACAGGTTTCAACTTTTTTTTATTTTATCTTTTAGGAATAATAATTTTGTTTTAATATTAATAATTTTAGACTGACATTAATCATGTTGTTTTGATATTGATTATATGGTTTTGTATTCCAGTTTTAGTTACGAATAGTGGTAAATAGTTAAATAGTTATAAATTTATGGATAGCTTGTGATCGGCGCCTTGTTTCCATTTATTTTCCATTAGGCATCTAAAAATAAATTGAGATAATAACTATTTCACCATTCAATAATAATAATAAGAAGAAGAAGAAATAAATGAAAAATATTAAAAACAACAATAATAATCGTTATTAAGTTACAATTATATTAAGTTATCAAATCATACTCACCTCTTTAAATTGTTATTAATATCTTAACGATGATTGTTCAGCATCTCTGAAAACCAATCGCTGGTTGTCATGCCCCCCTGGTGCAACTGGTGGCTGATGGGTGCCATCACCCTTTCCATGAGTCTTCACTTCATCATTTTGGAGGTGGACTTCCTCTCGGTAAGAATTAATTAAATTAAAAAACAAAATATTAATTATTAATTAACAATTTAAATATGCAATTGGATTGCAATACAATACTCGTTATTAGTTATTCCGACACTGGAATTCAATTTAGAAAGATAAGCTGTGTAAACACCGAATTTATTTGTAATTTTTAAATATTATTTGTAAATAAACAAATTTTTTTTTAATGTCTTTAAAATCAATCCTGACGTAATAATTAATTTCAGTCCGTCTTCCAAATCACCCCCCTCAACTTGACTGAGTGGGTGGCTGTACTCAAGTTCTCTTTCCCCGTCATCCTTATTGATGAGTGTCTCAAATTCATCGCCAGGAAGTTCACAGATGGTAAGTCATTCATTTCCTCAATCGAAAATTAATGAGCTAATAAGTTGATAATTAGTTTGTCATTAATTTTAACTATTATTATTATAAATTATTATTTTATTTATTCTCTTTGTTTTTTTAAGTTTCTGAAGTTCCGGGAAATGATAAATCCATCTAGCCATTATTCTTTTTTTTAAGAACTCGATACATTTCAAATTTAAGAATTTAAGAATTTTAATTTTAAAAATATTAAACATTTTAATAAAATATTAATGCTAAGTAAAAAACCTAACTGATTGTTAACCGAATACCTCTTGCATTTCAGTTGCCGTAGTAGCAGATCCGATGAGCGAGAGATAATGAAGTTGGAGAGAGAGAGTTTTCAAGTTTCTTTTCAATTTTTCGTTCCTCCTTGAATCAAAAGACATTGTTGTTCACACCGTGTTCAGATGGAAATACGCCTGAGTTGATGCCTTTTTCACACACTCGCGTGTTAATATTGAGTTATTATTGAGTTATTATTGTTATTATTGAGTTATATTAACAATAATAATAATAAATAGGTCAGTTATTAACTGATCGTTTGTTGTTTTTTTTTGCAACTTAACTTTTAATAATTAGCCGAGCACTTTTCAATGCAATTCGACGGATGGTTTGTGCCGCTTGAGATTGCATTTTGCATGAATTAATTATTTTCTGATTATTTTTTTTCTTTAAATGTCTGTAGAGATATTCATTTTGAGTGAAATATCAAATATTAAAATATTGACTCAAGAGTTCCTTCTTTCCTGTTTCTTTGAGAGAAAGAAAGTCGTTCATTTCCTAAAATTTACATTCGCATTTTCAAAAATTTAGCATTTATATTTTTGTTTGCATTTACGAGTTTAAATAATAACTTATAAATCATTAAGTTGAATCAACATTAGACCAAAAAAATTGAAAACGAACAATATCACACGTAAAACATTAAATGTAAATTGGCATTTCTAGGACAGTTTGTTTTGAAACAAAAGCGAACACTATTTTTGATATCCCAATTTTATAGGAATAAAGCATAATCAACAAACACTACAAAGCAAGATTTGTACTGGCTCCCACATGAGCAGAAAACTGAAATCTCTCAGGATGTGATCCCTGGTTTACTATAAGTTGCGTAATCTAATCCTGGAGTCGCTAATTCGCTAGCTAAGGGCTGTCCAATGGGTAGTGTCCTTATACATCGTTTTATATTGTGTTGAACGTGACAAGTGACCCAAATTCAAAAGTGTTATAAACTGGTTCAAAAGTATACATTAACTAAGGAAATAATATTAGAAAATAACATTTCATGACGGTCCAGGACCCAAATAATAATTAATAATTTAACCAAAAAATAATTTGGCTAAATAATTTTCACAAAATCATTGAGTTTTAAAAAATAACAATTATAAAAAGTTTTAATTGATAGGAGATAAAAAAAAGAGTTATTTTTTCTTTTGATATTTTGTGACGCAACTCAAATGAGCAAAACATTTACAAAATAAAAAAATATATAATACATTGCGCTTCAAAGTTTAAAGTTAATTAAATAACTATTTGCAAAGCTTTAATTAATTTCACTAAGATGGCAAGGGAATTAACCTTCAGAGGGCTAAATTAATTTTTAGTTCGGGCTGTTTATTTCAGGTTGCCCGTACAAATGTTTTAATTTAAAAATAGTTATTTTTTTCTCAGAAGTTTATATATTAGGAAATTTTTATGCTAGTCACGTTTTGAGATTTTGAATTGCACAACGTGGAATCAATACAATCAATCAAGACATTCATTCATGCTTAAAAGACTTATAAATAACAAAATTTTGACTCAGATTTTGAATTTGATTCAACCGAAAAACATTAGGATGGCGAACAGCGAGAAAGTTTTTGTCCGAAACGTGTCGGAGGAAGATTTCATTCAGATTTCTTTCAAATATTTGATTCCACCAACCAACGATGCCAAGATTCGTACCTTTAACTTCAACAGGCCAAAATCTGAGGAGTTGGAAAAATCTCTCCAAAGAATATCCGGTAACATAAGCCGGGAATTGACCAAAAAGCAGTCGAAGAGGAAGAAATCGTCGGTGGATTCAAACGACATTAATTTTTCAAACGAAAACCCCGTATCCGTCGAACTTCTGGATGCCAAAGATCAGCCGATCGACGGCCTGGCAACAAACAGCAATGCCTGGAATGAAGCGAGTCTCTTAAGCGTAGGAGGCACCCGTTATTCAATCGAGCTGAACGCACCTACAGTCATAACTCTATCCCTGCCCAGCATTATTCTCAGTGGATTTTCACTGCTGCCAAAGTTGGGCTTGGAGTTTGCCAAAGAAGATGATTGTGAAATTACATGGTTTGTTTTCAAGATGAATGAAATGGACAAGAGGAGAATGTCCGTAGCAGAAAATTGGCTCGAAGTTGCCAAGGGCAAGCATTTCGTACCTTCGAGAGAGCATCTCTGGCATTATCTGAAAGTTTCCTGCCTGCCGAAGAATGGCGAAAGATCCGGAGAAGAGGTGAGCTTCGTATCTAAGAACGTCATCCAGGAAGGACCCGTTTGTCCCTTCGAGAAGAGGCAGACGTCTACTCGGCCGATTTCTGACCCTGACTTGTGAGTTTGAGTCTATGAAAGTTCACATCTACTTTTCAGACTTTGGCTGTTTATTATTAGTTGTCACGGTTAATTTGTAAATATTTTTGCCTCATTTAACAACATAATTGTATCAAAAAAATATTTTGTTAATTAATTACAGGTTCAGAGTGGTCAGTTACAACCTCTTGGCCGATTTGTATGCAGATTCAGACTTCAGTCGAGATGTTTTGTATCCTTATTGTCCTCCACAATACCTTCACATTGACTACAGGAAACACCTCATTGTCAAAGAACTCTTGGGTAATTGAAATAATATAAATTAATTAATATAACATATTGATATAATATAAATTAATTGCAACAAAATGCCTATTTCATTTTTATTATTTTGTTAAATAATCCTGAAATCAGTTATAAAATTATCGTTTTGAATTCTTACAAAATAACCTTTTAAATTGCATTATTAAAAGCCAATAATTTACAATGATGTTCATTGCTTTATTTTTTTCATTGCTTGTTTATTTTTGCCAGGCTACAATGCTGACATCATGTGTCTCCAGGAAGTGGATAGGAAATTGTTCAAGCATGACCTCCAACCCATTCTCAAAGATGCCGGATACGATGGGGTCTTGAAACTCAAGATGGGTGAAGTTGCAGAGGGCTGTGCGACCTTTTACAAAAGGTCAAAGTATAGGTCAGTTGTTGATCTCTTTATTGAGTTTCTGTAAAGACTATAGATTCTTGTTTATTTAGAGAGTGTCATTTTATTCTGCTTTTAATGAAATGTAAGGTTTTGAGTAATTTCAGAGTTGATGATTAGTTATTGGAATGAAATGTTATTATTTCTATTAATTTTTATTAAAAAAATTAACTTATAATTGTTACGTCACTCTGAAAGGTTGATTGAGTCTTATGACTCTGGACTGACTGAAATCCTTCAGGGAAAGAACAGAGTCATGAGGGATCTGTTGGAACAGCTTTCAACCAAACAAGCTCTTTTAGACAAATTTCTCGATAGGAAGACAATCTTACAAGTAATGCACATTACCTGTTCATGACATCATATGTTCATGAATCACTTTATTTTCAGATTAGTTTTCTATAGAACTATGCCTGGAATGACACTCATTAATTGTGAATAATGTCATGAAACAGGTGTCCCTATTGAAAGACGTGGAATGCGAGGCCGATCGCTACCTCTTGGTGGCCACGACTCACCTGTTCTTCCATCCGGAAGCTGCCCACATCCGTCTCATCCAGGTGTACATTTGCATCCAGTACATTCAGGAACTCTTGAAGAAGTTGAGAGCAGAAAAGGTTTTGAGTAATTTTTATTTCACTCTTTTCAACTTCCAAGGAATAATTTATAATTTTGCTTTTGTAGAGCATCGAACCACCACTGATATTTTGCGGTGATTTCAATGCTTCTTTCATGGCTGCTGTTCACGAGTTCTTGTTGGCAAGGAACATTCATCCAAACCATCCTGACTGGGTTACCGGTTGGTCTTCCTATTTTTCAGTTGAAGCCAAACATATTGAGTCAAAAGTTCTTGAAAATGAAATTATAATTTTTCTTTTAAAGAATCCACTTAATTAATTTTAAACTAAATTCCAGGAGGTCAGGAAGAGTATGTTCCAAATATGCACATTTCTCACAACCTCCATCTCGTTAACGCCAGTGGGTTTCCTCAGTACACAAACTACGTAAAGGGATTCAACGCATGCCTCGACTATATCTACACGTCCAGACTCACTTGCAAATCCATTATTCCCATGCCATCCCACGAGGATGTCCAGGCTAATGAAGCCCTTCCAAGCCAATATTTCCCATCTGATCACATTGCCATTGGATGTGACTTAGCATGGGAAGTGAAATGTGAATAAAATGTTAAAGAGGTAGTAGTTAATGAGGTTGTTCTGGGTGCGTTGGCTCGCAACACTCTGATGTGTTTTTTTTGTTATGCGGATTTTGGGGACTGTGATTTTTCACGAACTACGTTAATAATTACAATAATGATATCTCGGTACTGATTATTAGATGGCTTATTATACGCGAGGAGGGGTTCTGCGGCCTTAAAATGTGATAATGAAATAGTTTGAGTTATGACTGAGTAATGGGTATTGAGACTTTAAGATTTTAGTTTCTGGCTTATTAAAGTTAAACCAACATTTTATATTTTAGAGGTGGCTGTAGTTCAAATAATATTTTAGAAGATCTATTTGTTTATTTACTACAATTATCGCTCGTAGAAACATCAGCGAGTGAACATGAGCAACAAGAATAAACAGTCAAAACAAGTTTCAAAATGTCATTACCTGAACTTATTTGCAAGACTTGATTAAGGGACTTATTTGTTTGCGAGAATGAGTAAAATTCTTGATCACTGAGGGATGGTTTCTCTCAGGTCAAAAAATGTTTCGTAGCGGGTCTAATTAAATTTATATTTCATATGAAGTTTGTTATTGATGAATTCCGAAATTATTTACAGCTTATTCTGGTGCATCTAACCTATCTAAAAGGGTAGACAATGATGAGGATGGATGCCCCAAAATTAACATTGATCTAAAATTGGAAACAGACATTCTGAGTTTTATACGTTCAACTGTTTCTCATCATACCAGTAATGGAGAGAACCGAGCTTCCCACAGACTAACCAAGAAAAGAATAACAGTATATTTGAAATTTGAATTTTAAATTAAAACTTAACTGGATGTTGCTATTTCAGGAGTTAAAATTTGATAACATCGAATTATTATTTCAAAATATTATAGGATTCATATTATTAATATTTATCTGCAAATTGATACATTAATTATCTATTGGCAACTGCAGGACATGTATGATATTCTAGTCCAGACTGGCTTCAATAAGGCATCCATTGAATTAGCCATGTCTCACTGTTTGCCAGTTGGAGGGGATTTGATCTCATTGTTGGATTGGTTGTGTTTGAATACTAAAGATGGTAAGCATTATAATAATAATAATGGTAATAATGATAATAATATTAATGACTAATAATTTTGTAAGTAATTCATAAGTAACTTATTTTA
This sequence comes from Hirudinaria manillensis, assembly GCA_034509925.1. Lineage (NCBI taxonomy): Eukaryota > Metazoa > Annelida > Clitellata > Hirudinida > Hirudinidae > Hirudinaria > Hirudinaria manillensis. Next base: position 3,209,508 of record CM067526.1, on the reverse strand, counting down.
CGACCAACTTCTTTGAATTGTAATTTTAAAAGTTACTTACTATTGAAATCGTTCCATTTGATGTTGTATTTGATGGTTTTTACAACAAAATTTCTCCATTTTTCAGAAGATCTTCCTGAAAATTTCAGTCAAGTTTTGAAAGAGGAAGAACAGAAACTGAAACCAAAGATTTTTGTGGAAGAGCCTGAAAAAGTTAAACCAATGCCAAAGCCAGAGACTTTGAAGAAAAAGGTTTGGACCTTTTTGTGAAATCAATTTTATTTTTGCTTTTATTTGAATTTAAATGTTTTTTTTTGTTTAAATTTTTATTAAACATTTTGAGGATAATAATTATAATTATGGCAAAGAATATTATATCACAAATGAATCTTGATGCCTAATTCATTGTTGATTAGATGTTGATATTTCCTGATTTCTTTGAAATATATTTAATTTTTAAATATATATAATATATTTAATATTTAAATTTCTCACGAATTGTTTTCAAGCAACAAACTGATGAACAACCATCCATGAAAGATTGGATCCTCAAATATGCTGAGACTCGGGATAGTGATGATAATGAAGACGGTGATGATAATGATGGCAGTTCATCACTTAAGATGTCCAGAGGGAATAAAAGCCAGCTTGATGATGATCTGGTTTGATTGATTTAACTCAATTATTTTCATTTTATTTGCAATTATATTTAATTAATGAAATATTTGTATTTTTAATATATAGAAAAATTTTTTATTATTTATGAGGCTTTTAAGAGGTTTTATTTTGAAATTTTTATTAACAATCATGTTTTGATATTTTATTCTTTATAATAAACTGTAAAACATAACTTTAAATCTAAAAACATCTGTAATCTCTGCACATGATTAACATAATTTATTTATAATTTATTCATTGTTAACCATCACAGAACGAAGGATTTATTTCATTGGTTGCAAATTATTTCGACCTGAAATCTTCAAAGGGCAGAAAGGATGAGATGCAGCGTCTGTTGGATGGTAATCATTTTCAATTATCCACCAAGATACGATTATGATGATGATTTTTAGAATGCATATGATGATGATATTAGAATGCATATGATGATGATATTAGAATGCATATGATGATGATATTAGAATGCATATGATGATGATATTAGAATGCATATGATGATGATTTTTAGAATGCATATGATGATGATATTAGAATGCATATGATGATGATATTAGAATGCATATGATGATGATATTAGAATGCATATGATGATGATTTTTAGAATGCATATGTTTCTTTTTAAGAGCTGAAGGTCTTGAGATCAAAACCTGGCTTCGACCAGAGGAACAAACGACTCCTGAACTTGGATTCCGAGATGAGGAGTCTGAGTGGGGAAGACGAGGAGGAACTCAGTGTTGGGGGGCTCTTCATTTGTGAGGAAAGTTTGCCCATTAAGGTGGAAGGACCTGGTAATCAGTTGATTATTTGGTAATTAATATTAATTATGGAATATTAATTAGTGACATTAATTACTGTAACTATTTAGTGAGTCATTCATGTTATTAATTTGATATCAATCCTTTATACATGTGTTTTATTTTATGTAAAACATTTAATTCTGATTTCTAATTGATAAAATTTCTCGACGATCGCATCTCAATGCCATCCTTAACACTTTTAGCAACGATGATTTCATCACCAAATAAAACATAATTAGCATTTAAATACGATAAACATTTGTTGTCAACAAATTGTAAATTTCAGCAAAAGTACGTCTGTCAAAAGATTTTGAACTTCGAGACTTGAGTTACACTCGACAGCAGTGGACTGGAAAGTCACCGAAACAGTTCTTCATCGATTGGATGAGGAAGAAGATGCAGAATTGTTCCTTCACCTTGGAAAAGGTGGATGTTGGAGGAGGAAAATGGAGGAGCAGGTGAGCAATATTTATCTGAATTTAAAAATGAATGAATGAATATGCATTTATGAATAAATAAGATGATTTGTTTACATCATGTAATATTTATTATTTAATATGTTTTATTTACAAACTGCTACTTTATTTATTTTTATTATCATTATTATTATTATCAATATATCATTTTAATGTTTGTATTTATGTCTTGTATCAGGTGCATCCTGAAAAGACCGGCAAAGGAGGGTGGCGACCTGTCTGTTTGTCCGGAAATCGTCTGCAACAACATCAAAGATGCTGAACACCTCTCATGCACCCTACTTCTGTACACACTTTGCAAGGACAAGGTCAGCGATATTATTGTATCACCGTAATCTTTTACCCTCAGTGACCTTTTTCTTGTGCACTGTTTTTGGAAAACAGAAAATGAAGAAAGAAATAATTAACCAATTAATTAAGCAATTAATTAGCATATTTTAGTAAAATGAGTACAAAATTATGACATTCTTAAGTCATACCTGCATTCCCATGTCATCCATTTGACTTTTCCATCCATCCATCGACTCTGATGTCAATTGATTTGCTTCCCAGGACCTCCATCTTTTGCTTCCAATGCCTTACAGAGACGTTTGGTTGGATTGGAAGAAGGCAGAGAAGGAAAAGGTTGCCGTGGTTACCAAGGAGGTCACAAAGGTTAGAGGAGTCTGTAGTCTGAGTTCGCATCACCACAAAAAACATTGCCATTGCCAGTAACATGATTAAGATTACAGCCATCATCATCATCATCATCATCATCCTCTTCATGTATGGATAGTGTAATCATCATTCTGTTCATCATCATTATCATTGGTACTATATTTTCTATATTATAGAAATTCATTTCCATATTTTTCTATTCAAAGGACAGAGATGCTTTTGTCGACAAGTTGTACAACAAGATCAACAGCAGCAAACAAGCAAAGAAGGCAGACGCCACTTGCGTCGAATCCTGGGAGGACCTTGAAGATGAGGATGATGAGGATGAAGATGTAATTGATTTTAGTTCTTAAACATTTTATCAGTCAATGAAAGATCAGTTGTTGGTTAAACATACGTTTGTATCATTTCAGGATGTAATCGCTTTATAATGAATTTAAGCTAATAACTAATAAATTATAAGAAATATCAGTAATAACATCAGTAATAATTTAATGAAAAGCAGTATTGAAATCAAATAACATGATATAATTAAAAATAAATAATATATTGTTAATTAAATAATATTATTAATAAATATATTATTAATTAAAAATTAAATAACATGTTATTATTATATATAATATTATTATTATAACAGTTTATACTAATATTGTAATCTCATAATTGACAAGTCAAATAATAATGATAATAATAATTACTCAGGAGACCAGCACATCTTCGCAGACGTCAAAAAGGGCCGTCGACAGAAACCGCGACCTCGTCTCCGAGTGCAAACGAATCCTGGAGTCAAACAGGAAGTCGAAGCAGTTCCAGGACCTCCTGCCGGAGAGGGAAACGCTTCCGGTGCACGGATTCAAGCAGACGATTCTCGACACTTTCCGTGGCAACGAGGTTTTCATCGTCGCCGGAGAAACGGGCAGCGGAAAGAGCACTCAAGTGCCACAGTTCGTGCTGGAGGTTGGTGAGATTATTATTCATATTATTCTTCTTCTTCTTCTTCTTCTTATTATTATTATTATTATTATTATTATTGTCGTTGTTGTTGTTATTATCATTATTATTATTTGAGAAAACTGCAGGGGCATAACCCCTTGCATTGTTTTGTGATTTAGTTGAAAAGATGTTAATTAGTTAAAAAGATGATTCAACATGAAAAAGTGAAAGTCCTTGTTTTCATGTTAACTTAATTAATTATGATTTTATTTTCCTTATTATTATTATTGTTTGTTTTGTTATTGTTTTTTATATTCCACCATTTATGACTTTGTAACTAGAGAGCCATGCTTGTTAATGCAATCACCTGATTCATAATCCTTTACAGGAGTTGTTAACGACGTCATCATCATCATCATCTCCCTTCATCGTTTGCACCGAACCCCGGAGGATATCCGCAGTCAGTTTGTCCCATCGCGTTTCGGCAGAGATGGGGGAGAGGGCCGGTCCGGGAGCCCCGAGGTCCCTGTGCGGCTACCAAATAAGGTCGGAGGTCAAGAGATCGACACACACTCGACTGCTGTTCTGCACGACTGGGGTGTTGCTGAGGAAGATGCAGGGAAACATGAAGATGGGAGACATTGGATGTGTCATTGTTGATGAGGTTTGATGACGATCGATTCGTATTAATTAATTAATTAATATTGTTAAGGTGGAAGAAAATATTACATTTTCTCAGTGCTAATTATTATTATTATTATTATTATTATTAAAATCATTAATTGCAAACCTAGGTTCACGAAAGGGATCTTAACACGGACGTCCTACTCATTCACCTTCTCGAACTTCTGACCAATCAGCAGAGAGTTCAGGGTTCAAAGTTAAAGGTCATCCTGATGAGTGCCACCCTCGACTGCAACAAGTTCTCCAAGTACTTCTTCAACTGCCCCATTGTTTCGGTGCAGGGCAGGTCTCACCATGTAGAGGTTAGGATTGTGATGATGACGATGATTGTGATTGTGGTGATGGTGATGATGACGATGATTGTGGTGATGATGATGATGCTGAGATGACATCATTTCCAGGTCCTCCACCTGGAAAACATCATCGAGTTGACCAAATACCAACTGGAGTCTGACTCTCCATACTCCCTGCCCTACGAGGACATCGTACAGGTAAGACATTACCTAATATTAATGCCTAGTGTTAACGATAATTGATAATAACTAATTATGATAATGAGATGCAAACGATAAGCTGTAAATTTTATAACCTTATGTAGGAGGAGTCAACAACGTTAAAGGTGACAGGTAAAGGTGGAGAAATCAGGAACATTGATGTCACTTGGTCCAAAGAAGACCTTTTCAGGATGGACAGGGTTTGAGATATTTTATTTCTTGTACTTGTTAAGTATTGATTAAGTATTATTATTATTATTCATTTCATATACTAACTTGGTATTAATTAAGTATTAACTAGTGAATTTGATTTAAGAAAAGTGATAAAATAAAAGCACAAACTTTAAGTATAATAATAATAATAATATTATTAACAATAATAATAATAATAATAATCCCAATGACATTACTAATGTCACATTAGTATAAACAGATGTTCCATATTTCCGTAAACGAATTCAATCCTCTTCTTAGGTTCCTAATTATTCCTTCATTCATATAGTTATTATTTATTATTATCATTTCATATGCCTTATATAATCTAAAATTGGTAAATACAAATTACCTACTTATCTGATCCAAAATGCTCAATGAATTTCTAAAAGGAATTGTTTATCACCAGAGCGGTCTCGACCCGAAACAATTCAGCATCGGCACAAGAAACACCATCACGAGGATGAACCAGGAAGTTATCAATCTCGACCTCATTTTGGAGACCCTGAGATGGTTACTGGCCGACGGGGTCAAAGGTCAGAACGACAGGAAGGGCGCGGGGCTGAGAGGCAAGGAGGGTTCCGTACTGATGTTTCTGCCTGGATTGGCTGCCATCGACGAGGTCAGAGAGATCATGAACTCTGACTCTGAGTTCGGAGACCCGAGCAGGTGGGCCGCATAGTTGAAGGAACTATGGCGTTTGTTGTGTGTGTGTGTGTGTGTGTTCGTGCGTATGTCCCTAGAGTTCAATTTCTGATCCCGATTTTCTTTCCACCTCCGCTTCAAGGTTCCTCGTTCTGCCACTTCACTCGGTGCTTTCCTCGAGGGAACAGTCCCTCGTCTTTTCCACGCCACCCACTGGAGTCAGGAAGGTGATCCTGTCCACGAACATCGCCGAGACCGGGCTCACGATTCCTGATGTGGTTTACGTCATCGACTGTGGCAGGGAGAAGCAGAAGAGGTACGTCAAAGTGTTGCAAGGGATGGTGACGATGATGATGATGAGGAATTTCAACTCTAAAACGATTGTAGCTCTTGATAGAGCAATATCAAAAGAAGCAAACCAAAGCACTTTATCAAAGAAACAATATTAAAATCTTGGTCCAAAATAACGATATTATTATTATTATTATTATTATTATTATTATTATTATTATTATTATTATTATTATTATTATTATTATTATTATTATTATATTATTATCAATGATGATGATGATGACAACAGGTACTTGGATTCAAGTCGAATCAGCCAACTGAGACAGGTCTGGATCAGTCAGGCCAGTGCCAGGCAGAGGCAGGGAAGAGCAGGGAGGGTGAGACCTGGCGTCTGCTTCAGGCTGTTCACCTCTGCCAGGTACGCGACCATGAGTCCTCAGGGACTGCCAGAGATGAAGAGGCTACCTTTGCAGGGGCTTTGCCTGCACATCATGGTGAGGATGTTTTGCAGTTCAGGATGTCATGAAAGCATTCTTCTATTCAAAATCTCAATCGATGATGTTGTCAAGCCATTAATTGTTAATATTATAATGAGTTTATTATTATTATTATTATTGCTGTTGTTGTTGTTATTATTGTTGTTGTTTTTGTTGTCTTTATTGTTTGTTTAATTTATTGAGTTTAATTCCAGGAATGCTACTCAAGGCCCGTCCCAGAAGTTCTCTCGAATGCTATCGACCCTCCTAATCCGTCATCCATTTCCACGGCCATGTCGATACTCCGGGAGGTGGGGGCCTGCATAGGGAACGTCCTCACCCCCCTCGGACACCACCTTGCCAAGCTGCCCCTCGATGCAAAACTAGGAAAGATTTTGATTTATGCAGGAGTTCTGGGATGCTTGGAAGATGCTGTAAGATATGTTGAAACCATTTTAAGATCAGCTTTTTTAATTTTAGCAACAATCAATGTTGTCATTGCACTACCACATAGCATCATTATCAGCATCATACCCAATTTACATGTCTAATCATCATTACCACCATCTTCATCATTACAGTCCTTGATGGTTTCCTGCATGACGGAGAAGTCTCCTTTCCAAAGTCGTCTGGAGAGGGAAGTCGAGTGCTCGGATTCTGGGAGGAACCAATTCAATCTTTTCGGCTCCGACCAAATTGCAACCCTCGTGGCTGTCAAGAGGTGAGTTTGTGATTGTCATGTGATAGTGAAGTCAGAACTGTTCTTGTATTCATATTATCATTGTCATCATCAACACCTTGTTGTTCTGCAGATGTCTGGCTTTAAAATCAAAAGGAGAAAGACTGGCGTATTGCAGGAAGAACGCCATGAAATTTGATGTCATTCGGGACATTGAGGTTCAGCAACTGCTATTATTTGCTATTATTGTTATTATTATTATTATTTATTGTCGTAATTTTTTAAATTATGATGTGCAGAACAATGCCAGGGAGCTCAAGGAGCTGGTGACGGAGTGCGGCCTCAATTCCTCCGTGTCAAATGTCCTCAAATCCGACCCCGGCCTCCTTCGGTCGCTCGAATATTCCTCGGAAGACCCGAAGCGAGCCACGATCTCCTTGCTGAAGGCGGTGCTGGTGGCAGGACTCTGGCCCGACGTCGGCAGTTTGGCGGCCGACGAGAAGTCGGGCGGGCGGAAGAAGGGGTCCGCGGAGGTCCACCTGGCTTCGGGGGAGGTCGCAGTGGTCCACGGGTCCTCCGTCAACAGGAGGGTCACTGGGGACGGTTGGATCGTCTTCCTCGATAAAGTCGGTTTCGAATTTGAATTTTGCTTTTCTGAATAATTCATCCAATTCGTCGGACATTGATTCCATTTTGTTTCAATTGCTTGTTTGTGATTTGTTTGATTTTTTCTATAATATTGTAATATGTGACCGTTCATTATGTGTAATTATGTATGAGTGTTTTTGTGATGAAAACAAAAAATATTCATTTTTCTTGATTTTTCTCGATATTTATTAATTTCATCTGATAGTGAAAATTGTGAATCCTAACAACAACCGTTATTATTGACGTTATCATGTCACAAAGGTCACAACAACAATTCCATCATCATCATCATCTTCATCGTCTTCATCTTCAGGAAAAACAAAACAGACTTTCTCTGCTGGACACCACTCTGGTGACCGAGATTCCTCTGCTACTCTTTGGAGGCGAGATTCAAGTCCAACACCAACAACACCGCGTGACCATTGACGACTGGATCAAGTTCAAGGTGGCGTTGTTGTGGTTGTTGTTGCAATTCCGTTGTAGTCGTCCGTCGATGATGATTTCTGTTCTGTTCTCTGATAGGCTCCGGCGAAGACGGGAGTGTTGATGAAGGAGTTGAAGATGAGGTTGGATGACTTTCTGGACAGGAAGCTTCACAATCCAAGTCTTGATGTCTCAAGTGAGGAAACATTAGACTTTTTCCTGCTGCTGCTGCTGATGATGACGACGATGATGATGATGATGATGATGATTATTATTATTATTATTATTATTATTATTATTATTATTATTATTATTATTATTATTATTATTATAACTTTTTGGTGATGATGTTCAATCATTTTAATATTATTGTTGCTGTTGATATTACTAAAGAAGAATGATGATGATGATATCTAACGATGATGATGAGATGATAAGCAATGTTGTCTTAGCTAAATTGATTATTTATAATTGAATATTTATAATCAATATTCATTTCTCACAGTCGAACCCGTTTTGCCTCTCCTGATTCGACTGCTGGTTTCCGACGGCAAACAACAACAAATTCGATGATGGCGATGATGATGATGATGATGATGTTCGTGGCAGTGGAGATAAAGATGTTATGCACATTTCATTGCACCCTCAGGAGAGTGAAATCCTGAAATAATATATTATAATAATGCGAATATTTCAAATAAATCACGAATTTACGAACAAAACGTCAAAAAATTGTCTCCTGTTTTTTTTTTTTTGTAAAAATAGGAAATAAATAAAATGCAGCTTGAAAAGGTTGGTTGAATTATTTAAACAATTTTTTTCGGTTTTTGAATGATTAATTAGGAAAATATTAATTTTTATTACTTAAACTTAACTTACGTAACTATGATAACGTCGATAACGTAATACGTAACAACGTATTTGGTCGAAGTGCTTCACTGAAAGCCAAACCTAGCAAGTCATCATTTACACTCTCCGAGCTGATGAGCGAACTTAAATTATGTAGTTCAATTATTATGACATATTTATAATTATTATTACATAATTATTGCTATGATCGCGCTGAATTTTTTTTATTTGCCGGGTTCTGGTCGCAAGTTTAATGTCAAGTTCAACTGCTCTAAACTTTTGGAAAAGGGGTATATGGGTGGTGGGACTTTCGGGACTTTGGTACCATGTCTGGTGGTCTCCATCATCGTAGTCATCGTTATCATCATCATCATCATCATCATCATGACCATATATTTATTTTCCAAAATGAAAATTGGAATCCTTCGATCAATGAGTCTCCGTTCTGCACTCATTATTATGTTAGGTTGTAATATTAGTTACATGTGCTGGACGTTGCTATTATTAGATTAACATTATTATTATTTATTGTTATTATTTTTTATTATTATTATCATTATTATTATTATTTATTATTATTATTATTATTATTATTATTATTATTATTATTATTATTATTATTATTATTATTATTATTATGTGGCGTGTCTTGCTTCAAGGGTAAAGTTTGACGATTCCATCATGTTGTAGCTCCGGAATAGCTTGTGACATTCGCCTTCCATGGAGTTCATCGTCGTCATCGTCGTCTTCCTCTTGTCTGTCTGTAACTCACAAAATGAAATGATGTCATCATTCATTGCATCATCATGCTATGCCCTTCGTCATCATCACCACCTCCTGTCATCATCATCATCATCGTAGGAACACATAACTGCCTGGTCATCGCTCGCAGGATTTATACCTTCATCGTCGGCTTGGCGATCATCATCATCATCGCCGTCATCATCGTCGACATCGTCGTCGTCGTCATCATCACTCTGGTTTTCTCCAGCATGGATGGCAAGTCAGCAGCAACCGTAGGTATGACGTCACAGCCTGGAATCAAGATGTACGCTACTCAGGCTCCTCCCAGCCGGACGTACAGTCGGCCTCTGCACCTCTCCAGTGTCGCTGGTGTCGCTCTTGACGCCGTTGCGGCCAGCGTTCGATGTCCATCCTTCCTTGTTTCGTGGCATCGTCGAAAAATTTTTTTTTGCCGTTATTGTTACTTTTAAAAATCAAGATCGGTAATGATGACGTTCAATTTTGTATTCCTTTGTATTTCGCAATTCAACTGGTTTTTGTATTTTTTTTTAGCGTCTCCACTCCGAATAGCATGTCGTAGTCGCTGATGACGTTGCTGTGGCTCCACGCAACCGACCTTAAGTTGGATCGTCCACCACGGGGCACGATGTAAACAATTCCCGGCCAATCCTTTCCCTTCCCTCGGCCGCTGTGCCTCCCAAACCTCAGACTTCGTTCTCAGGTCACGTCTGCGCTCAAAATCAAGCCCGTAAATAAAGGCTCACTAGCTTCACTCAGTCGCTCACTCGCTCACTCACTCACCCACCCACCCGCTCACTCACTCACTCATTCATTCACTCACCCACCCATCTACTCACTCGGTGACTAAGTTGAGGACGCAAATAAAAGTCATGCTGGTGCTAATGATCGAATCCCTGGCGGTTCGTTCAGAGGTGGCGTTGAGTACGTGCAGAACCATTCACCACTTCCTCCCCTGGAAAGGTTTAAATCATCATCACTTTCACTGCCCAGGAAAACAAGCCGAGAAAGTGAGTCAGTGATGATGATGATGATGATGACGACGATGATGGTGATGATGATGGGGACGACCGTAATGACGTCAGTAAAATTGATGCCAGTGTCGAATGGAGAGTTGATGACGACGACGGCGTTGGTGACTGAGGAGAAGATGATGATGACGACGATGATGAGGAAAATGATGATGACGACGACGATCGACGGTAGTAGAAAGTTCCATCGGCTAGATCCGGTCATGCGCGTATCCTTGGTGTCCGAAATTGTGCATCTAATTGAGAGAAAAATTGAAAACTTCTGGAAAAAAAATCCTCTCTTCCCCACTCCGCTCAGTTCTTCTGATCCGCGTTGCTGGGTGGATTTTTCGGACGCTGATTTGGCGCTACTCTCAGCGCCGACGTGGTCCTTACGATGTCGGCCCGTTTAGGATCACGGTCGTTGAATTAGGACCGTCATAAGATCGTAATTGATTTCAATCTGATTGTAACCGGTCGGTTTTGGTTAGTTTTAATAATTAATTAAATGTTAATTTTGTCCAAGTCTTGATATTAGACTGCTAGCCAATGTTGGGCTTCGTGTTGTTCAATGTAACTCGAAAATGGAGTTGAAGATTAAAGTACGATTTTGTAATTAATTAATTAATTAATTAATTAATTAATTAAATTTAAATTAACGAATTAAAATTACAATTTTAAAATTTAAATATTCAAAAAAATAATCTCGAGCATTAATGATTACATTTGATGTTCGAAAGTTGAAAGACAGAAGACTTTGAGCGAGCTTGGACTTTCACGGGATTCCCCAGCAACCTAATAAGAAAATTATTTGAAATAATAAAAAAAACACGGATTTAAAAATTTAAAAGTTTACAAAAAGAATATTTGGGATATTTTAATTATTGGGAAAACGTTCTACGGCTTCAATTATAAATTATATCGTAATTTAATATTATAGATCTGTATTTTTATCCGTTGAATGTTGTGGACACAATTTGTTGTCCACAACGTTAAGCACTTTGCTTTTGGTATTTACAAACAAATAACTTTATAAATATTATCTTTATTACCATGACAACACCAAATCATCACCACCATCATCATCATCATCATCATCGTCACTATCGTCACCACCATCATCGTCGTCGTCATCATCATCATCATCCGGATTGAATACGAATTGAATCTAATTAAGTAGCAACGATAAGGGATTTCTCATCGTTCCGAGGCTGTTCAATAATTATTATGAAATTATTATATAAATTATAATCCGTGAAAATCTTCTCGATAATTATTTTAAATATTATTATAACTGATTTTTAAGTTATAAATTGTGATAACCTTTCTTTACTTTAAGTTTCTTGACTTTTTAAAATGTTTTTATGCTCAAAAAAATTTATATTAACATGTAAATGATAATATTTTAAATTATATGTTATTTTAAATTATAAACATTTTAAAATCGAAATAAAACACGAACGAGTCAGCAGACGTCGCACGAAGAGGCGCGAAAAAGCGAGAACTTCCGACGGGAAAAAGGGAGCCAAAAAGTAATCAAATTTCTTCCGCTCCCTCTGATGTTGAATTTCTCAATCAACATCCAATACAAAAAATCGGCCAAGAGAGCCCCAGGGCTGATTCGAGATTGGAAATAAATTTGGTGGGGAGGTATTGGGGCTGAGGAGGAATAATGAGGGTGACTGGGTTGACTGGGTTGACTGGGTGAGCGATAGCCTGAGAAACTAAAACCGGGGTTACTTAATTCTTTTCAAAAATCTCTTTCCGCCATTTCAAAGGAGCCTTTTCGCGATCAAAATAATCTCCAGGATTTTACCTTCTATCGTGAAGGGCGCTTCTTATTCCAGCACTTTCCCTTCACTTCCGGTTACTGCGCATGCTCCTTTAAGTCCGACTTCCACGCACGTTTGAAACTTTTTTTGGCCCAAGATCCGAGGAGGGGTCGCGTTTATGATTGGTTCAGTGGTCGAAAGGGTTGAAGCAGTCGGATCCGCGGATTTGAAATGCAGCGCTTGGAAATCAGAATGAACGCTCACGATAATTCACAATTTGAAATGAAGTCTCAACGCAAAAAATTAACTTTTTTTTTATTAAAATGACTTTCGACTTTTTTTTGTTATTCGACGCTTGTCAGCTTTGAATCTCCAAAAATGGAGGAACCTTCAAGACGCCAGTTATTTCCCTCCATTGAACAAAACACGTCTGCTCCAAAGACGACATCTTCGTCGTCATCATCGTCATCACGATCATCATCATCATCATCGCCACCGCCCCAACAACTACTACCATCACTTTCGTCGTCGTCGTCGTCGTCGTCATCATCGACATCTCTTTCCAGGATTCGGAAATTCCGAGCAACAACCTCCTCGGAGCATGCTTGCGAGAATGCTCGTTGTTCTTGTTGCTCACACGCACAAGACTGGAAGCACGCACACACGCACGCACAAGACTGGACGCACGCACACACGCACGCAGAGACACTCGGCGCTTACTTCCACGTCCTGTAGTCGGCTATATGACGCGCCTGTGCCACACCCAGCTCCGTGGATGGAGGACCGCTGGAGTCACCGGAGCGAGCTACGAACAGCACCGTGGAAATCAAAGAGATTGAAATTATTTCTTTACGATTGCGATCTAAATTATAAAATCTCGAAATTTAAAAGCTGATTTCTTTTATTTATCTGCTTTGTTTTTGTTTTTTCTTTTTTCTGAAAAAAGAAAAGTTAGCCGAATGTTAGCCGGCTGCCGATCGCTTTGGAAGTTTATCGGATGTGATTGATTAAATTGTAATTTGAAATCGGGATTCCAATTGAAAAGATTTTCTAATTAATTTCTTTTATTTTTAAATCGATCGTAAATTGACGTTTTATCGGAACGAAAAGTTGGAGAATCACATTGCCTTGCTTTGCTTTTTAGGAGTTGTCTTTAAAAGGAGCAAGTAGATCTACTTTGTTTATAATTTTCAAATATTCTTACATAAATATATGCAAGATATTCTCAAATAGCTAAAATATTTTAAATAGTACAAAATATACAACGAGACATTCTTAATTATTAATATCCAAACTTAATATTAATATTAATAAATATATTTATAAGTAAATAAAACAAATCGGAAGACTTTGTGGAGCAGCATTTTCCTACGCGCTAAGGTGTCCTCCGAAACCAGTCGCAGGAACGGACCGCTGCTGCCAAAAGCGGGGCTTCCAAAAAGGAGAGGGGGGACCAACTCCTTAGCCCGAGGGCTCGGTACGACGGAGGGTGCACTTGGAAGCGTCATGGTTGACCGGATTCGTAGGTACCATGGCACGTGACGTCATGCGTGACATCACAAGTTTGGTCCTATTCACCTTGGTTGCCTCCTTGATCTTTGAGAGTCTGCACTGCTCCAGCATCCAACGGCCATCACTATCAACACCATCATCAACATCAGCATCATCATCATCATCATCATCACCACGGCCTTCATCGTCGTCGTCGTCTTCGTCACAGCTACTAACGCCGTCAAGGGCTTCACCGCGCGCTTCCATGACGACGGTTGTCATGGGAGCCCCTGAAATTCCCCCAACCGATATTCCAGTCTGTGACGTCACGACTGATGCGCCTTTCCATGATCGGTGCAGGCAGCGATCGTCGTCGTCGTCATCATCGGATTCAGGGTTTAGCCGTTCCGCCTCTACGTCATCATCATCATCATCACCACCACCACCATCATCGCTTCCTCTGTGGCGGAGATCCCTCCGACAACCGTCATCATCATCATCTCCAATACAGGCACCACCACCATCATCATCATCATCATCATCATCTTCAATACAGGCACCACCACCATCATCATCACCTGCATCAACAGCGACATCTTCATTATCGACCGAGTTGTTTCTTCCCGGCATCAACATTTCATCGTCTGGACTCCTTCCACCTCCACCACTGCCCACCACGAATGCTTTCCATCTCTCCTCCAGTATGCAGAAGCAGCTCCTCTCTTCCGATGTTTACGCCGCTGCCATGACAACGGCGAGAACAGCGTTCGTCGCTAGAGTCGCTGCAGACGCCGAGCAGCTGGAAGCTCCGAGGAGACTTGCAGGTTCTTCGAGCGTCGAATTCGCGTTTAAAAACATCATCACCCTGGCAACACCGACCGCCGGAACTACTGCTGCTGCTGCCGCTGATGATGGTGATGGTGATGATGATGCCAGGGCGAACTCTGTACATCATGGACTTCTGAGTGACAGACGACTTTCTAACGATCCCAGTGCCAGGCATAAAAACCGCGAACGGACGGACTCCAGCCCTCGCGCCAACGTCACCGACGAAGTAGTCGTCACAACACCCCGCAATAACGGCCGGCTACGACTCAGGAAAAAACGCGAAACGAAAAAGGACGCCGTTCAAGGTTCGAAGGTCAGAGTTCATGCGCAGCAGGGCAAAAAGGGAAACAAAAACGTCGCCCGATCGAACCAGCCGTCGACCAATCCGGCGAAGGGGAAAAAACAGCACCAGCCAATCGTCTCCCACCTATTGGCGCAAGGTCTCGAAGGGAGAATCGACTGCTACTTCTTGGACTACGATCCGCCGACTAGCCTCATCGTCTGGTCTAAGAACGCCAAAGTCCTCGAGGCCACGTACGACTCGACCTTCCAGAATTCCCCAGGGCGACCGGGGGAGACCGCGCACGGCGAGGAGGGCGAAGAGGGTCACCCCCGCAAGTCGAGGTTCAAGGTCGCCAAAACGGGGACCCTCGTCATTGAAAACGTGACCGCAGCGGACGCCGGGAATTATTCGTGTTCGCTTTATAGCCCTTACGAGAGGGGAAAAAATGAACAGAAGCATTTCAGCGTTGAGGTCAAAGGTGAGGAGATAATGAGTGGTGGTAGTTATGGTGGTGATGATGTCATATTATTGGTTGTAATAATATTATTAATTATATTATTATTATGATAATGATGATGATGGTATTGCGTGCTAATGTTTTGCAACGTGTTGTCCCTCCATATTGTTTTCATTCAACACATCCTCTCATTTGTTGGGAAAATAATTTATCAAAATAAAGATGAATAAAGCAGATTAATCAGAAAATTAATTATAATAATAATTTAAAAGATCAATTACAAGGATCAACAACATAAATGTCAGCCGCAACAGCTCCAAGAACAACAAACCAAGAATAATAAATTAAATTCTATTTTAAAATAAATGTTATTAAATTAAAAATTCTTAAAAATTTATTAATTAAATGCATAAAATCTTAAACGACATAATTCAATGGAATAATTGATTTCAACCCATAAATAAAATATGTCTTTTAATATGAATAATAACAAAATTATATTTATAATGTAACATATAATTACATTTATTTGTTATAATTTATAATAATATTAGTTAAAAATTGTTTTAAATTTTAACGCCTCATTTTAAGTGATTAACTTTTCAATAAATTTTAATTTTGAATTCTCAGATTTGCATATAAAAAGTTAGAAAAAAATCCAAATAGGAATAAATAAAGGAGCCAATGAAAAGGCGAGAAATGCAACCGTGGAAAATAAAGTCCGGAGAAGCAATAAAATAGTCCGCCCGCATATCTGCATACTCGCGCGGGTGCCGTATAACTACCTCACTCGTTTTGTATGCTTCCGCCAGGCGATGAATTCCTACGCCCATTTGTTGTCAGGTTGATTGAGACCTGGAAAAGGGCTCGTTTTGGAAAAAAAGAAAAGAATCTGAAATCATTTCGTGAAGCAAAGTTTCAAATGGAGTTCACGTCCCTCACTTTGAAACTATTGAAAGTATAAAAAGGATAATAAATTATAAACTGTAAAACATTACGAACCTCAAATGTACCTCAAACTGCTAAATTCTTAGACACAGCGCTCTGGAACACCGCGCTCAGAATTCCCGGTGTCGTTAGGTGCAAGCGATTTGCATAAAGATGAAAACGTGGATCACTCTCGCCCTTTACCGAGAGTCACCACGGATTGCCTGGAGAGACGCAAATAAAGCAGCAGAGCAACTTTTGGAAAACCCGGAAGACGCGCTTCAGTGATTCGTATCAGAAGATGACATGCATTTTTTAGGCAGATTTCGACGTCGATTGTGATGGAGAGTCATTCCACCTTGGTTCTTCTACTCTCGGAAGATTTGACGTCCTCGTTCGAAAAACAACGTACGGTGTGACAATGGAGGAGACGTCATGACGTCCTTCCGAGTCGAAAACGATGCCGTATATTAATTGGTGATTGAGGTTCGAAACGATTGTTTGACATTTTGAACTTGAACTTTGAACTTCGTGCAGACTGGTCGAATGGGTGTGTATTCTTACAAGCATTGGCACCGGCCATGGAAGGTTAGGCGCTATACAAATGGCAGCTCTTTTAGATCCTACTTAAGGCACTACGAATTAATAAATACGAATATGGAAATGCAGGGATTGATTCTTTTATGATTTTTTTTTGTTATATCTTCGCTTGCACTGATCGATGACTGAGAGTAAAAATAACACTTTCAAAATCAGTTCGGAAACTATTTGCGATGTGAATTGCAACGCCTGATATGATACCTGGTCTTTCTTCACGGGCTCATGCACTCAGATATTAGAATATCAGTGTAATTATATAATTATTTATGTCCATGTGTTTTCCTTATTTACATATTCATAGATTCTCAAAGTCTTAACCTCAATTTTTCGCTGGAAACATAACAGATGGAAGTCCTAATTCGAAATGTCCTAATTCGAAATGTGAAAAGCCTTTCCCATCAAAAAACAAATAATACGTAATAAATACGCCAATAAATTGGTATTATCACTAGTGTTTATTTAGTAGAACAAGCTAGATCATGAATATTAATGAGCCCCACTCAATACCCAATCACGGAAAGCCACCCAGCAGAGACAAAAACAACAACAACAACAGAGGGTGAGTTCCGCTGAAAAAGTTTGCTGATTAAAAATCCAATATGGACGCCACTCTTCCACGGGAAGGTCTCAGTTTCACGTCACACGATGACGCCACGTCACGGAAAGTGGTCAATGCTTCCACTCGCGAGTCTTGTTGCAGAAGCTGTGTGAACTTGAACTGATGACGTCATACCGCTCGTGTGACGTCACGCACGTACGTACGTCCAGTGGACACTAGACGTTCATTTCGACCGAAACTGACTATTTTGAGTGGATTTTTAGTCCATTACTATTGTTGTGTATTCTTCTATTTATTAGTACGATGTTTATTCCTTTCTATCCATTGTTCCTATCTATCCTTTTTATAATCCCATGTTATCTTCTTCTTCCTCTTCCTCCTCCTCCTACCCTTCATCATCATCATCATCGCTCGTTTTCCAAAATATCCCCCTTAAACAATTGCAAGATGTATGATTTTATAATCGATTTGGATTTATCTGAATTCGTAACAAAAAAGTTGAAATTTACAATAAATAGAGTAGGTAATCTCTCGAGATTCGGGGATGGAAAAATATTTTTTTACAAATATAAATTTACAGCACACGATCACTTTAATCAGAATTTGTCTGACTTTTGAACGAAAAACGAACAAATTCTAAATTGCTTTGACTCAATATTCTGAATAGTTTTGAATTACAAGTTTATAAGGTAGTTATTAACCTTTTTTATTATATTCGAAGAAAAATTTAAAAAAAATATAATTGAAATTCTTAGGATGACAAACCAAGAATGTCGTCGCTTTTTGCATTTATGGGAAAACCAAACATTTTGTTTCATTAATAAGTAAAACTTAATGTTATATTTTTAATGGAATTATTATTATTGGAAAGACTCCGCCCACGACTGAACGTGGGTCGACATGAATGAGTAATGAGTTGATTAGCATAAATTATTAATGTCTTTTTGAGGATCCATGGCTAATTTTTTTTTTATTTTGATCTATTTTAAATTGTCCTAGAATTTTCTTTTTTTTCAATGGTGAAGCAGTTATAATTTATTATTATTATTATTATTATTATTATTATGGTTATTATTATTATTACTATTGCCAATTAAATTCAAGATAAATCATTCAGCAAAGAATTATAAATTCCCAAAATTCAAGATAATTTAACTTAAAAAATATTCACCAAGAAATATTTTATAGCTACGAACATCTACAAAACAAGACAACCATAATTGTAAATGAAATATTATTGAGCCCATATGAAATGGGAGAAGAAAGTTGGATAAACAAATAATATAATTTAAATATTATAATTTGAATAAACAAATAATATAATTTAAATATTATAATTTGAATAAACAAATAATATAATTTAAATATTATAATCAATAATAAACAAATAATATAATTTAAATATTATAATCAATAATAAACAAATAATATCATTTAAATATTATAATCAATAATAAACAAATAATATAATTTAAATATTATAATCAATAATAAACAAATAATATAATTTAAATATTATAATCAATAATAAACAAATAATATAATTTAAATATTACGATGGAAGAAACTTTCTCTGCTCCTGGAAAATCAATAGATGGAACCTCTCCATTGAACATCTCCACGTTTATGCGCAGGAAGATACACAATGGCCTCTCATTGGTCAATATTTGTCTTCTTGCGGCCTTGACTGCTAATTAAGTTATTGTTGTTGTTGTTTTGTTTGCTGCTTCTGTTTGCATAATTATTGATGCTAAGATCATCTGCTAATAATGTCACATAATAATAATATTGATGAAAAATAAATACTTCATCTATCGATCAATCAATCACCAGAGATTCCAGTATTTGAAACCGAACCACTGCCCGTGTATCAGAGATTGGTTGGTCAATCAGTGACCATGACCTGCATAGCTTCAGGTGACCCAATGCCTTTCATCACCTGGAATAAGGTTGGTGCTCTCGTAAGAACGAATTATGCAGTCCCTTTTATCTGAATTACATGCAAATATAGTTGCCACATAAAATTACTTAAAATCTACTTAGGAAATCCTTGGTTAATAAAATTAACCCTTCATAATATAAACATAAATTAATAAATAAACATAATATTAATAAATTAATATTTAAAATTATCCGAGTAACATAATAAAAAATACACTTCCATCTTGAAACGTCAACGGACGATTGAAAGTCAATCAAGTGAAGAGCAACCATCCATCATTTAAGTTTTTCCATTCATAAATATCGGCCCCTCACGCTGATTGGCTGATTGACAAATCACGTGGCTAATGCGCTACATTGGCGGAAGGAGTCTCGGAAGTGGCAATTTTTAAATTTTACTTTTGCAGCTTTTCAGACTTTCTCGTCGGTAAAATTCTCGCTCAAAGAAAATCTAATAAATGCCATCACAAAACTTTAATTTTAATTCTCGTTAAAGAGTATATTTTGCAGCGTTTTAATATGTTAAACGAGTTATTAATAAACGTAATATATATATATATATTTGTTTTATTACTTTTATTAGATTTACAGCCATAATTAATTTTAAGACGATATTTTTCTCGTAAAATATTTCCCAAAGAAAAACAAAATTCAAAACGCGCCCACCCTAGATCAAGGGCCACTTCCCGCCACCGACACGCACCCTCGCTGACAACGGCAGTCTGACGATCGTCAATCTACAGTTATCAGATCAGGGAACTTACGAGTGTCTTGCCCTCAACGCCATCTCAACCATAGTCACCACGAGCCTCCTGGTTGTGCTTGGTGAGTTGATTGGTTGATTTGATTGGTTGATTGATTGGATGATTTGATTGTTTGATTGAGTTAGTGATGACTTTGCTGATTGGTTGCCGTTTGGTTGATATCACATTTCTCAAAGAATCGGCCGAGAGATGGCACAACTCTTAGACAATTGACACCAGTAACTGAATTTCCAACAGCAACGGTCGTAAGACTCGCAATTAAGGCTGGATTCGAACATCATCAGACCAACTGAAAAACTGATTGATGAATTAATTGTTAATGAATTATTAATGAATTAAAACCTTGTTATTCTGGCTTCATCCCCTCTTAAAGAAGTTGATTGCTCGAACCCAATGGAAGAGCTGGATTAACAGCCGGATTGATGAAGATCACTCAGTCACATGGAAATCTCTTCTCACTAATATGCTAATCATTCATTATTATAATTAGTCTTACTGAATAAATTTGTGTGAGCATTTAATAGGTTCGAATTAATAATATTCTTTTTTTTTTAAATTAAATTTAAATTCGTTTTCAGTTCCAGACTTTAAATCTCCAGCAATTCAAGAATTTCATTGACCCAACCCCATTATTATACAATTAGCACATCATCAGTGACTGATTAACATAGTTCTTATTGACTCATTATCGACTGCGTATATTGGCCACAAGGCGAAAGTGGTGCTAATGGAACCGGATGTTGTTAATGACCCATGGTAGATGATGATGATAATGATGACGATGTTGATGACGACGACGATGATGATGACGATGGGGATGATGGCGATAGATTCAATCCAGTTGATCTTTCCAGATCAACCTCAGCAGAGCGTCCACAACGTTTCCACGTCGAGTACTTCCAGCTCCATAAGCGTCTCGTGGCTGCCTCCGCTCAGGGAAGAAGATGATCCTGATGGACCGTATACCTACGACTTCGTGTGAGTTCATTCGGTGCAACAAGTTCGCATTCAGAGACCGAGTGCTCGTTGTAAACAAATCCACTTACAACTTACCAGCTTAGCAGGGGTTGCAGGCATCGATTGATCTCAAATGATGATGATGATGTTTCTACAATTTAATGAACAAATTTTATTAAAGTCAAACTTGCAAAAACGCCTTTAAACAACAAATTCTTTTATTAAATACTAGAGATGCTCAGCCACGCGTCGCTGTGGCTCAATCTGATTAAATTTATATGAAAGAAATTTCCTAATATGTTTGTTTTTACAATTTCACAATGCTTGAGGGTTACGGTATTTTAAGCTTTTTCATGTCGAAAAAAGCGTATTTTTACATGATATAGTTGTGGCATATATACGAAAACTATATAAAAAAAACACTCCTCTAATCGAGCACTATGTTGTGTCAAAATTTCAAAGCAATTGGTTAAGTACTTGCAGAGAACATTTACATGATACAAACACACACTGCATTTTTATTTATATAGATCAATAATATCATATAATGTCAGTATTTTTAAGATGTTTAATAAGTCTTTTATAAAACATACCTGGTTAGCAAATAATGCTCGATATTTTAAGATATTTGATGCATAATTAAATGAATTATAATTTAAAAATTTCATTCTTTTATTTTTGGACCACTTCTTTCAGAATCATCCCTTCATCTTTAAACCCAAAGTCCCACAACAGCGGGGCTTCCACCCCATCTCCAGGTCAAAGAACTTTTCCAGTCGGTGACCCTGGAATTTCCACCATCACAGTTCACCATCTCCTGCCAGGAACAAAGTCAGTCACCGCTTTGAATATGCTTCCAGATTGAAATTAATTTTATTCATGGCTTTATTTATTTATTTATTTTTTCCCAAGTCATGAATAATTCATCAGCCTCGTGACGTGTGTCGATGTGCTGATGTATTGATTACTGATGGATAATAAACATCATTGATAAAACCGATCACCGATGAATATTACGTAATTTATTACATGAGGGTTTTATGTTTGTTTGTTTTTTACAAAAATTTTTTTTAAATTAGAAAAATAAAAAGAAATTTTAAATTAGAAATCTGTCACGTTTCTAAGCTGTCGTTTTGCAACATACAATCAATACATTATCATAATTTTCAGTTTCGCGCGCAATCTCCATTAAAATCCGAATAATTTGCATTAATATAAACAATTTAACTTAAATTTATATTAATTACTAGTGGTGCCCAGCCACGCGTTGCTGTGGCTCAATCTGCTTATAATTTTATAAGAAAGAAATTTTCAAATTTTCAATTTCACAAATTTGCTTGAGGGTTACGATAGTTTGAGCTTTTAAATGTCTCGCTAAAGGTTATTTATATAGATCAGGCCGTGACGTCGTCGTGGCAAGATGGCCGGATTTTCGAAAAAAGCGTATTTTTATACGATATAGTTGTGGCACATATATGAAACCTATATACAAACACTCCTCTAATCGAGTACTATGTTGTGTCAAAATTTCAAAGCAATTGGTCAAGTACTTTCAGAGAACATTTGCATGTTACAAACACACATTGCATTATTATTTATATAGATAGATATTAATTTATTTCAATATGAATTCAAATAAAAGCCTGAAACCATTGAAGTCATTTTCAAACTTTATTAGGAATTATTCCAATGTCGCGCTCCGAAGCGCAAAATCTCGAATAGAAATTGAATCGTAAATAATTCATGAGCTAATTAATATTCATGTTATTATAATGACCCGCTTTAGATACACCTTTTCGATAGTGGCCATCTCTCCGAAAACGTCGAAAAGAGTGGCCAGTCATGCCCACGAAATCTGGACAAAAGGTAGGATTTCCGTCAAATTAAATGAAAATTTAAGAAGTTTAAATATTATATATTTATTTAAATAGAATAAAACCATTTTTTATTTAAATCTTTTTTTATTATTTCTTTTTTTCTTTTCTTCTCTGCAACAATTCGGTGAAATTCTTTAAGAGGATATCGTTGAGGTCACACGTTTTTTGTCGTGCACTTGAACGACGCGATGTTGAAATTAAAAACGAAAAAAAAAACAATTCGTCTTTTTCAATCTTTGACGGCATTTTCTTTAATTATTCGAGGGAATCCTCTTCTCTTTTTTTGATTGAGGGGAGTGGGGAATGGGGTGGGGAGTGGGGTTGGGTGGTTTAAAAACGTAAACAATTTAATCCGCTATTATGGCTTTTGAAATGAAATTCAATCGAACCACATAATTTATTAATTCGTCTGACGCCCGATGACATCTGTCGCTGATATTTGACCGGAAAGATGTACTTGTAGAACTTCCCAATAACGTCCAATCCCAATCAAAAGACTTTAATAACATTTATTCACGTTCACTGATCAAGCATTGAAAAATGTAAACTTAGAAAAAAATCTACGAAATGATCCGCATTCGTCGACAGCAACTCCATCCGAATTCAACGGAGACCTTGAAACCTCAAACCGTCCATCAGTCCGTCGGTCCGTCGCCATCATCGTCGTCGTTGTCCTCCTCCTCTTCGCGACGTCACGCAACAAGACGTCGGCGGTTTAATCATCTCCAGCGTCTCGTGGCAGCCACGGTTTCCATGGAAACCTTAAGAAACTATGTTCCATATTCGGAAGAGAATGGCGTGTCTTAATGTCGTTATGGCGAGGTGCTTGAAGTGTAGATGATGATAATGATGATGATGACGATGACGAAGATTGCGACGATGATGACGCGATGATGATGATAATAATAATAGTAATAATAATAATGATGATGATGATGCTTGGAGCGACTTTAGGCGACTACAGTGACTATGGTATTAAAAACGAGATTTGGTGGCAGGATAATTTAGCTTTCAATTTTTTTTCGTTATGAATGCAGCAACGAAAAAAAGAGAGGAGGAGGAGGACGAGGTGAGGAAATTTGTGCAAGGATTTCCAGCATCTTCGGAGATTGGCTTATCTTCCAAGCCAGAAACCGAACACGTGAGATGAGATTATCGGATGCCACATTCAAACTTCAATTTCATCTTTTATCGATCAATTCTTTCTGCATGAAGAACACAAGAAAAAAAAAGAGAGTATTGCTGAGATTGTGAGTCCTTACGCTTATGGTTTCAAAACCTTCCAAGAGTGCCAACGTCTGCCGAACTCGTCAGAGTCAATCACTTCCGGACTTCCCTGCACACTTTAAACAAATTACCAAATCATTTAGGAAGCGATTGCTGAGTGCGAGGTTGCTTGCGGGCTTCAAAATAATTTCACTCCATTGCTCGAGTGCAAGAGTGTGTCCAAAGTGTACGCGGTGCATCCGGACAGAAGAGGGCGTTAAATCCAATTGGCAATGTAGAGGGAAACTGAAAGCGAAAGAAAATGTCTTTCCATTTCAGTCTTAACGAGGAATTTAAGAGGTCCCGATGCTGGAAATTTTTGGAAAGTAATGAAAGTTATGTCGAATGTTCTGTGGCTTCTTGCCAAGGTTTTAGATTTTTTTATAGCTTTTTTTTAGCAAATAATTATTAATTATTAATTGGTAATTAATATAATATAAGCAATAAATAATTATAATTTTATCATTATTATTGATTCGTTCCATTCAGACGTAAACATTGCATTTTGATAAATACGAATTTTCTGATGCTGCAAAGGAGGAAAATTAATGTCGATAGCAACATCTTTTGAACGATTAACCGACATTGAAAATCAATTTTAAAATATGACACTTAATATACCTAAAATAAGGCGCAATATATTCTAATATATTATAAATATAATTATAAAATCATTAAAATAATAGCCATTTGTCACTTATAATAATATTTTCTGATGATTCTTTTGGAAAAAACAAATAATAACAGAAAGTGGAAAGAGATAAGAGGCTCTGCAAGGACATCTTAGGAGGGTTAACAGTATGTTAAGCCCATCCTAACAAATAACATTTGAATCTCGTGCGACGTCACTTTATCGGTCTTGAATTAATTTGAATATCTCGTTAATTAAAGAGAAGAAAAACGAAGTTTAAAAAGAAAATGGCGCTAAAAATACAATAGAAATGAAGTTTTATTTTTCTTCAGTCCGTCCATCTCAAATTTCAACGCAGAGCGTACGACCAAACAAGATTCTAGCGAATCTAACGAACCAATTGACCTTCTCAGAACCTGAAAACGGATTAACGTAGGGGAGTTGTCGTATGCGATGGATCCTTCCCCGACCCATCCCTATTCCTACCCAACCCAACGTCCGTGGTGGGGATTCGTCCGTGGTGCTGGAAACATCCGTGGTGCTCGCCCACTTTTGCTGCTGTCCGGCCTGATAACTGCCTGCTTCTGTGTACGTGCTATCCCACGAAGCCAGCCAGGAGCTATTTTTAGCTGGCACTGCTTTACTGAAATTTCCAGAATAAGGAATAAAATATCATGTCATAATATGTGTATTAGACAGTAATTTATAATGTCGCGATGAAAATAATAAAAATTATTTTAAAATTATAATGAAATAATAATTCCTTGAGGTAGTTTTATTTTATTTTTATCCGTTTTTAAGGCGTTTGATGGAATTTTTCTCTCTAATTACGAGTTAAACATTTGAAACGCTTCTTTACATAAGAATTTTTGATACATTTACAATTATTATTATTATTTTCTTCCATCAAGGATTAAAATCGATTAAGAACATAATTTCTCGAAATTATTCTCGAAGGTAATTTCTTCAATCATAATTCTTCAACCGGCCACCCAGGAGATCGTGAGGGTGGGCAAGAGTGACCAAATGCTGAAGATAATCAGGGAAGACTGTAATGACAAAATTAGGAGGAACCTAATTGATTTCCCAAGCAGATTGATGACTGGGCCGATGACGACAGCTTGTGTGGCGCTGTCATGTGATATCTGTGAAGTTGTTGTTGTTGCTGCTGCTGCTGTTGTTGTTGTTGCCGATGACGACAGCTTGTGTAGTGCTCTCATGTGATATCTATGATGCTGAAGATGAAGTCGTTGTGATGACGACGACTGCACTTTGATGACATAGATCACGGTGACGAAGATGACGACGATGAGGAAAATGATTGGCAAAGTCAAAGGGTCAAAGCAAGTTCGGAGACTTTTTATCTGTTAATTTTTATAACTTTCTGTCTGTTAATTTCATGAGAAAATATCTGAAAAGTTGAGAAATTAAGGTAAAAGTTTGATTATTTTATTGATTTTTCTCCATTGACTTCATAAATATTTCAAAAATATTTCAATCCATGTAATACTATAACATGCTGTCTTTTTGACATCTTTAAAATTTAAATTTATTTAAATTGACAGACAGCTGGGATCATTCGTCGATAATATTTGCGCAACTTTGTAATAATAATAATTATTATAGCAATTTGTAATAAATTCTTACGATAATTATAGTTATAATTTTTTATAACAATTTTATATTTATAATAATTATTATTATTGTTGTTAATAATAGCATTTATCACAAAATTAATAATCAATAATCATAATTATAATAATAATAATTTATTATTAATCCTATTATTAACAACACTTTTATTATTGATAAGAAACCCGTACATACTGAGGAAGCTCGTAACTATTGCAAACCCTTTTTGTGGTGGACACGTTTAGGATCTGAGTTCTGAGAGGAAAATGAAGATATCCAACCTTGTGATAAAAACAGCCTCATGAAAATCTAGATACGATGAATGATGATGATGACGGTGACGATAACGATGACTACGACTTTATTGATAACGTTGTGGTGACGATGACGACGATGATGATGGGTGATGATGATGATGATGATGATGATGATGATGATGATGATGATGATGATGATGATGATGATGATGATGATGATGATGATGATGATGATGATGATGATGATGATGATGATGATGATGATGATGATGATGATGATGATGATGATGATGATGATGATGATGATGATGATGATGATGATGATGATGATGATGATGATGATGATGATGATGATGATGATGATGATGATGATGATGATGATGATGATGATGATGATGATGATGATGATGATGATGATGATGATGATGATGATGATGATGATGATGATGATGATGATGATGATGATGATGATGATGATGATGATGATGATGATGATGATGATGATGATGATGATGATGATGATGATGATGATGATGATGATGATGATGATGATGATGATGATGATGATGATGATGATGATGATGATGATGATGATGATGATGATGATGATGATGATGATGATGATGATGATGATGATGATGATGATGATGATGATGATGATGATGATGATGATGATGATGATGATGATGATGATGATGATGATGATGATGATGATGATGATGATGATGATGATGATGATGATGATGATGATGATGATGATGATGATGATGATGATGATGATGATGATGATGATGATGATGATGATGATGATGATGATGATGATGATGATGATGATGATGATGATGATGATGATGATGATGATGATGATGATGATGATGATGATGATGATGATGATGATGATGATGATGATGATGATGATGATGATGATGATGATGATGATGATGATGATGATGATGATGATGATGATGATGATGATGATGATGATGATGATGATGATGATGATGATGATGATGATGATGATGATGATGATGATGATGATGATGATGATGATGATGATGATGATGATGATGATGATGATGATGATGATGATGATGATGATGATGATGATGATGATGATGATGATGATGATGATGATGATGATGATGATGATGATGATGATGATGATGATGATGATGATGATGATGATTATGATGATGATGATGATGATGATGATGAATAAGATGATGATGATGATGAATGATGATAAAGAAGGGGAGCGATAGAGATTTCACAATCGTTCATCGGTGACCTTCGAGTTGCTGGATGTTATTCCAACACCCGATTTGGTGAAATGATAATTAACCCTTAAATCGAATATTTACTTACATTTTCCCTGGGCCTGCCACACCCCCGGTCATCCACTTCAAAAATTTCCCCCCATCCTAAATTCTGGTCTTCCCCCTGTCAAAAAGTATTTGTAGATCCGCAAATGAAATCTAGCAAATGTATTTAACTTTGCACTTTCTTTGATTCAGTTCGCAGTTGTTATTGAAACTTCATTGTTTAGTAAAATTTCATTTGACCTATCCCTGGATTGGTGCAGCCTCTGCAAGCTGGAAACGCAACAGGACCTCCAGTATCTCCGCTCGGTGAAGTTTTGAAATGCAGCACGATTTATAAATTTAAAAGAAAAACATTCATTTAATAAAAATTCAAGCAACTGCAGGGAATAAAAACGAATGTAAAATGTAAGGAAGCCTTTATAAGGTGTTAAGCTGTTCTACATGTCGATTATGGTAAAAGGAACAAAATAACGTCGTCCGAAATAAAGCGATTCAACGTGTGAGAGGCTCGTATTGTATCGTAGTACCGTTGAATATTTCACAAGTTCATTTCAATTTCCATGGTCGTCTGTGCACGTTCATTTTGACTGCTACTTCAAAATGTTCACAATTCCAATCCGAAACGACATCCATTTTCTGTCTCTTAAGAAGAATTTTTTGATTGCTTCGAATGATTTGCCGCCTTCTAAGCGCTGTGGGCATTTCGATGAAACATTCCGTGATTCCCAAGCATTTGTTTGCCGTTGTACGACTGTCGGACAGCAACAGAGGAGACATTGACGTCCTCTCTTGAGACCGAAGTTTGTCCCAAGTCGGGCCCTAAAACCGATCATAAATGCAACGAATGTCTCCTAAAATTGGAGAATATCGGCAACAATTTCTTTCTGGAATTCGTTCGTCTTGGAAAATTTGAATCGGAAGAGTTTAATTCCATTTCCTCTTGCAGACGAGCATGGCCAAGAGGTGCTGGAAGAGAATCCGAACTCGGCCACCCCAAGTACGTTACTTTAATCTCCGATGATCCACGATTGTGTCTCAAATGAAATATGACTTCTCCATACTTTCAGCCCGCTGGACTACAATTCGAAATCCGATTACAAGTTCCAGTCCCGCTACTACGCAAGGTTTGGGATGGAAATTCTTCGTTATCAATTATTTTCATAAACTTATTGTTTAACTTTTTAATCTGTCATCTTTCATTAAGTTTTCTTAATTTAATTCTGCTTTTTTCAGATTTTTTTTTATGAAGCAGGGGGAATTAAGGAACCGCTTTCCAGAATGTAATTAATCTCTGGAAATAAATTAATTGAACTTTCAGATGACCTTCACCGACCTGCACCGCCAATCAACGTCGAGGTACGATGGCACACCCCTGAAAAGGAGAAGACTGTTCCGGTCGAGTCGAAAGACAAGAGGAAAACCAACAAGGGGAAGAAAAACAACAGCGACGAAAACGACGACAACGACGACGACGACGACGAGAATACAGAAGATGAAGACGTCGGGGATGAAGAAGATGGAGATGAGGATGGTGATGAGGAAGAGAAAGAAGAAGAACCGCTGAAGGAATCCCCAGGACTGCTTATCAGCTGGATGTCCCCCATGAATTCTCCGCTGTCTGTCGATATGTACACGGTTGAATACAGAACCTTAGGTCGATGGGTGCCTTTGGAAAGCCCCGTGGTCGCTCCGAACACTCAGCTGTACTGGAAGCGTCCGTCTTGGGGGGTCGTCTACTATTTCCGGGTCGTTTCCACTAACAATCGGACGAGGACGAACAGCAAGCCCAGTTTGGTTGTGTCCATCAACACGACTGGTTGGTTGCAGTCGATTTGTCATTTCGCATGGTTTCTGCAGTTGCTATTGTCCGGAATGGGGTAGAAATGGAATCTCGACCACGTTTGTGGTAGCAATGGAGTTTGCCTTTGAAGTTCAGACGGACGAGAATTGCTCGAGCGTTAATGCAATTCGTTGGCCATCTTTCCACCAATTCCATCCGACCATCCATTCCATCCAGTCCGCTTTCATTCATCCTTCCATAAGTCATTCCATCCATCCACTCACTTCCAGATCCTATGTCCGGCTTCGTGGAGGCTTCAACAACTGGAATGATCGGTTTCGTTGTTGGTTCGATGAGCGTTTTTCTTGCCCTAATCGCTTTCACCATCTCGTTGTCAAGAATATTCAAGAAACGGAAGTTAAAACAAGTCGAGAAGAAAAGACGTGAGAAAATATTCCAATTATTTCTTCAACTTAAACTTCGTTTCGTTATTAAATTTATTTAATTTATTAATTAAATCATCGACCAAGATATTAATGGGCTAGAACATACCTGCGTTTCTTCCGAGAGATCGTAGCTTTTATTTTGAAATTCAATGGGATAAATATCATTAATTGAAGGTTGAAATCGAATGACATAATATTGTGCAGATGTGGTTATAAACATCATTTAGGAATTTATTCGTAATATTTTGAGATAATTTCCGCATTTCAAAATTGCAACAGCGGAATGCTTTCTCTGCGGACCGTTGGAAGTTCAGACGAGTCTGAATAAAATTTCAAAATGGGCTATTAATAACATTCTACTTCCAAAATGAATCCTTGTTAAATCTTCCTTTTTCGACGACGACAATGAGGAGTAAGCTGAGAGTTATCCTCGAAGAATTTTTGTTGAAAGCCATGCTCTTGATCTTCTCTGAAATAAGAGCACAATACTGAAAATAGAAGAAAACAGATGTGCGTTTAGAAAGTGAAAATCTGAAAAGACTGTTTCCGATGCAGGTATCGTAGGAAGGTTGGGATACCAATAAGAATCTGGTGTCGACCATAACTCAGGACGAACTTCTCTAATTTGTTTCTGTCCGTTCAGTCCTCGGGAACTTTTATAACCCTATATTACTTTTCATCCTAATTTCTTTATACGAGTGTTTCCGACGCATAACGAAGAGAAAATTCGTTGAAATTGTTTTCGTTCCTAATGTAAAGACTTTTCTTGCATTCACGAATCAACATTTTATTTTTCCAGTTAAACAAGAGGCCGATGAAGCCTCAATGACCGTGAACACAAGGTAAGATTTTTTTCTAAAAAGTTATTTCACGTATTTTTAGTGAAAATATAAGCATAGAAAGGAAAACACTGAGGTACGTCCAAACTGTAAGTTCACTGCTGGGATGTTAAGGCTCATCAAAAAGCCATTGAATACCAGATGAGCCGAAGTAGCGGCAAACAAACTTTTTACGATGGCACATTTCACTCGACCGATCTGTTAAAAATAGGAGAAAACGAGGAGGTTCATCCTTGACATTAGCCTGGCCATATCACTTCCATCGACGCGTAGAGAATGTGGAGCGAGTAGAGAGAACATCAAAACGACGAAATGTTTGATCAGGGCCTCTCGAGGGAAAAAGGCGAAATCCAGCATCGGAGTGGGATCACCATTCCCCTGGGAATCTGAGAGCCGCACTGTAAACTCCGTTCGAACGCGGTGATTTTTCTGCCTGGAAAAAGGCGGAAAAACTAGAGCGAAAAAAGTTGGTAAAATGTCAGAAACACGTTGTTTTTATGAACGAGCACGGGTTCCCGATCCAACAAACCTCCACAATTTTCTAGGCTCTCGCGGGGTACCAGAAACGAACAGGCCCGAAGAATTCCGAAGAGCACATTTGCTCCGCCGAAAATAAACGGTTATAGAGGAAAATGCTTTTTTTTTATTAAGTAATGACATTAAAGTTTTCATTCGACTGCACTTAAGGCAGACTTGCTAAAAGCACTCTTATATCAAAACCGGTCTCGTCTCGTCAGAGAAGCGGTTATTCTCTTCCGTGTTTTATTAATAGCACATCGAGGCAGCAAATAAAAAATATATTTATAGTGAGAACAAAGATAACGTCAAGTGCATTAGATTAAATTCACCAAGAGAAAGTCTGAAGGCAGAAATTAAAAAGCCCAAGAAAGAAACGTACTTGCAACAAGTCCGAAAACGCTAGAATTCAATGCTGTTTGAAAATGGTTAAAATATCACTCCGCACCGACTCGACTTCGGACGGCTAGAAATGGAAAATGAAATTGAAAAGAGCATTCATTAAAAACAAAAACAAATTGGATTTGAAGGATTTGGAGATTCGAGTTGAATTTCTTTGATTCGATATTACATGATTCCAAGAAATATTACTTTATGAATTTATTCGTGAAATCCTTTTGTTGTCGTTGTGCCATTATTGCCAATTTATTTACTTATTTATTTATTTATTCGATGTCATTAGCCATCATTCAATAATATCTGTTGTCGTTAATGGAATTTGTCTGATTCGAACACTGGCTCTTCGAAACAAATCTAGCCGACAGCTATGGCTATGCATGTTCCAATTTCACCTTCGGCCGATATGTCAATGTTTGCTCTGCTTCGTAATGATCTCTTCTCTTGTCCTTTTCTGAATTTTATTAATTTTGTTACAAATACTGTATTATTTGTTCTACTAATGAGTGTTTACCATGCATTGAATAGAAAATATCCACTAATAAATTTAAAATAATCATTCCGCTGATAACCAATATTTTTTTCACTTCAGCGTCGGACGTGCTTTGGACGGTAAGTTTTCCTATTTAATTGCTTCAAGGATGCATGGAGAAAAAGTGGTTATAAATTGATTTTCTATTTCGGTGTCAAGGAAAGGAAAGCCCTCTACTTGACGTACGATTGGCTGTCGACAATCACGTGATCGCCAGCTCCTCCAATCACAACTCGATAGAATTTACAACGACTCCAATATTGGAAACGCCTATTTGATTTTAAACTACGGCAGGAAAGGAAGAATCTTATACTACGGTCAAGGCCTTTTGAATCTAATTTCATAAACATGTAAATGTAGATTTTAACTTCAAAACGGAGCATTACCGCAAGCATAACAAAAATAGGTTCCTTTAAAAAATTGTTACTATTGAAGATTTATAGTTAACGAGGCACACCTTTCGTGACTCAGAGTGAAATGAGGCTGTCGAAATAAAAAAAAATCAAAGGTGGTCTAAGCTGCTGGCACTTTCATATTATTTTCAATTCACTTTTCGTTCTATAAAGAATCAATTCTGTTTTAACATTACTTACCAGTGTTGCAAATTAAAGCAAATGGATTGAAATTTGTCATATCATGTCAAATTCGACTTGTTACGTATAATCTTTGTATGGTGTAGAATAATATTGAAACTATTCGTCATTAGTGGTCATTTATTGAAAATCATTTGTAAAGTGAACGTCTAGCCATGTCTGTTTTAAAATCGTCTAAATTCCCATCATAGTCTCGGCATAAATGTTTTTAATGGATTAACTAGCTGCCTAGTTCTCATCATTCCTTTCCCGCGAAAACGTAATTTTTTTTAATTAGTAAAATAATGCGCAAACTGGTGGAACTTGCAATTTTTCGAGTTTGTGGTTTTTCCGTGGCATGTAGTTCTATTGGATTTACCGGTCTCCGTTGATATCGAACTCCCTTCGGAAAATTGCAAAATTTATGGTTCTACTCAATTTTGAGCAGATATTGTTTCAAACAAGTAATTTTTAATATCAGAGAGTTTTTTTTTTAATTGAGACAACAACTCCGCCATAGGAACGCCAATGAAAATTTTGATTTCTGAGACGTTTCTCCGCTATTTTGAATAAGGTGTAAAACGTGAAAGTTAATGGCCTGCTTTCCAGCCGAAGTTTAGTTTATGATGACACCAAATTTTTCGTTTTAATAGTCACAATAACAAATAAGTTAACAAAAAAGCTTAGGTCATTGCTTGCATGGAATCGAGTCCTGGAGGTAAGTTGCAACGCTTGGCATCACGCATAGAGTTTAATACCGCGAAGGAGCCCAACTTTGAACTTCCGCCGAGCAGTTATGATAGTCAAGCTCTGCAATTCTTGCAAATAGTCCAGAGAAGTGCTGCAAGAAATCTGGAGCTTACACAGGAGTTGGATTTAGCTAAAGAGAAATTGTGGCAAGTACATCTTTATTCTAAAAACCCAATGGCCTGTAAAAGCCAATTTATATTGTCGGACATAGCCAAAAGTAGGAATCCCTTAAATCAAAAGATACCAGTACCACGAGTTCGTGTTCAAAAAGAAAATTTTGTTTCAAAACCTGAATTCAATCAAAGTGCAAATTGCAATGTGACCCAAGAAACAGGTATAGACTTGCCTGACTTAGAAGGATATAGAAATCGGTATCATGAGGTATTGAAAAATAATATGATTGTTACTGATAGGAAGTACTATTATGGAGCTATTGGATCTAAAAGCATCAAAAACAGCTTTGAACAGAGCATTGACTTAAAAGAAGACTTCCAGTGTAACAATAACAATGATGAATATGGTTATTATTATTGTGATGAAGATGATAGTGAAACTTCAGATGAAAATCTATGTTCAGTAGGAAAGGAAAATCCTGTTGACAAAAAGTGTGATAAGATTGAACATGACAAGGATTCAAAAAATTCAAAGGACCAAGACCCAAAAGATAACATTGATTCATGGGAGATTCTAGAACATGAAGAATCAGAGAAGAATCAACCACACGATGAAGGTGGTGGTTATCTTGATGAAGATGCCAATACCACAAATGAAAATCAAATTTTCTTGCCAGATGAACTGAAGCTTGATTTACATGATGTGGTCAATGATTTTCAGCACAATTGTTCAAATTCTCATAAGAATGTGCCTCAAAACATAAGAATGGGTTCTGACGTGAACAGCAAAAATTTTAAGCGTTTCTCAGAAGCCAAAGGACCAGTAAGTAGCATAAAAAGTTATATTTTATCTGATCCTTCTAGTCCTCATTACCTCAAGCATATCAAGAAATCCTCCAAGTCTCAAAAACCTTCGACTCGATGCAAGCCACCATCTTATGAAGCGACCACTCAGACTGTAGCCCCCAAAGCTCTCAGTTCAAAACCAAAAATTGAGAAAAAACTTGAGCAGGCACCAAAAAAGGAATTTAGGGATATCATCATTCCTAAAGCTAGAGCCACCCCGAAAGAGAAAAATAATTTTATTCATCGCCTCAGTGGGAAACCACGAACTTCTCATATGGATGAGTTTCCAGGGGAAGAATATATAGATTACCTGGAGAGAACTAATGCTGAACACCAAGAACGCATACCCTCGGAGGTATTTAGGAAATGGAAAAACATATCGGCTATGTTCAATGAGGCCACTTGCGATGACCGCCAAAACAGTAGGAGTGGACTTTACGGGAGGAATGTCGAAGGAAAGGATGAGGCCATGATGCGTAACTGGGCAATTAGCGAATATGATCGTTTTGACCAAGTCATGACTTCTGATTTCAATAAGATAACAGCTGCACCTAATCATACAGCCAACACTTTGGATAAGCCAGCAACTGCTTGTGATGTGCCAGATGCTAATCCTGATTGGTCAGCCAATGATAGATCAGCCTCTAATAATGATAGGCCAGTCACTAACAACGATAGGTCAGCTAATAACTATGATACTTCCGCCATTAGTTATGATGATGCAAAAGCTTTTAATAACTTGGATGAGTTTGCTGATAAGATCACTAGAAGCCATGGTTCTGCCAACAAAAACGATTTTGATGGCTATGGCACTACTTCAGTATGCTCCTCTCTGGGGCAGAAATGTTCCAGTGATTACATAGACCAAGCCCTTGAAGAGGCTGTATGGTCCAAGAGCATGAAGGACTTCCATGAAGGTTCCAGCAATGATGTTGTCAGGATTAGCATAGGAGATGATGGAAGGGATATGCATAAAATAGTAAATAAGGAAAACCTGAAACAAAGAAACATTGCTAATTCTAATGGGAATAATTGTCAAGTCGAAGCTCTTAATGAAGATTCTGATCCTCAGGTGGGATCTTCTTACCCTCTCCAGGCCATTGATGGTGCTTGTTGTGACCTCAAGCCCAACATTAGTCAATCATCCCCTAATTTTGATGAGCCTCAAAATCCTAGAAGATCACTTTCAAAAACTGATTTGATACAATTTGATCAACTACCAATAAATTTCAAAAAATTCTGTCGTGTGAGCACTTATCAAACAGATTCAAAAAGGAAGGAATCTTTCAGAACTTTGATTAATGAAGGTTGGTGTGGTGAAGATGCAATCCCTCATGAGACAGATTCACAAGAAAGCGATGGTCATTGCTGTAAGCAAAGAAGCCAAAGTTCCATAACATCACCGAATCCTCAGTGCAGAAATTGTCATCATCATCAAAAAGAATTTGGAAATGATTTCTGCCATTTGGTGCACGATTGTTCTCAAATGCAGAGGCAAGTGAGACTGAATTTACACAAGTGTGATATTTGTGAATCCATATATTGCTTTCCAGCATCTGAGGCATCTGTTAGTTCATCAGGTGATGTGGCTGGAAATCATTGCTGTCATCTGGAAGACAGTGATTATTTTGATGAGATTGGACAAAATAAAGCAAGGCCCTTCAAGTCAGAAAAAGATGAACTTAATTACTGTCATGAATGTCCTAAATCAAACATCAATTTTGAAAACTGTGAAAATCAAATGAAATTGTGTTTTGAAAATATTGGACAACATGTGGAGTTTGTTGATTCTGATGGTGGCTTCCAGAATACAAATAATAATAATAATAACAACAGTAACCATGGCTCAATCCACCTAATTGCCCAAAGAGTTGATGATTCAGATAAAAACATGTATTGCAATCAATGCAGCACAATTTTCAGATGCTTTAGTCATCTCTGGAATAATATCGAGCCTGCTCACGCCAAGCACAACATGATATGCACTCAACAGTTGTCAGAGCTAATGAAAGCCTTGCAAGAACATCTGTCAGTATTCAATCAGGACAGAAATGAATGCAATCAAGCTCCAGATAAAAACGATGCAAATCCGACATGCTGTTCCACATGTCCTCTTCAATGTTCTCTAAAAAGTTGCAATCAGTTGAAAGAAATGCATGGCAATGAGAAAGATATCTGCCAGCCATCGGTTAAGAAGTCAGGAACCTCGGAAGATTTTAAAAGTATTTCTCAGGATCTCAACTTTGAATCTTGCATTTGCAATTTGAATAGCAATAAATTAAGTGACATTTGTGAGAAGCATTCCCCTCAGAATGTACCCAGAGACTCTGAAATCAATCAAAGTGATTCTAATAATAAGTCTGTAGATAATTTAAATGGAACAGAATGTTGCCTCAATGTCTTTCTGGATGGTGATCCAGAGATATTCCACACACATAATCCAGAAAAATTGCAAGTTGTTAAAAAAGATAATTGTTTGGAGTCAGTGTCCAATGAGAAAGTGCAATACAATCAGGACCATGAACTTCAAGCTAGTGAAATTAAAAAATGTGAGGGACCTGAAATGATCACACAAATTCAACAAAATAGATGTAAGATTTCAGAATATGATCTTGGTGAAAAGAATTATGATAATGGTGAGAACAGCTGTTTTGAGGAAATCAAATATGTTTCAAGGACAGATAGAACAAATTTGGAAAAAAGATGTTTTGGACAATTTTATATATCTTCACCATGCTCAGTTCAGAGAAGATTCTTGCTAAATATGAAAAATGCCAGTGAAGTGCTACAGAATGAATCTGAGGCAAAATTTGAAAT
The DNA here is from genome assembly GCA_034509925.1 of Hirudinaria manillensis. Classification (NCBI taxonomy): domain Eukaryota; kingdom Metazoa; phylum Annelida; class Clitellata; order Hirudinida; family Hirudinidae; genus Hirudinaria; species Hirudinaria manillensis. The sequence goes on along the minus strand of CM067526.1, from coordinate 3,171,637 downwards.
AAATTACAAGGAAAGGAAAGAACGTGACCAAAATAACAACAATTCATCTAGGAAATTCAGAAAAATCTCTCCAACAATTAATCATTTAGTGAAAGAATGTCCAGATAGTAGAATAATGAAGGAAGTGCTATACAAACCCAGAAGCGGAAGGAGACACCGAAGTCAACATCCTTTTCTCGCTCCAAATTATTCTGCCGATCATTCTTTATTGAGCATGCAGTCTGTAAAAAGAATGCTGAGAGAAAGAGATGAAACAAGAAATCTTCTACTTTCTGAATTAGAGAGACTAAGAGACACATTAAAAAGAGAAAGATCGAATTTTATAGGAGAGCTGAGTGCCACGCGTCAGCAAATGATCGATTACGAACTGGACCAAAAGAGGAAAATGGAGTGCTTAGAAAAGACGGTCTGCGAGCGATTGGAAATGTATGACAAGCTAATAAAAAACCATCCTGCACCACACAATATTGATTTTGCTAATTTGTTGTTCCCTCAAAACAATGGTTTGAGTATGAATCCTGAAAACTTTGTCAATCCTAGTTTGAGGAGTAATGCCAACAACATTTACCAAGGTCCTGACTTCCAAGCACCAAACGTTCCAAATTTTTGTCAAAATCAAGTCCAGGCATTGCCCGCATCGACGACATTTCGGCCGAACTCCTCAGACAATGTAGTCATGTATTCACCCAATGTTAGGTATGCCAACCCGAAGGGTAGTCCCCATGACTTTCAGGCAAGGGAGCCCTTGTCTTCCTCTATGAGGTTCTTTTCACCGACGCTTCTTTTGAACGGCAATTCTAAAAAGAATGAAAAAGTTGATTTTTCTACTTATAGACAAACAATAAATAATTGCCCAGCACAGGCAACAATTTTTAAAGAAAATATACTTGGCAACTGGACAAAAGAGACTCATAATAACACACCTACTGCCAACAAATTTGCCAATGGTATGCTTTATCCCAGAGCTTGTGTGGAGCAGGTGCCTCATTCTATTAACCCAAATCAAGCAGTTCCAAAAAATTTACCAGTGCCAGAAAAATCTCAGAATAGTTCTAACACATTTCAGTTTTTCAGCTTCCAAAATCCAGCAGAACATCCTGTGTATCAAAGGCAAAGTGGAAAGATCAATTTACAAGTACCAAGGATGCAAGGTAATGAAGGTGAAAGGGTAGTTAATCAGTTGGTCAGTTCTCATCAATCCCATGCCTGCAGCACCAAGCTAAATGACACAATTTTCAGTTCACAAAGAAGGCAAATTCCAGAAACTTCAGAAAATGTTCATCTGAACTCAGGTTTAGAAAATATTAAGAGAGGTTACATTGGCGGAGATAAGCAGGAACCTTACATGTCATTGTTGTCAAATAAAATGTCCTCATCGTTAAGAAATCCTGAGGTTGTCATTCAAGCTCATCAAATGAATAAGGACTTCCAAGGTCACAAGGCTGCTAGCATGCCAATGAGACCGATGCTGTGCCAGATGCAAAACTCTTGCAGAAACAACAGCAATTCAAAATGTTTCCAAGCCTTGCAACAAGATGGAGGATCTGTCAATGCATATTGCCTATTAAAAGACAATCTGGAGTCCAGAAAAGGAAATGGTACTGCAACGGATGCGAGGCAAAATTCTTTTGCAGAAATTCAAAATATCATTACTCCCCATTCAAAAAAGCAAGCTTTCCAAAGCAGAGTTCCCCACAACTCATGTTGCCCAACTTTTGCCAGAACATCTGATTCCATTCAAGAAACAAAATCTTTCTTGGCCAAATGCCCTCACAGCAACAAAATAAAGATGTGTGACTTTCAGAAAAAGAGCAGACCTTTGACTTCGACCGATTGCAAGCGTCGTTTGGGCAATTCAAGCAATGCCATCGAAACAATGCCAAAAACATTGGGTCAAAGAGACCATGGTTTTCAAAATTTTGATAACAGAACCCACCCTGATTCTGTCTGTTTCCACAATGATTACTGCAATAGAAGCTTCTTCCCTGGTCACTCTTTTTCAAAAGCATTAAAAGTTAACCATGCCAAGAATCTGCTCATTAGAGATAAAAAGGTACACAAAGAAATGAGAATCAAACAGAACTTTGGCAGGAAGAAAGCAAGAAGATTAAAGATCGGCGGAGCATTTGCCATCAGTCCGCAAGGCATCACTAAGCTGAGAGCCATCAGGAAGAGCACGTCACTCAATTCTCTCAGAACCACCGAGATGCTAGGATGCAATCCTATCAGCACTTATTTTTCCAAGTGGTCCGTGATGTGATACTTAATTTGCAATATGTTTTTTGCCACGCTACTAAAGTGGCTTGGTACTTCATTTTGGTTGAAACTCAAGACTATATTTTTCTTATCCATTTCTTTAAATGTGACAGTTGCTGGGGTAAAATCGCTAATACTTAGCAGGTGCTTAAAAATAAGAAAACTGCTTAAAATTAGTATAACCTTGCAACTTAGTTATGAAATTCAAATAAAAAGCGCAAAAATAAAAACATTAAAAACGGCTTTTTCACGCATTATGGTGCTGGCGAGTGTCAGGTAGCAGATGGAAAGCTTCGTGCTTCTCGCGTGACGAACGATTTCATTGAACTCACCAGCGACCAACCACCGATGCGGAGATGTTCGTTAGGGGTGCACGGAGTGTTAAGTCAAGTCTGATTGTTTAATGTTAAGCTACATTGCGTTTAATCGGCGAGCGTTCAAAAGTCATCATTGCTTCAAATGTCGCTTGGAGGCACAAACGGAGCGGATGAGTTACGAATTCCTGAAAATCGTGGAACGTTTGAAAAACAGTCCGATAAGGTGAGCTTTAAATACGACAGCCGTGCACTAAACATGGACGAGCGAAGATCGCGTAGGAGAATGTGGATCTGGAGACGAAAATTAAATAAATAAAAGAAAATAGAAAAGCATTAGTTAACGTAAATACTGACATCATTTGAAGGATTGAATCGAGGTCAAAGAGCTGGCTTTACACGTCAGAAGGAATGCACACAAACGAATGCTTAAGCAAAGACCGACGGCCATTTGTGGAATTTACAAAAATACAGAACAAATAAGGCAATGCTCGAGAGTGTGACTCCAACTTTTGTGCCAAGGTATGTCGAAGACGCCAGCACGGAATAACTTAAATACCCGACATCCAACAACCCAGGCTTGAAATTTCACTTGTGGATGATTGATTTGCCTCCAGAAGCGATCGATAACATTGCCGACAATTTGAGTTTGTACATGATGGAGTCGAAACGTTATCATTAATGATAATACGAACTGGAAAACCACGAAAACAAACAAACTGGTGCAACACCCAATAAATAACAAACCAGGAGTTGTCTACTACAAACCCTATCAACCAGTTATTAAAGTTAATCGTTTCCTTACACGTTCGTCATTAGTAAGTGTCTCGTCGTAGCAGAGCTGATCTTTCGGGACTCTTAATTCCTACCTCAGTCCCCTCAGCCTCATGAAAGCACTTGGAGATGAGGAACTGAGACTGAGGGTACTGCCCTTGCCATCCATGATGTCATCCTCCTTGATGACTTCCGCCTCTGTGGCCTTTTCCAGACCCTCGTTCAGACTGCCGAGATCAAAGTCCTCGAGTTCCTGAGACTGCCTGGCCAAGAGCTCGGACATCTGATGAGATCTCTCTTGCTCAAAGTTCATCAATTCTTCTTCTGTCTGTGGAACAGCAATTAATATGTGTTGTTAATATTAATTCATCAGTCTTTGCTGTTGTCATCTCTCGGAGCCATGCAAACCTTCTGAACGAGTTTGGCCCTCCTAAGTGAAAGCTTCTCATCTAGGTCCCTCCTCTCTCTCTTGGCCTGGTTCTGCATCTGTGACCAGATCTTACTTTGGCAGGCCTTGAGCAACTCCAGCTCTTCTTCCAACCTTTTGTGGAGTTCCGTCTCCTCTGCCAGTTGTGTGGAATCCAATCTCACCTGCGGTGTTGCCATGGTTTCATTGATCACGATATCAATAAAAAGTATTGCTTGCTGCTTGTAGATACAACAAAGTAAGACATCAACTGACGTTCTGATGGCGAGCAAACTGATTGATGCTCTGCTCGTATTGTTCCCCAAGCATGGCCAATCTTCTCATTCTGTCACCCTTCAATTTTTCCAATACTGATTTCTGTTCAGCCTGCATTTAACAAAAATAGGTGATTATTTTTAGTAATTGCAAATTAAAGTCAACTTTTTAAAAAAAAGTAAAAAAAAGTAAAAAAAAACCCAGTTTTCCCTTTGGGAACAAAAATGAAAATTGAAAAATAAAATTATTATAAAATTCACCTTTGGAGTCTTAAGGAGGACATGTTCTTTCAACAGCTTGTACTGCTTCGTCTGAGTTCTGACTGCATCTCTGAACTGTTTCCTGATGTCCTGCTCCTTGAGTTTCAAGTTCTTCGGCATTTGTCGCGATTCCGTAGAGTGGCGCTGCTTCAGCTCCCTCTCTGCCCTCAAAGTATAATCTCCCTGATTGGCCAATTCTTCCTGATATACAATACATTATAATATATTAATTAATTATATATTAATTACATATTAATTAATATATAATTAGTTGTGAATCGTCAAAGCACAACAGACCTCGTGCTGTTTCCTCATGAGATCTTCTTTTAGTTTGAGAAGATTATCGAAATGCTTGACCTCAAGGTCCCTCATCTCCTCGTCCTGCCTCAAGAGCATTTCGTGGAGAAACTCCAACTGGGCCATGTGCTTGTTTGTGTGCTGAAGTGAAAATGAAACCTCAGAAATGAGGGTGCAACTAGAATGAACCCGACCAACCTCTGCACTCAAAACTATATCCATAACATCTGAAGAAATATCCACCCACCTCCCTGAAAAGTTCCTGCTCCAGGAGGTGGAACTGTAGCAACTTCCTCCTCGCAAACCTCCTCATCTCGAGAGCCAGGAAGGCCTTGTGCTGAGCGACGAGTTGGTTCTCTTCTTTGACCTGCTGATGCTTTACGGTCTCCTTCCTGTCCCTTACCGTGGCATCCCGATTCGGAGATGATTCTGGAAAACTCTGGAAGGATTTAAATCAAAGGTCATCTCTAAAGCTGAATGTGACTCGCATCATCACTTTATCAAATTATCAACGAAAAGGTAATAAGTTATGGTGCCGTAAATTACAATTTATAATTGAAATAAATCAATGACCGAACGAAACACCTTCCGGATTTCATCCTTGGCCTTCTGGTAGTCCCTCTTCTGCGTCTGGTGAAGTTGCTTGAGTTCAGTCTCCTGCATGTGGATTATATGCTTCCTTTTCTTCACCTCCATGATCTTTGTCATTTTCTACATAACAATATGGATGATGATGATAATGATGTTGATGATGATAGTACAATGGCAATTAAAGACCAATTTATCAATCTGATAAGCAAAGGAGCTTAGACTAGAATCAAATGACCAATCAAATTTCAACAAATCCTTGCAGTATTTGACAAAGTATTTGATAAAGGAAGTCACAAGTCATGATTTGATAGAGTACTTTCTAAAGACAAATGTCCCGTCCCGTCCACTATTACAAATTACAAATTAATTATTAATTTAATAAATTAATAGCTCACATGGGCCTTCTCCTTTTCTTTCACGTGTCTCTGCAGATCGACTTCCATCTCCCTGGAATTCTGTGTCACTTTCAACTCTTTCTCCTTGTCATATTTCTGCTTTAGTTCTTCCAGTTCTGCAGACTGCTTGTTTTCCAGCTGTAGATGAAATTGCAGAGTTGATGCAAGAGGATTCATTATGCAGATTATATTTTAAATGTATTGATTTATATTTGGTGACTGTCACATTATTGGTCAGTAAACTCTGCCATTATCTCTATAAAAAAAAGCCTAACCTGATACAACTGCCTCTTGTGTTGTCTCCTCATCTGTTTGTAACCACTCATCTGCTCCCTGATGATGTTTTGCTGGATGTGCTGTCTGTACTGCTGGTTGATAAAGGAGGTCGTCCTTATGGTCGAGAAATTATTGGGGACGTCGGACACGCCGCCATGGGACGAGGTAGGAGCAGACGACGAAGATAGGCCCAGCGTCGAGAGGGATATCGTAGGTGGATGTTGCTTCTACAAACAGATGGTTTAAAAAAAAACAGTTTAAGCAAATTTGAAAATTCTGTTTAATTCTATTTTAAATTAAATTTTACAGAATTCTATTGAAAATCAAGCACAAACCTGAAGGTTGCAGATGGTACGCCTTGCTGGATTAACTGGAGAACCTTTTTTTACAGAAAGTTGATTGGTTGAAGAATTACAAGAGCCACTGTCATGGCTGCCTCTGCTGTTGAGACTGTCTGACTTGGCACTGTAACTATCCTCCTAGCAAATGAAATAATAGTAATAATAATAACAGCCTAGACATAGAGCAATTATAAAAATAATAAAGGCAGAATATATTTTAAAACCATATCAAATGAAATAATAATAATAGTAATAATAATAATAATAATAACCTAGACATAGAGCCATTACAAAAGTAATAAAGGCAGAATATACATTGAAATCACATCAACCACAGTGAAATGGCTCAGCAAACCAACCGTTGAATCTCCTGATATCTCATCGATTGCTTTGTCAGCTCCGATGGATTTGTCTCCTTCATTGAAGCTCTCACCCTCTCCATTCAGTTCTGGTATTTCCAGGAGTATCTTCCTCTGGAACTTCAGGCCCTGCAGGTTGTCCAGCTCGCGCACGGCTTCTTTGGTTCGACAAATGAGAGCACACAGGACGTCGGGTGGGCGTGGCTTGGTAATGAACGGAAGCTGGAGGAGAAGGAGGAGTTCCGGAGATTTTCAATTGCAATTAATAGAATATTTTGTTGTAAATAATGGGATATTGCCGGAGAAGCCAAATTGAATGATAAATTATTGATAAAATTGGCATGCAAGTTAGCTCATATGATTGCCGCCTATAGTGCGTGTAAGTATTGTTCATATATCCTGTGTAATATTCTATATTGCTTATGATATTATGCATTTGGAAGTATATAAAGGAAGTTTTCCAATTATAAATAATAATAATAATAATAATACATTCCACTACATGAAATAAAATGGTTAACTCATTAATAATCAATCAATCAATCAATCAATCAACCTCATCAATAATTAATCAATCAATCTTTCAATCAATCCATCCATCATCCGTGCCAACCTTCCTGCACTCGGATGAGGTCGGTCTCAGCTCGATGTCCTTGACGAGGCAGGAGTCCACGAATCCCCGGAACTCGTCCGAATAGTCGTATCCTTCCTCTTTCCTGAGAGACGGCGGATCGTTCTGTGCGATGTGGTAGAGGGCACTCATGGCGTTCATGTTGAAGAGGGGAGGTTTCTCCTCGGCTGGAAAATCATCGATCATCATCATCATCATCATCTATACCATCATAGTCGTCGTCATCATCATCACCATCACAATCATCAATAGACAGTTTTGATTTGATGTTTTGTTTTTGCATGAGATGAGGAATAAAAATAAAACATGATGAATGAAAGATTATTAAGCATAGCTTAGAAACCTAATAAATAAAACAATCTAGAATAGATCAAATAACTTATCCTATTATAAAACAATAAATGTCCAAAGGTAATCATCGTTTATTCATACAAACCAGACAATTAATTAACAGGCAGTAATAATGCAATAATACGAGCAACGTTTATAATTGCTAATAACGGTCCTCACCCAGCTCTATGCAAGTGATGCCCAGGGACCAGATGTCGACTTTGCCATTGTAATGACCTTCCTCCATTGCCAGGATGACCTCTGGCGCCATCCAATAAGGCGTGCCCACGAAGGAATTGGCAGGACAGGCGACAGAAGCGGAACCAAAGTCGGCTGAAAATCGTAAAATCAGAAACAAAATTACTTCTCCACCCCTAGAACCTAGATCAGAGGACTTTAGCATGTGTCACAGAATCGACTGTCACCTAATTTGATGGTTCCATTCTCCGTAAGGAGGATGTTGCCTGCCTTGATGTCTCTGTGGACGCAGTTCCTGAGATGGAGGTACTCCAGGCCTCTGAGGGTTCCGTCGCAGATGGAGGCAATCTCATCTTCACGTAGGTTCTTCTTGTGCACTGTGAAGTTCAAAGTTCAATAGTCCACTGGTAAATAATACTAAATACTGCTAGTAATAATAATAATAATGATGATGATAACTTTAACTTGTAGTTAATGCACCTGTGAATTAAGGTCACAATGAGATATTTGCTCATGAAAATGATTAAAAACAATTTCTTTCAATTTCTAAAATTTAATTTAAAAGAAATTTAATATTCCCAGCAACTCTTAAGGCATCTACATTGGCACTGTGAACTCAACAGATTTAATTTTTCTCAGATTGAACTGCAACCAACCTTCAATTAAGTTTGAAGCTGAGCCAAGACAGTACTCCATAACTAGCTGAATAAACAGAAATTAACATATTATGATACTGTCTCCTTGAGATATTTTCATTTTACAGCATTTTATAGTTAAGATCCACCTCTTGTATCACTAGCACAGGTAACAATGATGATGATGATGATGATAAATTTGAAGAGGTCATAAGATAAAAATCAATCAACAATCAATCAGTTAACTGCAATAGTTAACTGGTGCACAGGTGAGTGAATATCCAAAAGTTAACTACTTGTTATGAAAATGCAACATTTATAGCCAACATATAATAAACATCTATTTTGTTCTTCAAAAGTATTCTGAACATTTGCCAATTTCTTGCACAACCTAATATGGAAACATGGTTGAATAAATTTATTTTGAGAACCTAATAACATTAAATTAAGTTATAAATTAATAAAATCACACATCAGGTTTCAGAATGTATCCATCATTATTATGAGTTCTAATAGTAGCAACCACAACAACGCAAATGGACCAAAAGAAATTTTTTCCATGGTAACATAATTTAGTCTGCTCTAAGCTTAAATTTATGAAAGGGACAATGTTGAAGGAGAGAGTGCAACAAAATTTAGTGCTGTGAAACTTTGAAAATCATAAAGACAAAATATTTGAGTTTTGACTAAAAATTAGTTCAAAATAAGTCGATTCGCACCAACTTCAAAGCTATATTAATGAATGCCTGCTTTAACAACAACAGATACTGCATCTAAAAGGCAAAGGTGCTAAGAACCACTTATCTACATTGTGGTTTGTCTTCTAAACATGTATGTTCGAGAAACTTTCGGATGAGAGATTTTGTAAATATAGTTTTGACTATAATTTAAAAATTATTCCTAACCCAGACTGTGTTGTCCTTGAGGTAGCATCCTTTGTAAGCCACACAATTCTCGTGCTGAACGGACTTCAAGAACTGAACTTCTTTTATGATATCTTGCCACTTCTGAAATCAGATAAACATTTATTCTGAGTTTAAAGAGGCAAAATCTCTATAAATTAATCCATTTTCATTTTTCTCAACTAAACAATGCCTCAAAGTAAAATGGCATAAAAGTTCACACCTCTCCTGATTGTCTCCCTTGAAAGCCCATCTTTTTGATTGCCACCACCTCCTTTTTCGAGACATGCTTAGCCTTTGGGCAATGAAAATTTACACAATTAATTAACTGAAATGTTATTCGAATGGCTGTTATTGCGAACAACACATCAAAGAAAATAAATAAATTTACTCACATAATAAACGGCTCCAAAGCTTCCATGGCCGATCTCATAAAGATCGGTAAATATTTTCTCAGGATCTTCTGCCGAAAATGCATCGCAGTTCTTGAGGAAACTGGGAGATTTCGGTGTACCGGCCTTATGGCCAGTGAACATGATGGTTGGAGTATTAGGTTTATTGTGTATCATACAAGTAAACAACAGCTGATATCAACTTTCTTAATCACTATACGTTCATAGTTAATATTTTTAGGCTCGGAATAACAAAGAAATCCAAACAAATCAATCGCCGAACGAAAGCTGCGAATTATCAACACCTTCTCTCGAAGGCCAAAACAACAACCACTCGACCAGCTTAGCTCCGGTTCCAATTAATGTGTGAATGTTGTGCGTAAAGAAAGGTGAATAATGTCTAACAATGATAAAGACTTTTTAGCAAATTATTTTTTACATTTATAGTGAAAATTGATGCGCATTCGGTTAAGTACCCCGGCATAATTTGATAGGAATTCAGATTTTTAGTTAATCATGCATCCTGTCTGCGGCAGTAAGGACACTCATCGTGCTAGTGAATTATCATTAAAAAAAATAACGGCTTTTAATTCATAATTCAGAAAGTTACTTCAAGTTAACGATTTATTGTAACATCAGGCGGCACTCCTGCTTGTGCAGAATCGAAACTCGTTCTCAGAAAATATTTCTTATATTAAAATATTGATACAATAAGCGTGAGTAATTTTAACGAGACTTAAGTGTGTCAGTAATGAGTCAGTAAACGACCAGTTAATTGCGCAACAATAGAATGATTGGAAATCAAATGAAAACGTAACGAATAAAGCTGGTCTATTCTTGACACAATTGTCGTTAAATGATCTGGCAACTTTTCAGGAAGCCTTATCTTTATCGAAATGCGGGCTGTGGCTATTATCCTTACGATATTAATTAAGTGGTACTAATAGCATTTTATCATTCAAATTGAGATTGCGTGATAACATTAGACATGCAAGAACTTAATTTGAGTACGTCGGAAAAATCATCTGAGAATCTATTTGAGAAGTTTTATTTGTTTGATCAAAAATATAATCGTTATAATCGCTACAAAATAAATTTATTTCATTTTATATGATGGGAAATACAAGTTTACTTGTAACACTTTGATTCGTTATTCTGAACACCAAAGTATTTTGCACCCCATCTCCACTCTATTCTTCTAGCCTTTTCCATAATCGCGTCTTTACGAAAAACTCGACACATCGTTGTGCGTTATGTCATGTTAGATAAAAACATTAATGGTGCCTTCAAAGTCGAGTTAAATACATTGCGAATAAATTATCGAATGAAAAGCTGAAACAGAGACAGTGCTAAATGAGTTTCGTTCTAGTATTTTAAGCATTCCAATTTTTTTTAAAAGAATGACTTTCATTTTGCCTTTTTAAGTAGGAATGGTTAACAGTTTATTTAGGTTGAAAAAGCCTCCGTTGCGTTTTCAAAGTTTTTTTTTATGAAGCGAACTTTTTTTTGTTAAATTTTATTTTATCAGTGACAAATCGCCCTTGGTTCAATGAAAGCAAGATTAAATCGTTGCTCGAAGTCTATTAAGTCACCGTACGACGAAGATGACCAGGATGGAGTTCGTAACATTTTCAATATTTCTTTGAATTTCTCTGATATTTCTTTCCTTGCCGATCAAATAAACAGAACAAAATCACTCCAGAAATCACTCCTTGCAATGCACTCCAAAGAATGGCTGCCCTTTGGCCAATGCATACACAAGACGTGATCGTTAAAGATGACTTTGATATTAAAAATGATGTATCTTCAGAGCTCCAAATATTTGGATTTATGACCAAAACCACTGCTTTTTAAACGTCACAAGTTTTCTTGTAAGGAAACGCTGTCCTTACCCACTCGGATGCTGTTGGCTCTTTATTGGCAGCTATTGGTTTTCGCAGCTTTCGAGCAAGACAATCAGAACTTAGAGTCGATAGGGTGCCAGAGCTTCTTTTAAACTTTGGTTTCTTGTTGTGGCCGAAAATAACGCGAACCTTTTTGCAGCAGGTGCTGCTTTTATCTGGACGGTTTCGTCTTTGTGCTACTTCTCTGAGGACTTTCCTAATCTCGTTTTGTCTGCGTGGCCTGCTAGTGTTATCCTCACGTTGCCAGTGGCCAAGACTATTTTTCAATCTTCTGATTTCGGCAGTTTCGCTCTGTCCGCATTTGTAATTCTTCAAAAATTCACAGTTAGGGAATTCGAGCAAGTTGCCTAATCCACTCGACTCGACTTTAGCTGAATAAATAGAATCGTCCGGACAAGTATCAGAGGAAATGTAGCTTTTTGCTTGCGGTTTTGTTTCGAATTCAGCTAAACATGAACTATGCCTCGGTTTGGACACCTTTCTCTTTCCCTTTGCGCACCTTTCTTGAAATGCGGATAATTTCTCTTGGGGCACAGAGCTACGTCTGATGCTGTTGATCATATACTGATGTCTTAACATGTTCATCCTGATTTTGGAACCATATTCTTTCCTCTTAAAAATCTTCAAAAGATCTTCGTAGTGCTGGTGCATGTTTCTATTTCCGTACAATTTGATGCGGCTTTCCTGATCTCCTACACAGTGCTTTACTTTGATGTGGCGCTTCATTTCGCTTATTCTCGACTTGTACAAAGCAATTTCCTTTTCCAATTCTTCGATTTTCTGCTTATTTTCTATATCAATATTCTCTTTAGAAGCTTTATCGATCTCATTTAAAAGCACGTTCAAGTGACACTTTGAGCTGCTGAACATGCCCTTGGCAAATTCTACCTTCTTAGAAGTGGAATTTTTCAAATTTCTTGGAACAAAGTTCGGTACTCTTTGAATTCCACAAGGTTTGTGTTGATCAGCGTCGTATTGCGAAGCAATAGCGCTAGAGCATTCCTCGTCGTTAGGCGGTGGAGAAAATCTTCCACAGTTCCGCTGTTTCGCTGGCCATATGCGAGGCTTTTCCGGAATTTTCCAGGAGTTGATTGAACTTTCTCTAACAGCAAGCTTTGTTTCATTCTGTATGTTTCTCCATCGTTTGTGAGCCTGGTCACACCTCTTGTTCTGAATATCTTCTAATTGATCGTAAATTTGGCCGAATTTCCAAGGCATGAATTCATCTTGGCTTTGATCGTTTGTCGTCGTCAGCATACATTTTTCCTCGAGCGGCTGCACTATTTCATCGAGATTAAAATTACGAAGTTTGAATAAGTTGCATTCTCTCTCCCGTCTAAGCTTTTTTCTGACAATTTTTTGGGAGTGTAAGTTCAACTTACTCATATCGAAACATTCCACCTCGCCATCCGAATTCTCGGGACTCAAAGCTGAAGTATGTCGAGATATAGAAGTGTCTTGCGTCTTGATCGAGTCAGGCTTACATTTGGGCGAATTGTGACTTTCTCTAAAATTCGGATGTATTCTGATAGCAGGTAGTTTTGAAATTTGTTTCGAACTTTGCATTGCCGCGTCGCGGTCTGGTAGAGTTTTACAGTCTTCCCGAGACCTCATTCTTTCCACAGCTTTCAGAACCTCACTGGTTTTCTTTTGACAGGCGGGTTTGTGTCTGTGAGTCACGTTTCCAGTTACTTTTGGGCTTTGATCTCTGCCAATAAGCAGCGATTCTGAGCCTAGTTGCTCCTGTTCACACATCTTTCCAGTGTCGAAGCTAAGATTAAAAATGGTAAACTCATGGCTGGGATCACCCCCCTGAACTTGTTTTTTAATATGATCTATCTCTTTTCTTACGGTACCGGTTGGCAATCTCTTCGACTTGGGTCTCTGCAAAATGGCTCTGTGCTTTTTAAAATCGGTTTTAATCTGCTTCTCTTTTTTCTTGATAAGCGACAAAAAGTTATTTTCTTCGGTGCTTTCTGTATTTTCCGTGGACATTTCTTTAGAATCAAGAGTTGTTTCCAAGCCGCAGGTCAAATCGCTCGGCACATTTTCGTGTTCCAAATCTTTAATGACTAAGGCGTTATAAGAAAACAATTCGGATTGCTCAGAAACTGTGTTTGGAATAGATCTTGGATCGCTGAAATTGTTAGCATATTGCATGTTCCAACTTGAATTTACTGAAGTTGAAGAGACCTTGTTGCAAATCATCTTCTTAGCTCCATCGGGTGAAACACGAGTTCCGTAGTTTTTATTGCTTTCTAACTTCGTTTTTCGTTCCTTCAGGCTTTCTTCAAACTGACGTTTTTCAACTTCTAATGTCAAGGATTTAGATTTGTACAAGTTGACAGAAGGTTTGCATTTGTCAGCAGCGCATTGATTGTCTCCAGGCACTTCTGTTGCGCCCTTACGTTGCAAAATCTCATTCTCGACAATTGATTTTTGTTCACAGTTCACAGACTCTGTTACTGTTGTCACATCAAAATCGGTTTGGATTTCTGAGTCAACAGTGCAGCCATTTCGAGTTTCTGCTTCAACGGGCAAAGTGCATTTGACGTCGCCTTCGAGGTTATCAGTTTTCGAGTCAATAGACTCTTCTTTTATCAGGACTTCGTTTTGTGCATTGTCAATCGGAGCCGTGCCCTTAGCGATGGCAGGAGAACAAGAATGTTTCTCTTCGTCTGAGTGAAGAGGTCCTCTGTTTGACGATAGATTGATCATCTCAGTTTGATCACCTCTGATTTGCCCTTCACTTGAAATATCTGGAACTGGTGGGATAAATCCAGTAGCCTCAATATTGAAGTGGTGCGCTGAAATAGTTTCCAATTTATTGCAAACATCCAAGTTAGAAGTAGAACCTTGGCGGCTTTCGTCATCTTTAACGTCTTTCTCTTGTAGAAACATTTCATTGTCTGTACGAATAGCTGTTGAGAGAGTGGATTCATTGAAGAACTTTTCTTTTTTTTCTTCCGGAGAGTCTTCGTCGGCGACTTTCGAATCGGCATTAAACTGGCATGAAATGATTTGCGTTTCAGATTTCAAAGTTTGAGGTTCTTCGTCTTCTGTCTTGGAAGGAGAATGTTGATCGTTCAAAGATGCCGTGACACTTTTTGGTACGTGAACAGTTGAATCGCATGACTTTGTTTCCAAATCGCAAGCAATTGTTTCTTTATTAACACATTCTTTATCAATCATTTCATCGTTTGAGTGCTGAATTCCGACATCTACATTAACCACTCTTTTAATTTCGCTGGGAAGACAAAGTATGTCGAAGATATCCATGCTGTTTTTGAAAGTCTTTGCTAGCTTGTGAAACAAAAACAGTTTTTCACCGGGAAAAAGAACCCTGGCCGGAAAATCTACACTTTCCTCGATGGCTGCAATGTCATCTTTTGATTTCGGATCATTAGGTTCGTTTGGATCAATTACAATTATATTTTTATTCTCTTCACGATGATTTGTGTCGATCTCCGTATCAATGCAGAGTTCATTACTATTTGAGTCTAATTCGACTTTGTCTCGCCTCCCCAAATCGGCTTCACCATCTTCTACGATTGGAGAGTGAATTTGAAAGTAATCATTAAATTCATGGTCAGGAATTATACTGGATTTTGCCCTTTCCTGTATTTCATAAAGTTGAACATTTTCAGTGACTTTCTCGCATGTAGCTACTGCATTTACAATATTGTCGTGCACTTCCAAATCTGCAGAATATGCAATCTCAGATTTTATGAGAATTTCTTTTGTGTCGATGATCGTTGAATCGGATTCGAGAGTTCCATGGACCAAAACATTTTGAAACGATTCGATGCAGTTCAAGTCATTGCCTGCATACCGGGCGTTCGTGTCTAAATCATTTTTTTCGCCCGATGACATTTCAGTTTTGTCTACAATATGTAAGTCCTTAGAATCCCAAACGTCATCTTTCGTTCGAATATATTCAATGCCCGATGATTGCCTGTTACTTCCCGAAACATCAGCTGAAAAAGTCGCATCAGTTGCGGTAACTAGCTCAGGATCGATGCTGTGACAAGTAGCTTTTACATCTTCGAAATAGTTTTTAAGAAATGGCAACATTACAGATTCAGTTATAGTCTCGAATTGTGTCGCTCTCCAAAGGTCATCTTTTTTACGAATATTTTCAACAACTTCAGTCTGCCTCTCGCTTTCTAATGTGGAAGAAAATAAATAGCTTCCGTGTAAATCATCTATCGGTTCCATGTTATTTTGATCGTCGCATGCATAGTGAGCGTATGTATCAATGCCCTCTTTAGCTGTAAACATTCCATTTTCAGGCATGCTTTCGATTTCTATAAAATTACAAGCGCGGTCCTTTTCCAGAATTGAATCAATATCTAGGTGGTATTCATTAACTTCCGCTCTTTTCGACGAAGAAAAACCCGAAATGCCACTTCTTCCGTCTGCTGCAAATGGAACACCGTTTCTGGTGCTAAAATCCTTTCTTTGTCCAACAATCCAATCAAACGGACTCAATTTGTTCCCCCTCTTGAGCATTTTTTGCGGATTTCTGAATTTGAAGTTTTCTTTAGAATTTTCATAAGTACTCAGTGTTCTTTGGGGCAACAGTTCGCTCTCTCTAAAGAAGTTTGCGTTTGTGAAAACGGAGGATTTATGCGGAGGTGATATCAACTTCGAGTAGAAAGTCAGGGTTTCATAGTTGAGCATGGAACTTGCACTGTCGTTATTTTCGAGACTAGAGGCAGAGTCAATAGTTGAGTTAAGTTCTGGACATTTTTTGGAAGTGCAAGACTGGGCGGAATAAAACGACTCTCTCCTCGAGGCCGAACTGTTACTAGAATCTGGTTTCACTTTAAACGAGGATTTTAAATCGTCAGCAAAAAAGTCACAAATCTTCGAATCATTTTCATCTTGTTCAAGTTTCTGAATATCCGATAAACTCAAGTACAAGTTCATGCCCGGCAGATTTTTAGCAGTCCACAAAGACGTTCCAGTAGAAAAGGAAATATCGGATTTTGTGTCCTTCATTGCCAGTTCAGAGTTTATTGAGCTTTCCATTCCATATTTGTTCGTGGTTACGTTACTTTGATTCTCGAAAGCCATTCCAGATTCACGACAATTAAAACGATGTTCGTCCAAAATAATGGTTTGATGTTTTGCATGGCCATCGTTACTAACTTGAATTTTCGTTGAATGATCAATTTTCTTATTGTGATTGTTTATGGAAATCTCAAAAAAACATTTTCTCTCTCTCCTTCTTTGAGCCCTTGATGCATGGGAATGTGAGCTTGCATTGCTGTGCGATCCAAAACTCCTTTCGAAAGGTATGACCGTTTTGCGACAAGAAACTTTTCGATCGGAAAAATTGTTGGCCTTGTGATCAGGATTGTTGTTTGCTGATCTGTTGTCGTTGCTGAACGAAGAAAAACAATCGTCTGAGTCGTCGGCAGAACAACAAGAACTCGATCTTTCGTTACTGCCCGAGAACAACTCATCTTTGGCCGAAGATAAGCTGTCGAAAGAGCTGCTACTTCTATTTCTTGCTCTAAACGACAATGAAGTGGAATGAACCAGATGTTTGTGAAGATTCTGGTGACCACGATTTCTAAAGCTTTTGACAGAGTGACATTCCAGATTGACATCGTCAAATGAGCTTGCGATGCTGTTATTGCTACAGCACGACTTGCACATCCTCTGCACATCTTTGGCTTTGAGTGATTTCGTAATATAATAACAGTGTTTGTTTTTTTTCCTATAATTATTTATTTTCACTTTTGAGGCGAGCTCAGAACCTTTCTTAGTATATTTTATCTTTCGAAATGGTGCATTATTATTATGCGAAAGTCCGTCGCGATTGTAATCTGTAAAAATATCGGAATTAATTATTGATTCAATATTTGTACCCGGCCAAGTCGATGTGTTATTTTTGTCGACTGCTTTTGTCGTTAGGTCAACAATAGAGTATGTGATGCTCAGCTCGCTAGAATCAAAGGTCCTATCACTCACTCTGGAGTGGTTGTTTCTTTGCATGTTCTTAGGAGGAGAAGCCACTTCAGTGTTCAGTCCTAGGAGATCGTTTTTGAAAACAGCTTCATCTCCGAATGATGACATCTTAACTTTTCTAAAATCAGGCTTAGAAATTATGTCCAGGATGAGAGTACAAATATCTTTCGTATGCTCCGTCGTCATGCAGATTTTTTGAAGTTTCTCCAAATAGTTGTCGAAAAGTGATTGAATTTCTTGGGCGGATATGTTCCCGCAGGACTCTAAAGCACCACTCTGCAGGCTACTGAATGCTTTCAGATCGAGAGGATCACTTGGACTTAAATCCACTTTTTTCAGAGGTTTATGCTTCATTTGGTGGATAATATTGAACCCAGAATCCGAAGTTTTGGGCGTTTTGAGATCTAAAGAATTGTTAGGAACATCCGATTTACTGAAATTTAGGTGACTCGACATGTCAGAATGATATTGATATGCAAGTAGTTTCTCAAGATTCCTGACGTGGTTTTCCACAACGTTTATTTGTTTGGATAGATGGTCTGATTTCTTGAGGAATTCGTCCGGAATTTTGACAAGCTCCTTGAAAATGTATTCTTCACTCGATCGATTTGGATATATTTTCGAAGCAACCGATTCGGATTTCATGTAAGACTCCGTCGCTTCCTCAGATGGCGGAAGAACTTTCAGGAAGGTCATACTTTCTCGATTATAAACTTTCTTTCCTCCTTCTTTCTGCACAGGTTCCAAATACGCCCTGGAACCATGGACCTTCAGTTTGAAGCAATTCTTGAGAACATTTTGCCAGCCTTTAGGACTTTGCTCAAGGTAAGGCTTCTTTATTTTATAGTAGTGACTCGGATTGGAGGGCTGGTAATATCTGTAGGCCTGCTCATCTTTGGAGTGGTAATTCTCTCTGGCGTAATATTTTTCGGGCGACGGTCGCGAATAATCGGACTTTGCGTTTGAACTTGATTCAGAATTCGTATCGAGTTCGTAGCCGCTTGCCTTTCCGTATTTCTGCTTGCGCGGCTTTGGGATCGGTTTATTCGGAGGTTCAGGATAATGGATCTTTTTCTTCATATTTTTCTTTTTATTTATGCCAATATTAAATTCCATAGGATTTACTTTAGAATCCCAAGAATTTGAATCATCGAAATCGTCCATGTGGACCCCGATCCAGTTGGTTTTACTCAACCCCTGACTGCCACAGGTGGGCAAAGAATGAAAGAACTTGGTTAATTTAATAGGGATTGGAATGCACTCGTCGTTTCCTGAAACATTTCCTTCATTACCTTCAACTGTACAGCTCAGAGTTCTTCGTAAGATCTCATCCTTTTCAGATTGCTTCTGAATTTTGGCTTTAGTCTTTGGTCTACTTTTACCAAATAATTTCCACGGTGACGGTTTCCTGCTCCTAGAAATGGCTTTGCATTTTTTATTGAAAGAACGCTTGACACATTTCCTTTGTCCGTCATCAGACCAATAGTCGACAATGTGCTCTGCTGGTTCTCTGATATTCAAGTTAGAATTGGTCAGCTCGTCGTATTTCTTGGCGTTTAGATGGTCGTAATTTTTAAGCGACACTTTGTGACTCTGTAATTTCTGCTTCTTAGTGTCTCTGAAATAAATTGGCGAGCGTTTATTGATCTCGGACATTCCTGCAAACATGAATTGAGGTTGTAACATTTCCAGTGGAAATCCTGGATACATTTGACTAGAGTCATAAGATTCATCGACTAGTGGATATTTTATTGGAATAAACTGAAATGCAGTATCGGTAACCATTTTTGAGGGTAACGATAGTATTTCAGACGGCTTCAGGTAGCAATCGTCGGTTTCTGGGCAAAAAATATGCCTGTTTCTACCTTGGCAATTACCATTGATGATAGCCACTTTGGGAAAACCAGCCATAACATTTGCAATGTTATTTGAAGTGTCGTTGATGCCGGCAAAAGTCTTGCGTATTTCCTCCGAAGCCTTTTTCATTTTTTCGCACGTGTTTGCCAGTGTGGTTTTAGCAAAACAGTCAACACCTGAAAATTCCTCAATTATGTCGGCCAATGTGCCTCTAACATTCAACAGACTTTCATCATTTTCTAGTTCAGGTTTCCTAAACTTTATCTTGTCACTACTGAGATCAGAATTATAGTCGGAATTATTATTTGATGATTTTCCTCCAAAAACGGATGGAATTCCAAAATTCCAAGTTGTATATGGGATGGAAGCGATTGTTCTAATCTGCAGATAACAGGGAATTATGTTTTTGTTTAACTTTTTCTCGTGAATACTTCTCTTTGTTGAGAGAGTCATTAACGAGGATCCGTGAGTAGAACCAACTAACTTAGATAATCGATTGACACAATCACTATTTGCTAGTCGGATGCCAAAACGTTCTGGGAAATAAGAAAAGTAGATTCGATAAAATTAAAATAAATATTAAAATTAATGAGGCGATTTAGGCGAGTCTAGTTAAGTTCTGAGAAAGTTCTTAACAATCGGAAATGAAATACTTACCGTCACTTCCATCGCCGTCTTTATGCTTATCTTTATGTCCGAAATTTTCTATTAGACAGTGCTTTTCCACATATGAATCCGGAAAAATTCCAAACTTTAACCTCATAAATTCTGCCTGTGAGACAACTGGAATAGATCCATAGATCCACAAATCATGTACTATTCTGTCCATTCCATTGTTAAAGATGTGAGAAAGGTCCTTGATCTTTGTTCCAAGGACGTCAGATGAACCTCGTCTAAAAGACTCGCTTGAACCCTCTCTGACCCTAATAAGGGCAAGATCACCTCTGGATAAGTCCTTTGGAAAGTCCCCTAAATCCAAATATCCTCCATCGCTACCAATTTTAGAATCTTTTTCGTTGTTGTTGCACTGATCAATCATCGGATTGAAAATCAGATTCTTTGGAATAGAACTCCAGATAGTACACGATCTTCCTCTCGAATCCAAAACTCCGGTGCAAAACATAGGATTAAGTCCGTTAAAAAAGCTTCGTGATTTCAAATATTTATCGATAATGGCTGTTATACTGGAATTTCCCAGATTACCAGATATGTTATTTCTAATAGTTCTTCGCGCGTCTTTTAAATTAGATTTGACAAAATCTCTATTTTGTGTTTTTTTCGCTTGTTCTAGCAATCGCCTTCTCCGAGTCTGGGTAGATAGACATTTTACAACATCTTTACTTTTTTGGTCTATTGCAAGAGCTTTAAGGCCAGTGGCTCGTTGAACGAAATTATTGAAATCGCTATGAATCTTTAAACAATATATCTCATCCAATTTATTTAAGATGAACTCACATTTACTTGGCGCCGAATCTCCTGAATGTTCATCAAACATCTGGAATATTCTACAGTAAAACTTCAGTTTGCTTCCTAAGCATTTAAGGGCACATTTGTTCCTATTATCGTTTGAATCTGTACTGCAATATCGGACAACTTGTCTTGAACAACCTCCCTGATTTTCTAATAAACTCGGTATTAAAAGAACAGAGGCGAACGAATCTCTACGGATCCGGACCCTTAAAAACAAAGATGAATTCTTGTAAATCCGGCCTTCGCAAATGTTAATAATGGACTCTGGTGATCCATTCGAATGCGTTCGGATAATGAAGTTCATGAAGCTTGGTCTACAGGCAAAGCGATGGCATACCGACAGCTTTCCAGCGGTTGAGTTGTGATTACCAAAGTTGGTGGAATTATTCCTAATGACAACTGCAATATAAATTTCTTTTACATCTTAAGCATCAACAGGTTTAACAGCAGAAGATTTTTCGGACTAACCTTGACCTGATGTCCGAGAAATAACTCTAGCAAGAGATTGCAGACTGTAAAAAGTTTCAAAAGCCACACATGCAAGTATGAACATTACCAGATGGATGTTGAGCAAATAAAATATCGTCGTCAAAACTGAAGAATGAACACAATGTCAAAGTAGGCTTCGTACGACTCACATAAGTTACCATCGCTTACTCTGATCAAGTTCCGATTGATTTCCCGGCAGATGCATCTCGGCGATATTAGTCGTCTGCTATTTTAGGTCAAGAAAGGGCATGACGAAAATTAAAGATATTATTACAAAATTATGGAACTTAGATGATATTTTGATCCCCCGTTGTTGATGTTTTTACGAAACGGTCGCAATCCGAGCCGCAGCCGACGTCATAAAACGGGATGGGGAGTTCTTTTGAACCATAAATTAAAATAAAAATTGTATTCAGGTCTCGAAAAATATGGTAACTGATATACGTTCTGGGATATTTTGGTTTCGTATTTTGTTAAAGAAAAACGGAGGTAAGTTCAATTTCAACCACATCAATCAACTACTCCACTCAGACCAACGCCATGGGCTTAGAATTCTGTCTGAACTCAGCCCTAAAACAACATTTATAGTTCAGATTCAAAGGCATAACCACCATAATTTTTGAAAATCATAAGTACAACTGAATTTTGAATGTCTTTTAGATCTTCATGATATCAACCTTTTTCTGGAAAATGAAACAAAATAAATATTCGGGCAAAAGCATAATGTAGCCTTTAACCAAGCAGCCTTCAAACTTGGTCAGCCACCTACAACAAAATCTTCCAGTCAAACTGAGAAAAGTTGCTTTCGTAACATTGAAAAGTGCCAGAGATTGGAACACAAAAACTCAACAATCTTAGCCGTGGTTAATACTAAACGACACTTAGCATGATTCGATCGAACCCGTCTTATCAACCCTTAGAGGCCACGTAATTCTGATTGATGTAGGCGATGATGATGGTGATATCATCTCGATAGGAGCGAGCAATGTGAGGAGGGAAAGTCAACATCTCAGAGACCTTTCTGTGTTCAAATCCCAAGGCATGCCTGAGGAGGTGTACCGACCCGTTGGCATCCGTGGTTCTGTGTGCGACACTCCTTTTTCTTTCCCTCAGAATCTGATTTATTTCCCTCAGGGACATCCTCTCGATGTCGACCACTTTGTCCGTGGCCAGTTTGCCCGTTATGTGATCTCCGACGATTTCTACTGCCTGTTCCACCGACAGCATCTCCCAAAGACCGTCCGAGGCTATGATGACAAATTGGTCGGACTCTGTCAGCTGGTAGGACTTGACCTCTGGCCTGGCAATGAGATAAGGAGGCGTGTAATAGTGGTTCGGAATTATGCTCTGGGCGTAAGGACTATTGCCGAGGAGAGTGACCAAAGCCTTGAGATCCTTGACCGGCCACTTAAAGCGCACGTCGCCGAAAGCACGCAGAGGTATCAACTGAGAAAGCAATCGACCGTTTCGAATGAGAGAATTCCATTCGCTCTTTGGATGCGAGTCGTGTATTCGTTTGGCCTCCTTCTCATTTTCCACGTTGTGATCGACCGTAAGAACCTTTGCTTCCCAGCGTCCGTGCGGAGAGAGGCTACCCACCACCGCCCGACAATCTCCAATGTTCGCCGTGTGCAGAGTGTTTTCCAAAATGTGAACCGTACAGCAACAGGAACCAGACATGGCAATGGACAAGAGATCTTCGTTGCATTTCCCACCGACAGGCATGGCCTCGTAAGAAATGTCGTCGTCTAGCCTGAGAAATGCCGCCTTCAAGAAGCCGATGATGCTGTTGGCGATTTCGTCCGCTTCGTCGTCAATGAGGCCGCTGGTGCTGAGCTGTTCGACCACGAATTTCTGCAGGCTCTGTTTGTAGAGCTCAACCAGGTCATCGTTGAAGTAGTCGTTTCGAAATTTGTACAAATCCAGCAGAGGCATCGGATTGTCGCTCCTCATGAGCTGACTGTACTGCTCGAGCAGTTCGGGGGGAAGGAGAGCAACTGCAATGTAGTCAAACAAACGTTCGCTCACAGCCTGGGCACAGGCAGCACCTCCGTGACCGTCAAAAACGCCAAACAAGAGTCCGCCCGTCTGGAGCAGCTTGCCGACCGATCTTCTGTCTTCGAGAGGATTGTTGGCTGCCAACTGGCAACTTTCGAATTTCTTTACCGGTCCTCCGGATGGATAAGAATGCGAGGCCTGATTAGTAGTAAGAATCGATGTGACTTGGGAAGTAGTGAGCACTGGCACGAATCCATAAGACTCGGGCAGAGACAACCTTTGTGGGAAAGGCTCCTCTTGCTTGTATGACTGTCTCGATGCGTGATAAAATCGACGCGGCTTTAAAGTTTCCTTTTTCCTCGAAAGTAGAACGCAGCTTATGGCTCTGCCTCTGGCTCGCAGGTTACACATTGTCTCGAGTGTTCTTGAAAATATCATCCTCATTGCAAAGAAAGTGCTTCTCTCAGTTTTTAAACTAAATCTTCTAAAATAAACAAACGTGTCAAGACTAGCAAATTACATTCTGAGTCTTAAATAAGAAACAATGGTAAAATACCTTCGAGAAGCTCAGAGTTTGACCGTCTCAACTATGCGCTTAAACATAAACAACCAAAAAACTGTCCCAAGCAATTGGCGAATCCAAATAACAAGAAATCTTCAATCGACTTGAAACACCGGACAACCTCAGAATAACCTAGCTCAGTCCATGCTAGATATAAACAAACAACTTTCTGTTGATACGGAGCCCTAAAAGCGTTCTGAAATCAATTATTGTTATTTATTATTCTCTTGAATATTTGAAGCTAAATTTTTGTTTACACGTTTTTTTATATGTAGTTTATTTCCTGATAAATCACCAGTTTGATTGTTAATGGAGTCGGATTCTATTTTCGTTACATTATAAATTATAACTCTTTCTTTATATTCTATAGCTTGCAAGGCAGATATTGAAGCAACATCAAATTATATTGAAGAGGGATCTAGAGCAAAGTTGATAATGTCGTAGTCTCGCATGGATAGCAGATGCTTGAAATTTGTGATCTTTCTCAATTTTTTTTATATCTAGCTACTAAGAAACGAAACTCTAATAAATTTCAACGAGATAGGATGAATGTTGCTTATAACGGGTTCATTCTAAACATCTCAGAAATGAAAATACAATAATCTCAAGGAATTAGTAATTATTTGATTGTAATTGTATTGATTGTAATTGATTAAGTGATTAAACACTGCTTCTTTTATTTGTAAGCCCAGTTTCAGATAAAATCGCAGAGCTTCAGTTATTAAAGTTATAGCTATAGTGTTTAGTATTTAAATCCACGTCTCTGTCACGATTTTTCCATTTTTGCTGTTGATTCTCTGTACAGGAATTTCGGTCGTTGTGCCGGCGGCTTCGTTGGTGCCGAAATAATTTTCAAACTCGTTCCTTGGAGCCGATTCTGAATTCTGCCGCTTTAAATCAAGATTGTATTCTGATATACCGTCTAATCGGTCTGTTGAATCAGATCTTTCTGTGTTGTGCTGCGCTAAGTTGATTGTGTTGTCTCCTATAATGATTCCGTCATTGGTAAAGTCTAGGTCTACTGCGACAAAATAAAAACAATCAAACCCCAAACTTGCTAATATTGTTGAGAGTGACTTTACAAATATTGGTCTATTAGTCAATCGACCACATTGATACGGAACTTGCTTACTTGATCGTCTGACTGCATTTACGATTCTTGAAAGGAATAAGATGATCACCTGTAAACGAAGCCACCTTGATATTAATTTCTTTTTCTTATATTTATAAATCACCTTAACTGCGTTATGCTGGCCCTTCATTCAACCAAGAGATTTTAGCTTACGAATAAAAAATTTCTGAATTTACCCATATATATATATAATATTTTGACGCGAAGTAGAGAGGTATGGAATACTCACGAATGCCATTTCGACAATTACTGGTAAGAGGAAGAAGAGGAAGCTGGATCCCATCCACATGGCTGCAATCGCCTTCCTCAGTTTCTCAATGCAACCGCTGCGCTTTGTAAGAGACCACAGGCTCAAGTCATTCGCTCTGTCGTTATGTAACAAGGAGTAATCGAGACCACTCCCGCAGACATTTCGGATGCAACAGCTCGCTGGAAAAATGGATGTATTCTGAATATTCTCAAATGCAATTTCCAGTTGCTTTTCCCTCTCCTCGATCCAATCCATTGGTTCCTCCGAGCCACAGCATTCGAAGTGAACTTGAATGTAATCGAAAACATCTTTCGATGTTACTGAACTGTGATATTCGAACATCATTCTCTTCAGTTCAGTCTGTAAAGTCTACAAAAAAAACATTTTGATTCATTTGATGGACACTCTCTTTCATAAATCGAAGTATGTTTGATAAGTGTTAATCTATTTTTATATTTGGAGTCTCCCAAGATCCCCTATAGTTATAGTATACACTCTATAGACAGAGTGATATTATTCTATTTGTTGCAGTTATTCAAGGTAGCGTTGATCGAAATCGTAGATCAGGTGTAAGTTAGAATAATCGTACCATGTTGAATCGAATTTTGCTACTCGTATGGAAATAAAAGTTTGCCACTGCTATTAGCACTATGAAGAAAACCAAGTAGATCTGATTTTTGTACTCTTTTGAGTTCATTCCAACTGTCCGTTCTTTGACGATTGTCTAATGAGAAATATTTAATTCCTATTGACATAAATTTGAGTGGTTAAACGATATATTTAAGACTAATTATGTTATTATCCACTTGTGAGACAAAGGTTACCAGGGGATACAAAAAAAATGGGAAAATTCAAGAGAGACCTTTAATAAGAGGATTTTCCAAGGTAAGAATTTGGATCTTTTAATAATAAAACATTAACGTAGTCCAGCAGAATGAAAATACAAAATGATATTCAGCTCTTACCTTGATAGTGGTCAACTGAACGTACAAAAGAGCCATCGAAACGATGGCAAATGGTCCGACAATGAAGAACCTCATAAGAAGCCATGCCTTGCCACCGAACAATTCCGAATTCAGCAATAAGAAGAACGTCAGTCTCACGGCTGAGCTGAGGTGGAGAAAGCCAAGAAATGTCTGGACGGAGTGCAGAAATATCGTTGCACGGGCTAAACACTTTCCAATCTCTGTTGGTCGGCGTCGCCGGCGACGACGATCCAAGTGCAGGAGAGATGGCATGGAATGGAAATCAAGGAAGTTTTATCTGTAACTTAAGTTAACGTTTTAATTCAGTTATATATTCGTATTATGTTGCAGGACAATGACAATTCGTTTCCATTTAAAGACTGACTCTGAAATAATCCTCGTTTGCGTTCATCAGCATCAGGCTAAATTTTGGACGGAGCCCGTGTTATTTTGCCTAGTAAATAAAAATAGCGTTTAAAGTCGTCACCGTGTGATTTCAAACGGCAAAGATTAGAGAGATTTTTGAAAAAAATCAACTCCAATTGACTTTGGATAGGCAAATGCATTGGAAAATAAATTTGTTCTAATCAATTATAATCAATTTTAAAATCATCTGATAAGCCATTTTATAAAGATTTCAGTTCACTTTTAAATAACAGACTGTGTGTTGTTTTATGAAATGGATCTCTAGCTATCGCGAATGTTTTAAATGGGAAACTTCAAACTTTCTTCGAGAGTTTCTTAAAAACTTGTTTAACTCGAATGGCATTGAATATTTTGAAAGTTTTGCTTACGACGATGAAATTAGCAAAACTTCAGCAAAAAGTTTGAAAGTTTTTAAAAAATTTGGTAGTAGAATATTGGAAGATATCCCATAGAAAAGTATTTTAATATAGATTCTGCTATTTGTTTTCCAAATTTTGGCACAACTTGCCATTTTTCGGAAAAACAGGTCTGAATTTCCGGTATTGAGACTAAATTCCCTTTCAAGAATCAAATTTTTGTATTATAAACAAACAGATTTATAATTAAATATATTAATTACTTTTCAGATAAAAAAGAATTTTGACTTTTGCCTTTTCCGAAGATCTTCTTTTTACGAAGATATTGTTTAAAGTCTTTGATTCATCACCGTCCGGTATTGCTTTGGAAACTGAGGATTTATGGACAACAAGTTTTGCGATGGAGAAATATTTTAGCAATCTCGTGAATGAACTCACTTTTACGATGCCGCTTGAAAAAATCCAGAATCTTAACCTTAAAATAGTTTCATGCATTTTATTCTTCAGTCTTTCAACGTTTGAAATCTTTGCCTCAATGTTTACCTTAATGGTAGGATATTCTGTTCATGAATTTCTTGAAGAAAATCGTGGCATTTCAGACGGGAATAACCTGCTGACATCCAGCATTTTTCTTGTCGGTTCATATGTTTCGGTGTCAATTGCGGTCATTCTACTCCATGCTGCGTCTCTGATTGTTGGTTTGAATTTTCAGTTATCTTAAATCAGTTTTTGTTTTTGACACGGAGTTGGTTTGCTTTAGGTTCACGGATTTGCAAAGAACGATAGCAGAAGTCCCAGGACTCAAACGAAACTCTTTGGGTCAATGCTACTAATGCAGATAATTTCGACTTTCCTTATGACAGTTATGTGTTTTCTACATGAGCATTATCACATAAATACAGTACAGGTAAGTATTATTTGTAAAAATTCGTGGAAATATAAGTTATAATAACGACAATAATATTAATTAATTTCGCTAAAGTTGTATATTACACTCGGGTATTGTTGAGTTGAATATGCAAAGAAATATTTTTAGAGCATCGTGTCTGATGCCCTGCCGTTGATTGGAAAGTATAAGGATGATCAGTCCGTTCGAAATACCTTGGACACTTTGCAGACCAAATACCACTGCTGTGGTTTCAAGGATTTTAGGGATTGGTTTCTCTATCGCAACCTCCAGCAAGAAGGGCTTCTTGAAGGAAAGAGCGAAATTGAACGACACAACAACCTTCCCCTGACCTCAACTACTCGTCCGTCCCTTCCAGACAGCTGCTGTGATCCATACACTACTCACAATCTTTGCCTGCTCAGCTCCTACTTTGAGCAAAATAATACCAAAGAATTTCGAAAAGGTTGCACTGAAATGATGCAAAATGATTTGGGAAAGTGGTTAAAAAATGGATCTAAAAATATTTTGATCTGTCTGCTAAATGAGGTTTGCACTTCATTGTCTTCTGTGATTTAATAATTTCCAACGATTACCAACAAATTGTAAATGATTACAGGTTGCTTTAATCCCACTACTGATCGTGTATTGGCAAGTTTTTGCCGACTACGTTTTATTAAGTGCAGAAAGTAAGCAAGCCATTGACTCTGAATTTAATCCTTATAAAAAAAAATAAATTGCTTGGGTTGAACTTAGTTCCAGACGATTTTGTACATTTTCCCGATTCGAATTTGAGTCGACATAACTCTTCGGGAGAAGAAGAAGAAGGTGATAACATTGAAAGTGATGTTGATAAATCACCTCTGACGCAGCCAAATAGTAAGTAAAATAAAATTAGGTTGATGTTATTACTAAGGGAGTTTTAAAATCATTCAAGAAATTGTATGAGTTATACTATAGCATATTAATGTTAATTTAATTTGTTAACTTTATTTATTTATTTATTTATTCACTTATTTATTATATAACCATATTATAAATAGTAATTATTATATAATCCAAAGGATCACAAATTGGTTCCCAAATTCATGACTCGATGTCACAATTGAATCAAGAAAGTTCTGATCATCAGCAACCCATTTGAAGAAATTCTTAAAAATTAATGAAAAATTGTCTTATATTATAATGAAAAAAGTTCTTATATTTATGTATTTTGCTGGCTGAAAGTTGACCACAGCAAGGATAAAAAGTTTCTTTGGATTTTGGCATTTGAAGAGGAATTGATCAAAATTCGGATTAATTTCAGATGAATAGAAGCTTTCAAAATTGGACGGATTCCCCCCATGAAGAATTTTGAAGTTTCAACGGTTGAAATTTATAATAAAAAATTAGTTGTTGGAATTAATGTTTCAATTAAAATAAAGCTAAATAGTATTTGTGTAAATTATACTCATTATTCAATTATTATCCACCCTTGATATTTGAAATCGAATGAGTCCACAATTTTGCTCAATAGCAACAGATGGCTTCTTTTTTGGCCTTTACCGTGTTTGGAACACGTACACCATGTTAAAATCTTGATTTACAAATATGTTTGAGACATTAAGCTGCAAATTCAATAGGAACATAATTATGTAACACGTTCCCGAACAAGGAAATACAAAATCTAAAGTTGCAACTAATCAGACAAAGCCAAAGAAATAAAAATTTTCGGTTCCAGTCTTGGGAATCCCCAACATGAGCCTCAAATGGAAAGTGTTTCAAGTCTCGGGTCGTCTGTTGACGATCCTGTAGGCTTCTAGGAATTCGTTGAAGTTGATTGATCCATCGTTATTCCTATCAAGAAGTTTCATGATGGATTCGACCTGTTCGGAAATCATGATTTCCCTGTTGGGAACTTGCGACAGACGATGGCAGGCTTCGTGGAACTCTGACTTTGATATTGTTCCTTTGAATACAATTTTTTTTTATTTCTCCTGAGGAACCGTGATATTCATGCCGGTATAAAAAAAATCTTTAAAAGCGTTTTTTTTAGTTTTCTTGCTTATTAAGAAAATGTTTCTTCCAATTACCTGAGCCATCTTGATCCATGTCTCTGAAAATTTCCTCTAGGACATCTTCGTTCTCGTACAACTTTCCACTCTCACACACTCCACCCTGGACCTGTAATGATTATGAAGAAATTAATAATTAATATATTAAGATATTAATAAATAATAATATATTTAATAATTATACGATAATTATATTTATAAATAATAACATTAATAATTTTGAAATTTTTATTATTATTATAGTAATAATATTATATCATTTCGTGAAAATAATGGAATAAATTATGAATAAACCATAATTGTCGTTCAAATAATATAATTTCTAAACCTGGAGATCTTCAGGATTTTTGAACATGTTATCGAAGTTGACAAGATTCATCTTTGTGACTTCGGTGAGTAGGGGTGCGATGGTATTCCAGGAGAGACCCCTCAGGATTTCTTCGTCCAAGATATCAACCCAATCTGACAGCTTCACGTATCCTACGGTATCGAATTATTGCAATTTTAGTCACAACCCATTTTAATGTTTAAAGAATCTCGAAACTCGAAAATCAAGTGAAGTTTTTAGGTCTGTGATGTTGAATTTTGCAAATAAATTAAAAATTAGGCAAATTGACTCAAACCGATTGAAATCATCACCTTCTTTGACTTGAATCTGATTGAAACGAGTCCTCAATTTCTCTTCGTTTTTCAGAATTCTTGCCCTCAAGTCGTTCACTGCTACCAATTCCAAAGAATTCACCCTTTAAAATTTACAAAATGAGGCACCTATTTAATATAATCCAACAATTTTTTTTCGTGACAAGCGTTGACTTTAATTCCAGAGATTTGATTATTTCATTTGTAAATAAATGTTTGAAAAACCAATTAAAAATCTTAGATGTTACTCGGACAATTAAATAAGCATTAAATATAATTTAATTTAAGACATTTTCCTGATATTGGAAAAAAAGAAAACAAATAAGTAAATAATTGAAAATTATTATATGGGCACTTTACTGTTTCCTAAAGGTGAGGTTCTTGGGCGTGTTGGAAGAAACAAACTGGAAAGGTCTTGCCTCTCCATCGGACCAAATGACCAGGAAAGAACCTTTGTTGCTGTACATGCTGTAGTAGTTGGAGACACTGAAGACCGTCAGAAGCTTGAAGCGAAAGCGACTGGATATTATATCGTCTATTACCATTCTTCATAATAAAAATAATAATATATCATTTATATACCGCCATGCTCTGAGCTACAGGGGCGCTTCAAGTGAATTATTTTTAGTAAATATTTATCCTTTCATCTAATTAACATAATTCATGATGACGACAGATGCGTTTACTTGGTCGTTGTGGCCGTAAGAGTATCCACTGGGCACGCATTCGTGCGACCTGATGAGCAGACTCCAGCCATGATTTTCGAGAAACTTCTTCGTAATGTCAGGTCCAAATGTTACACCGAAGCCTCTATTCTTGTTGTAAAATGTTCCGTTGCCAACTATTGGATCACTCCACAGCAGATCACAAATCTGGTGGACATTTAACATAAGTAAGCCTCGAAAGTTATTGGAAGTCGGACAAGAATGGTTGATACCGTTTCCCACTGCTGCACCTTTTCGTCAGACCACGATTTGTCGGGAAGTTTCAGGAGAGTGGAAAACTGTGGATAGTTAAATTATTTACAGATTAATTTAATATATCGTTATATCTGAAAGTCCTACACGTCAAATTCATTTATTTGTAATAGTATTAATAATAACAATTAGTAAAATATCATACTATAAAATCACCTTGTTTCTTTCTATGGATATGAGTTTGTCCAAAGTCGTTTTGTCTGAAATTCCTCCGTGGCAGACAAAGACTTTGTTGTTGACCACAGAAGCAAGAGGCAACCAGGAGAACAAGTCATTGATCATCGTCGACAGATAGTTCCAGTTATTCTATCGTCAAATTTTTCTCAATTAATATTTAATTTATATTATATTTTGGCACATTATGAGAATTATTTTGTATTACGTTGTAGAATGAAAGATAAATTGGGACCCATCAGTTAATGAGACATAGTTTAATCAAGTTAATAAGTTGGCAACATACTCCATACTTTCCCTTCAACTCTCTTTGAAATCCGTACCTAGGATTTTGATTAGAAATCGTACAAATCATTAAAAATTGCATACATTATTTTGAATAATTAAGAAAATAAATAAATACTCAAATTATAAAATCTCCGAAAAGCTCACTTGACATTTATGACGAAATCCTCGTGGTTGCCTCTGTTCAGGAAGACGCTCTTGGGCTGGAAGATGAGGAGTAGGAGGATGGTGATGAGAACTTCTATCCCCTGTGCTCCCCTATCCACAAAGTCCCCATTGAACAAGTACATCAAACCATTATTCGGCAGACCGTTCTGTGGAGCCACAGGTGCGGTGAAATGTTTGATTTCAACATTTGGGCAGAGTAAAAGTGAAATTTCTTAATGAGTTTTTTAAAATCGTGAAACAGAATCGAGAAAAAATAAGTTATTAATCATAACAACAACAATAATAATCGCGATAAGATTAATTATTTAAAACAAAATAGCAAAAAGTATTCTAATTGATAATGAGAGCATGAAAATTCTTCATTTATCTCATTTCTGCAATTAGTTGTCATTATTATTCCTTAATTTGATCACCAAATTATTTTAACTTTATTTCAGGCATATTTACTGAATTTCATGAAGAAATCCAAGAAGAAATGTAACAGTTAATCTATTTTTTTTTAATTTCAGAGAACGTCTTGAGTTTCAATTCGAATTGTATCTCAATTCAATTGATATCCATCAATCCGGTCTCAAAAGACATCCAGGTCGGAGCCACGAGTCACGTGACAAACAATACGTCTGACTAATTAAACGCTCACCTGTTCCACCACGACGTACAAATGCAGATGACAACAAAGTCGTTAATTAATTTTTAAGATGATTATGATTATGATTATGATTATCAGCATCTCCATCTTGGAGGCATTCACAGGAGAGACGGCTTGAAACAATCTATTTCTGGTGCGCTTTGTTTTTCTAAAAATAGTTTCATTTAAGTCGTCTGCCTGCAATGGCGGATTAATCTCGACCTCTCCGACGTTAATTAGCCGTTAATTAATTAGGCCACAATCGATATTTAACGAGCTTAATTATTATCTCTATCACAGTAATAGTAACATAAATAATAATAATAATAATAATAATAATATTGATTGTGTTTTATTTTCATTGTATCCTTAATTAATCTTGCTAGATTAATACATGAGAATGCGCTCGAGGTCGAAGATGCTTTTATTTACCAAGAAACCTGATTAAACCTCATTACAACAGTCGTTATTATTATCATTATTATTATTAATATTAATATTATTATTATTGTTGTTGTTATTATTAATATTATTATTATAATTATTAATGACAGATGTCCGAACTTTAAACTCGCCTTTTCCAGAACATGGACGAGGCACCTGAAACTTCCGTGCAGATCTCCGCAGACCACCAACCTCTGGTGATTAACAACACTGATGACGTTGACACTGGAGAGGCTCATTAGGATCTGCTTGGCTTTGGCTATCACCTGGATGACGTATTTGACGTGCAGCACCTGATGAAATACAAGCAAGTATCGATTTCAATGAGCATAGA
This sequence comes from Hirudinaria manillensis, assembly GCA_034509925.1. Classification (NCBI taxonomy): domain Eukaryota; kingdom Metazoa; phylum Annelida; class Clitellata; order Hirudinida; family Hirudinidae; genus Hirudinaria; species Hirudinaria manillensis. Next base: position 3,138,027 of record CM067526.1, on the reverse strand, counting down.
TACAGATGTCTGTAGTGCCAGGGGCCGATTGGCTTTTAATTCGCTTAAGAATTCGTTTCGTGATCGGTTTCACTTTTAATAAATTATGATTGTTAGTTGTTTGATTATTATTAAAATTAAATGTTTTTCAACAGAACATTATTATTATCATCATTGTCATCGTGCTTTTGAAAAGAGGGTACCCGCCAACGGTAAATAGACCCACGTGCGAGTAACGCCTACACTCACATGCGATAAAAACATACCCACTTGATTTTTGTTGAATGAATCCATGACCGATACCAGCTGGTCTTTTGTCAGAGGGAATTTAAGATGGACACCTTTGTAACTCTTTGATACCATCATGTTGCTATTGTCTGCCTCGTGCAATTTGCCAAGATCCCCTGAAATTGAAATCCTCCAAGAATTATAGAAGTTTCTTTAATGAACAATTGTGATCCGGAAATTTTGAATTTTAAAAATTTGTAAAAATAGTTCAAAGACCAATAAACACTGGACTGTCAGAAGGTTGTTTGATTTGGAGTTACGAGTATAAATCGTTTGAATTCTGTGATCACGAGACGATGGGTTTAAGGTCCAACTGCGATGAAACAGTTCCTTGCATCACAAAATCGAAGTTCAACTCACTTTTTGAACTCGAAGAATTCGGTCTCAAAGAATTTCCTTCTTTGTAGAATTGGATCAAATCTGCGTAGAGATTGTAGAGCTAAATCGAACAAAATAAATAAATAAATAAAAATTAATTCAAAATATTTTGTAATTTTTATTTACTAGTTTAATCAACTTGCTGCCAATTTTGTCAAAATTAATTACGCCATCCAATAGGGATGCAGTGTAAGCCACAAATTCAAGTACGAATACCAACCACCGTGTCTTTCCCTTCCTCATCGTACTCCAAAGATTGAAATATCTGCCAGGAACACAAATACCTCAGCCTGTGTCTTGCCAGCCACCTCCTAACCCATTTCTGAATGACCACTGTTGCGTAGAGAACTGTGGCGGCCATTGTTAATTAATCAATTAGCTTCTAATTAGTGCCGACAGTAATGATCGGTTAATTAGGTAATTAATTGAAGCAACAGCGGTGAAATTTATTAGTGGGGTCTGGCAGCGCACACGAACGCACTCGGCATCACCGCTTCCTTATATAAGCATCATCATTAGGTAATCCATTAAGCTGAACCGGCATTGATACACTTCAGGTACAGCCCATTCCACTCAGAGAGAATCAATATTTAATAAAAAGCTTTGTACCTTCGCTTACATTGGACATCTTTGACTTGCCTTTTCCAGCAACTAAACGCGAGGATGCACATCCCATGCCGACGATGGGCTATTATTTGGAATGAAAATTAATAAAATATAAGTATTTACAATAAAAGATAAACCACTCAAGGAAATTCATTTAAATCGGTTAAATTTTAATTAATAATCAATAATTTAATTTAAACAAACGATTTACAATTATCTTAAAGTGATTTCAAAAATTAGGCAACGTTTTCGAAAAGCGTACTCGGTGCCCATCTTGTGCCAACTCGATGACTCGTCTGCTCTGCTTCGCTTGAGGCTTTATGAAGGATGGAGACGACACTCCACGTGACATTTGTCTTCTTTGAAAGTGATTTGACTCTTGGCATTCCATTGGTTCAAATTAGAAATTAACTTTTAATCTCATTATATATTTAGTGAATAATACAATCGTAAATATGTCACATTTTAATGACATTTTTGTTATGCTTAACCCTTTCCGACGAATTGTTAGATATGCAGCAAACTATCAACACCCACCTCAAATGCAATTCTACAAAATCGATTTCAAAGCTTTATTTATGCATTAATAAATCGATTAAAGCCGAAAGTGAAATGACGGATTTTTCCCGGACTGAAATCTTAGGATTAACGAACTCTTTTTTTTTAAGACTCAATTCATCTTCACAGGTATATAGCACCGAGTTTTTGACCTGATCCAGGTAAAAGCAATTTCTGCCACGTGAACCTCGAATTGAATCGAAAATAGATACGGCTATTATTGATAATAACTAATTAATTCTGTATGGATTATTGAATTTTGTCTGTTATATTCGTCATTACTTTCCCTGACACTTTCCGCTTCTTATTAAATTTTCACTAGATCATCTTATCTGCCTTTGCTTTATTTAATTTGTACTTTGAGTATGCTGACCAGAGCCGCAATCTTCGGCCATCATCTCAATCTATTTAAGATTTTTATAATATTTTATTTAATTCGTAAACAATCGTACAGAATACCATCCGTGCATTTGAGAGCAATTACGAAAAATTATGGAAAAACTTCTCTCCTCAGATTTTTCGCTTTTAATATCAATCAGATGCAATGATTACTAATACAAGCAAAGTTTCTGGCATTGGTGACACTCAAAGGATAAGCCATATAAGTATTATTTTTATATGTTAATATATTTTGAATGCCTGCCTCTATTTCTAAAAAAAAATCATCTATAAAAAAAGAGCGAAAACTCAAGAACTTCAAGTGTATAATTCTTAATTTTTGTTATATTGCCAAAAGTTCTATGCGAGATTTTTTGTTTGTCGTCTGCTCGCATCGGTTCGTGCAGTCTGGTTCTACGTTCGTGCAGACGAAGGTCCCCGTTTTCTGTGATGAAATTTAATTTTCATGGTAGTTTAAATTAAATTTTTAGACTTAATTAATGAAGTCATCGATTATTTCTCACGTCGACCATCGAATAATGAGCTTTTCCCATAGATATCCTTTGCGTCCTCAATTCTTCGAATTTCTTCTCCAATTCTAATATGGCGGGAGTTTTGTGTCTTGCCACTGCTGTCGCTCGCTTTCTCTCATCTTGCCTTTATGGTAAAGCCATGAGTTAAATTTTATTCGCTATGGATTTGTCGTCACCAATGTTGAGCTTCATGAAACAGTGACATCAATCATCCATGACTCTAAAAGATGAATGTAAATTAATGGAGGAGATCACCTCAAGCAGGCGGCTTTTGCAATTTCGTCTCTGTGTCTTGAGATGTTGCACAGAGTTTCTTGGATCATCTGTTCTTTCATCTGCAAGCAGAGTCGGATCAATAATTCTGAGACATATTTCTTAAATCTAATCATGTAAAAAAGTATGTCAGGTCCTCGACTTATTTTGGACCTGCTTGTTCAGGGAGATTTCGTTCTTTTTTGCTTCAATTCTTTTAGCTTCTTCCTCTTGCATTTGTTTCAGTCTCTCTCTCAACTTGAATTTAAATTCATTGAGAATGTAATTACTGATTAATTAATAACATGAAGATTATTTAGGAATGCAGTGACTAGCAAGTAATTAATTAGGAGTTATTTTGGTGATTTGATAATTAAGTGGTTATTCAAGATATTTGAATTATCATGTATGTTCCACTTAAAATTTGAAATCTTTAATCTATAAAAAACCTTCTTCAAGAAAGTTCAATTTTTTTATACCTCTGATATAGACATCTCAGTATGCAGTCCACATCCCGAAGTCTCTGTAAGATCTACCACTTTGGTCCTCACTGGTCTGTTTGCTTCCAGTTCTCTGATCTTTCTGATTACCTCAAGCCTCTGTTTCATTTCCTCTTCAGCTTAAAGACAATATATTTAATAAATAAATGGCATTCTTAATAAAAATGAATTCTTTCCAATTTTCCAAAACTCATCTCTTCCAATGCTATCCTCATTAGTTCCCTCATCTCTTCTTGCATGCTCTGAACTGCCTTTGCTTTCAACTCAGTCATCTTCCTCCTTGCCTCTTTGGAGTCCTTCTTCATCGAAGATACTTTGTGCCTCTTCAGTCTGGAAGCAAAAATGTTTAAAGAATTTCCTTTTTTAAAATAAATTAACAACTTTTTTTTTTATTAGTGAAAGTCTTTCTTGACCAGATGCAGCCATAAGTACAGGTAAGAGGCAACATGCTATGTGTATATCAAACCAGTCTCATATAGATAGGATGAACTATATCTATTGATCTAGATGGGGATGTTAGTTTATCTGAAATTACAAAAACTACCTCATTTTCTCCTCCTCTTTGAGTTTCATGACCAAATATTCTTGCATAAGAGCAGCAGCCTGGACCAACAATTTCAAGGTAATTTTAGCAATTTTATACACCATTTTGTCCATGGTTTTTGTTTAAATGTGTTCTAAAGTAAATTTTGAAAATCAAAATTTTATAGTCACTAGGATAAACTTAACGACCTGAATCCTCATCATTTCTACATTCCTTTTCTTGTCTTCCATAGCTTTCTGTTTGGCCAGAATGGACTGCTCTTGGGCCAACTTTCCCAGCAATCTTGACATTTCTACAATCTCATACTTCTTCTGGTCTTCTTCCTCTTTCACCTTTTTCTGCCACTCTTCATACTTCATTGGGTCTCCACTTCCAGATTGCCATTGGTCGATCCTGGGTTCATGAAAAATTGACGAAATTCATAAGATTTTATTTCATTGCGTTCTAATCTGTTATATTATTAAAATTAAACATATAAAAGTCATGGTCATGTCAAATGAAGTATAACTTTCTCATCAGCTCTTCATCCTTCTTTTTATATAGCAGACCTTCTCTCAGGATGGCTGCTGTATTCATTCTTATCACCTGCTTCATATGTTTTAAATCTTAACATCCAGGCTGATGAGGACAATTTTAAAAAAAAAATACCTTTGATTTACTTTTGCAAGCAGTTTCACCAGCTGATGGCTGGCTGTTTGTGTTTGTGTTGTTACTGTTATTAAAGTTATCATCAAAATTGTACATCTTCAGATCAATGTCTTCAATGTAATGATTCTGAAATTTAAGAATTTTTAACTGTGATCAAGATGGTAATGTAATTTTATGTTCATTTACACCAAAATATGAATGTTTACAAATATGTGAATATTGAACAAAGTTTATGATCAAATTCTTCTTACAAATGTTTTCTTCCAAGCATTCAGTTTCACAATCTCATCCTTATCTGCCTTCCCTTCTCCCAGAAATAGATTCCACATGCCCTCTTGTTCAATCTTTAAAGCATTAACATTTACATCTTATGTTATCTTTTTTTTGTTTAAAATTTCAAAATATTTCTAACCATCATGGGTTTCAATGTCAGAACTTCATCACCAAAGCATCTACAATCTCCTTCACAAAATGAAAAAAGATAAATTTTTTTAATCTTTGATTGAATAATCAAATAATGTCGGTAAAGCATTATACAAATAATCTGCTGATGAAAGATTAAAAATATTTCAACATTAAACAAAATTGGAGGGAATTTATAATCTTGAAGAGCTCCATAAAAACGTACTCCTTGAAGCCTTCTTCGTTTTCTTGGCCGATTTCAGAACTATTTCCACACGATTGCAGATGTCACGGAGGTCATTAAGTGCTCTTATGATAAAAAAAATAGAAGGGAAAATGGAATATATGTTAGAAAAGTTAAATTTATATCAGATATCTTTGGATTTGACAGAACCTTGTAAGCAGAACCAGTTGATCATCAATGAAGTCATCATCACAAATTTCATACCATTTTGCAGAAATACCAGAAGTCAATTTCTTTTCATCCAGATAAAATTTGAGAAACTACCAAGAATGAAATTCATAATTGTTGGCTTTTGCATGGCAAATTAAATTAAAAAAGAATGCCAATTAAGTTAAGAAAGTCTGGTAACTTGAATCACTCTCTCGGCTTGACTCGTTTGGAGGATGAACTCTGACAATCCGTCCATGCTGAGATCTTGGATGCGGAACGTCACCAAATAGGTGAAAACTGAAATTTAAAACCATTTCTTTTTATGAACTTGAACATTTTATCCTCGATTAAATGCTACTAATTTGTTTACTTTTAAAGATAGTTCTGTCTGAAAGTTGGGCAGTTTTCTCATGCTCATAGTAATCATCTGTGATCAAAGATAGGAGCTTTGAAAACTCTGAACAGCCCAGAAAAACCTCAGTTACAAAGACTTGATCTGCTCTATCCAAGCTCTTTTGTATAAAATATGGTTTGACATAAGGTCCTAACAATTAAATTAATAGGTACGTCTTACGTTGAGAGACTCCAACATCTCTTCGACGCTATTATTTTCTCCTGAAACATCAAAATCATCGTAGGCCTCAAGTAAGTTGACACAGCGATTCAATAGTTCTTGACATGACAAAAGCCCCATTGTCGACTGAAACTAATATGGTTTTGCAGCAAATTACAAAAATTTTTATTGAATGACTTTAGCACGTTACTGGAGAATAAAATATTTATTAATAAAATGACGCGACGGATCGCGGAAGTTCTCAGTTTATTTCCATTCGCAGAATCTGTAGTCAAAGCAAAATGCGTCTCCATGCAATTCTAATTCAATAGTGCATTTATACAGTTGGTTTTTTTTTTTTCTAAAATTGGCGAATAATTAATTTTTTTTTTAAACCGGTAAAGATTATAAATTTAATTTCGTCGAGAAGAAATCAGTTTCCTTGGGTGCACCGATATCATTGGGCTAAATCTGAAATACAGTATCAATATGCATTTATTCGGGAACTTGTCTTGTAGTCATTTAAATTTTAAACGATCTAGCAAATTCCCGGAAGCAAATTGATGATGGCAGGTGACTAGAGACGCGGACAGCAAAGCAGTTGTTGTGACTTAAAGATAACTTTAATACCTGCTTTACTAAATGTTCTGCATTGGTTAGTTCAACCAGAACAAATGACATGTCAACGATTTATTTCAACATGGCGCTAGAATTTAAATGCTTGCATATAAAATAATCGCAAAATGTCGTTGTTCATCGGGCTTAATATTATTTATTTATCATGTGAAATTTATCATTGACAAATAAAAAATATTATTTATCATGTGAAATTTATCAATAAAAAGTAAAAAAATTCCTTGTCTGGCTCTCACCAAATGGGAAGTTCCAGTAATTGAATTGTAGGGGTTGTTTAAAGAACATTTTGTGCCTCTTTATTTACGTTTCCCGGAATTCAATTTCGTATTTCTAATGTAGAGGATAAATTCAGAAAAATCGAAATAAAGAAATGATTGTGAGATATATGGATCATGTCTTGACCTTGATGTGTAGGTAATGGTAATGATGATAAACTCTTATCAGAGTTGTTAAAAGTTTAGCCGGAATATTGAGAAGGCATGACTAAACAAGAGAACATGATACGATGGAGGGAAATTAATTCTACGGATGGGTTATGTGTGGAGAAGGAACGTCTAAATACGTTCTGAAGTGATAAATCTATTGCTTACGATTACCATCGCTACGTAGAACGTTATTCTTGGTAGCAGTTTTCTGGAATGGATGGATGGAAAATCCAGCAGCGTAGGAGATCAAGATGTCTCTGAATTCTAAACATCCATAGAAACAACTGCGCGGACGGAAAAACTCAGCAACCTGTGTGAAGATTTTAAGCCTCGTAACTCGATCAGACTTCGATGATGACTCATCATCTAAAAACATTCGGCACCCTCTTCCAGCCACTGATCGATAGGAATCGGGTGGATCCTGATAGGCCGACGGATCGAAAAAAAATAAAGGTCAGCCCAAGATCTGAGGTTTAGAATCTTGGCTCGGACTTTTTGAGTAGTATACAATAGCATGATATAAATGACGCTGAAAGGAGCTTGAAGTATGAATTACAAAACGAATGTATTGCTTCTAAGGTCAAGCTCGGTAGTACCAATTTGGTATTACCTCTTGGTATTACCGCACGGTACTACCAAAGTGGTACTAAAAGAGAAGGATTGTCGAAAGATGTTGGTTTCGAATCCTGGCTTGCACCGGCGTTGAAGTTTTTCTTCTGCAGCTGAGTATAAATTCCAAGCAAATATCTGTTTTTGTAATTTTATCTGCAAACATCCAAAATATTTTATTTACTCTACGACTATTAATAACTAACATTTATTTTTGAATATTATTATTATTACTATTATTGTTAGTGATATCGTTATTATTATTATTAATGTTATTGTTGTTATTATTCATATTCTTGTTAGGTGCCTTTAGCTGTTCGTTACAGATAACATCTGTTATTAGTTTGAGGCTCAAAATATTCATTCGGGCAGACAAGTTTTTTACACAATAAAACGTGTTGCATTTTTAAAATTCATTACATCTCTAAATTTAGAGCGCACTGCAATGTTTATTTTGCAAAATACAAATTTCAAAATACATCAAAGCATACTTTAAGAAAAAGAGTTGTTTTAATAATTATAAGTTTTATGTTCCTAGATATTATCTTTTGGTTATATCGTCAATTCCAAAGTCATATTCTTAAACCGGAATAATTAAATTTAATAAAAGAATATTCTAGTAAATTTGTTTTCTTCCCAAGAAACTTAAAATTGGAAATTTTAAATAAACTTGTAATCCTTAATTAAAGCATTATTATAACTTATTGTCAATAATAACCTGAATAATAGTAAAGACGTTGGTAAGAATACATTTTAACAATAAACAATACAATAACTTTAATACTAACAGTGAATGGGTCAACATGAAGCACACTTAACTTCGCTGGCACGCATTTGCTTTCTCAAATATAAACTCATCATCATCACCATCCTCATCATCATCGTCATCATCATCATGATCATCATTATCACTATCATCACCATCATCATCATCACCACAACAATCACGTGCACCCATGCGCGCGCGTACATGCATCGCGTGCACGCATTTTGAATGTACAACTGCAGTGCCCCACGAGAGCTTCTTCGAAATTCTGAGGAAGGAGAGAGGTAGTCGGCTCCTTCAGAGTTCTCTCGTGCAACAAAACGCGACCGTTCGACGGCGGTGAAGACGACGACGATGGCGGTGCGTTCTTGTTGTTGTTGATGATGACGACGACGACGACGATGATAAAGACGACGACGACTACGACGATGGCGAATGAGCGGTAAATATCAAGCCGGGTGACGGAGCGAGAGCGGAGCTTTCGTAAATTGAATCGAGTCTACCTTGAATTAACACCAAATTCGTCTGTAGGTCAAAAATAAATAAATAAAAAATAAATAAAAAAATAAGGAGACGATTCATAAATAATAATTATGCTGACGATGACGTAACGGGGAAATAATAATAATTATTATTATTATAGGCAAATAAATATCACTCCGAAAGTAGACGGCTATCTACGGTTGCATTTCTTCGACTGCGTATCGCCTGTGGATTTTGCCGGGTTTGAATATCGCTCTCTTCGCCTGGTTAAACCACAAGACAGGTGCCTGAGCAAACATTTGTCCCAGAGTTGTTTCGCTGAGAATTCGAGATTGTTTTGAACGAGATTCTTCATTCTGGTGAGTCGAATTGAATATTTTTTAAAAATGTTTTTTGCTTGCATTTTGATCAAATTGAGAAACAGGTTGTGGTGTGAAATATAAAGTACATCTCTATTTACTAACCCGTTGAATGAATGCAAAGCTAGATTGGAACTCGGTGTTCTTGATAAGCAGAGTAATGAGTTTCATATGATGTGGTGCTTCATATGTGTGTATGTGTGTGTATTTGTGTATGGATGTTGTTTTTAGACCGTGGGCGAATTCGAATTGCGAAATAATTTTATTCCAATTATGCTCGGATAAAGATAAATGCAAGGGTTTCCTCTTTTCCAGGTTTGTGGAGATCCAATATCGCTGTTTTATGTTCGAGAGTAAATCTCTTTGGCTCTCATTTTCTAATTAGAAGCGAATTGCACTGCTTCCTAAGTTAATCCCACATAAAATGTTGCAAAATAATCCGCCTATCGATAAGCTACCTGATAAGCTACTGTTTCCTAACCATTTTGTGGGTCTGCTACTCGGGGACAGTTTAAATTCATTCAATCTAAAAAATCGTAAGCAGGGCATTTTCAGAAGGAAAACAAATACAAGTTCCAAGAAAAGACTGTCGTATTCGATATGTTCTCACATCTAAGTTCACATGCATCGACCAATGTTGAGATCGACGTTCAGATATTCAAAAGTTCAGACATTCAAACTTTGCATTTGTTTGTTCAATACTTTATTTTCCTTCCTCGACGATGTCAAGTTGACATTGACAGTCTTCTCCCGCTCTGGCAAGCCATTCCAACTCAACTCAGTGGACACGCTGCCTGCTTGAAGGATTGCTTTTGAATGTCCGATAGAGCTGCACTTGGCCGATGTTGTTGATGATGATGATAATGACGTGAATGTGTGATATAATAGTTGTTAGATGACGACGACGACATTATATAATAGTTATTATAATTAGACGATGGTGATATGAATAATAATTAGCATAGTTGTTAGAACTATATGATTAGTGACTTGAATAATAATAATAATAATAGTTATCATGTTTGCTATAATTACGCCAACAGATGCTGTTGTTACAACCTGCGACTAACAACTGTTGACAACGATTGTTTTATTATTTACTTCCGACTTCGACGGACAAGCAAAAGAAAACGGTATTATTGAACATCGAATATCCGTTTAATAATTTAGAAACATTAATTTCTATTCTGCAACAACAACTTGTTGCGACAACAATTCTTAGCTACAACCACGGCCTCGATGGACGTCCCTTTTACGACCGTGTTTTTAATAATATGTTTCCTCCAGAGTTTCTTGTTTTTCTTTTTTTTTTGCAGTTTTAATTTAAATGAAAGAAAAATCTTATTTAATTTTAAATTTTAAAAAACATGATTTAATTCGACGGCAAAGAGACGCCATCCTGTGGCTATTAACAGCACTGCCGGCAGGAATTCACAGCCAGATGGTCGAATGAGGTCATCCTCCGTGTTACCGTAATGCAATCATCATCGTCGTCATCATCATCGTCGTCGTCATCATCATCATCACCTTCCTTCTTCACCATCACCATGTGCATCATCATCGTCGTAGTCGTCATCGCCAGTATTGCCATAATCATCATCATCATCATCTGCAGCAGCAGCATGTGCATCATCGTCCTCTTCCCCATCATCATCACTGTGACGCGCTTTCTATCGTGACCTGCGGCATGGTCATTGTTTCCAAGCTCCTTATAATAATCTAGCACTAACATTGGCAACGACAACAACAAAGCGACAATGGCGACACCAGCAACAACAATAACAAAACAACACCAACAACAACCGGCTTAGCGTGACGGTTGTGGCTTTCAGTTCAATACACTTAAACTCGTGCGACACTCGAGGTTCATTGGAAGTTCTTAAATGAAACTCATGATTCTCATCTTCGATTAATTAACTATATTAAGTTCATTAACTAACTTAAACTGACGTAAGTCTGCCTGGACAGATAGACGTACTGACTGACGGATGGATGGATGGATGGAAGGAAGGATGAATGGAAGAACGGTTGGTTGGAAGGATGGATGGTTTTAGCCCAAGAACAGATTTGCACTGAAATTAATCGTAGTTGACGACCCGCAAAATTGAAGCTAAGCAGGTTTACATTACTGCAAGTAATTACGTTTTAAGCAATTTACGATGTTTTAAAAACTGCATATTTTATATTTATTTCATTATTGATTTAATTAGGTTTTTTTTTTCATTTAAAATTTATTTTTAAAGTTATTTTAAGAGTGCGATTTATTTTAGATTTTATTTTGTCCCTCGTGTTCCTGCAATATGGTGTTTTTATGTTGCAGCGTGATTTCTAATCATCTGGAGAGATTATAAAAACCATCCAGCGCTTTGTTTCTTTCGCTTTTCCACCATTTCACACATCTTTGCATTCTTTCCTCATCAATCCATCCATTTTTCCATTTCTCAAATGGTCCATCAGTGCGTCCATCCGTCCATCCATCCATCCATCCTTCCATTAGTTGATGATAAGTTCATCCGCAGACACCGACATAACGTTGGCGTTTACAATCTCCTCAACCAGGACAATCCACCAACGAAAGGAGAAATTCCTTGCCTGGGACTTGAACTCACGGGTCTCGAGTTCACACCACCATCTGTTTCCATGCTTTTCCAGAGGCATTCTCAACTTGTGATGGGGGAAGGGGGCGCTTGCTTGGAGTGTTTACTGCTTTTTCTGCTCTCGGCTCCTTTGTGCTGCTTTCATGCTGTTTAGTTGCATTCATCCATTCATTTTTTTATATTCACTCCATCGTTCATTCTGTCATTTGTTCATTCATTCATTCATCCACTCATTAATTTATTTATTCAATCGATCGAGCTTTCAGTCGTGGAAATGTTCCTCTCCTAATAACAAAACATTTCACTGAAATTGTTGTGTATTTCATTGAAATCTCGAGTATTTTTTTTTAGACAAATAAGCACAATTTGATAACAAATGATCGTAAAACTACTTTGTGGAATGGTGTTCAGTGGGACACAAATCCATCCATCCAACCATCCATCCATCCATCCAACCATCCATCCATCCAACCATCCATTAATTCATCCATCCATCCATCCATCCATCCATCCATCCATCCATCCATCCAGTTTATTCAGTTTTCCTGAATATTCTGTGATCTGCACGACCGCCTGGAGAGTTGTTTCCATCTGCTCATCAGCCCCTAGCGACAAAACGCCGTCATTTGTCAGATATGAAGATTGTCATTATGACGACGATGGCGATAATGACGACGACGATGACGATGGTGACGACGACGACGATGATGATGGCGATGGTGCTGGTGGTGGCATCACTTCTCAGTAACCTCGGTGACGCCTGACACTCGATATTTCAACTTCCATGACGCGATGCGACGTGAGGCCGTGTGGAATGCCTGAAGTGACGACGACGACGACGATGGAGCTGATGATGACGGCGAAGACGGTGACGATGATGATTGTGATGATGACGACGATGATGACGATGGCGATGATAATAAATTCATAATATTACTTACTTCATTGCGGCGATGGACTAATTGACTAAGTGAATAATGTTTTCATTTCTTTTCCAGATTCCGTCGTCATGGATACTGAAGCCGTAGAGAGGAGCTGCAAGTACCTCAACCAGCTATTCACCCACACCGTTGAAAACATGAAGGTGACAACAACAACTACAACAACAATAATCATTATTATCACCACCACCACCATCATCATCATCATCACCATCATCGTCGTCGTCGTCATCACTTGTAAGCGTCATAATCGTTATCATCACCATCATTGTGTTAGTTTTGCGGTTGATCGTTACGTATGAAGCTGATAAGAGACAGCAATGCAAATATAACTCACGATGAAAACGAATTTACACAAAATAATAATATTAATAATTAATAATAAATATTAATAATAATAACAATAATGATAAATAATAATAACTAAAACTTTTAATTAATGATAATTTATTTAAATTCACGGCAAATTAAAAAGATAATGAAATTGATACAAATTATCATTATCTTAGCCAATTAATTATAATAATAATAACAAATAATATTATAATAATCATGTCATTATTATTATTATTATTATTATTATTATTATTATTATTATTATTATTATTATTATTATTATTATTATTATTATTATTATTATTATTATTATTATTATTATTATTATTATTATTCTTATATATCTTCGTCCTTCACGCATGATTAAACCTGCGGAGTTCCTCAATGACATTCTTGTGCACATCTGGCCAAGAGAATGAGATCAATACACCTCCTTTGCATTTCATTCTTCAAACCGTTGAGGAATCGTTGTATGCATGTGTGTGTGTGTATGTGTATATGTGTCTCTCCTTTTCCTTTTGTGTGTTTATGTCTCTCTCTATATCTGCCTGTATGTGAGTTTGTTTTGATGATTGATTGGTTTGAGGTTAAGATTGGCAATAAGTTATTAAGAACATTGCTTTTCATTGAATTATATTGACCTGTTATGCTGTGACCTCAGCAGCGACAACAACAACAATCGTAATATTATTTACTGGGATAATAGACGCAGTGATGTGTGACGTTTGGGTGAATGACCGAATGAATTTCTGAATGGATGAATGAACGAATAGATTGAGAGAACGGATGAGTGAAGGAAAGCATCCTTGACAATATCCACTGAACTTAAAAAGCACATCTCCAGATGCACACAAAGTAATCCTTTCAATTACGCAAATCACAAAAACACCTCCTCCTCCACCACGATCCATCCTTTCCAAATATTTCCATCTGCGATAAACAATAGCAACTCAGTGATAAACAGATTGAAGGAGCAGAGAACGAGCCGAGATGGAGCCTACAGAGGTTGATCATCACATCGAAACCACACTTCCACTGGAAACAAACAAACACAAACAAGCACAAACAAACAATAAACAACAAACAAACGTTCAAGACCTCCTGGATCGTATCCGACTGAAACAGATCCAGGATTCAGTGCTCGTCATTGGAACAAACTACGACATTCAGTGTCATCGGTCGAAACCAATTTGAAGCCAAATGATGACGAGAATCAATGTGTCTCTGCAATCATCGTTCAAAATTATCTTCCATCCAGGCTTTCCATTCCAGTCACCTGTCTTTTTCTACTTTTGAACCGAATGTTGGAATCGATAATCGTGTCAACGTAGTTGGCCTATTTGTCAGTCATTGTTACTGTCTGCACTGTACTGTTCGGCCCGCAAGATTTTGTCCTTCATGACCTTAAAAAATGGCGGATAGCATTACATTTTTGCGGGTTCATAATAACGAATAATCTTTTTCGTTTTCTTTTAACTTTTAAATTTTTCAAAAGAAAACTAAGAAAATTAAGTCCTGACTTAAATTTAATGTTTTAATGTTTCAGTCAGGCTTCAACATTTGGAGGGACTTCACTTACAAGGCCTCGAAACTCCACGTGGCTCTCAAGTAAGTTTCGACACAATTTTGACGTAATTAGAACGTAATTTGAAGAAAATTATCTTTTATTACAAACTCGTGAGAGTCTGATTCTAATGAAAGATTGGTGAACGAGCAAAACTCGAATGTTGAACATCCATTGAAAGCAATTAGAGGCGGTTATTTTTGGTATTTGGTATTTTCGATTTATTTTTTGAATGTTTCGTCGGTTTGGACAAGGCTTTTGATGCGTAGCAGGGGATTTTAGGGATCGAGTCGTTATGATTAATGTTTGGGTACGAACCACCTGAACACACCGAAATGAACATGGATTTATGGGTAAGAATCAAGGAGTAAAAGAATGAAATCCTTTGAACATAGGAGTGAGAATGGCCAAATTGAGAATGAAAGAATGAGTGAAGTGAAGAAACTGATAACGAAGGAGTGAATGCGAAAAGAAGCAAGAAAATCATTCGTCACTCCACCAGTACAAATCTCTGCTAACTGGATGTTAATCATCACCGCTTAGACGGAGAGAAGATGATGCTGTGAGAGAGAGAGAGATAAATGAAAGGCAGAGACTTAGAAGTTCATCCTTTTGCAGTACGTAAGTAAAAAGTAAAAAGGCTTCTTCAAGGGAAATCAAAAAAATTCTGTGGAAAATACTTTGCCAACCACGAACAAATGAAAGGAAATCGTCAAAAACAACAACTCAACTTTTTTCCAAACAAGAGTTTAGGTTCAATTTGAAGTTCATATGCAAGCTTTGAAATCGACTGAATTACAACTCGCAAAAAAGTTGCACTATTAAAATATTAATTTTATTTATTAAAGACAATAAATTATAAATAAAATATGAAAAATAATGATTAACTTGAGACAGGCCATTTTTTTTTATTTTTTGTACATTTATTCAATAATTCCTCAACTCGTCTAAAATTACTTCACGAAACGTCAAGAACTGGAGTGCATCGAGTGCGGATTGTATGAAGACGTTGTTTCATTTGCAGATCCATCTGCCAAGCTGTTTCCGGATTCCTCGAGGCCTTCCAGAAAATGGCCGATCTCGCCACCAATGCCAAAGGTGAGCAAAATAGATTCGCATCGGTAAAACAGTTATAAATCATTCACCAACCGCTGTTGTTGTTGTCATCGTCGTCGATCCAAGCAATCTTAACTTTGACGCGATTCCCCCTCCGTTTGCCACACAAATCATTCCTCCTGCCAGGAGTTGAACCTCCAGGAGCCACCTTCTGATCTTCGAATAACCTTCTCCTTGAATTCCCATGGATATACTATCTCTCTTTCTCTCTCTTTCTTTTTTTTTTCTTTCGCTCTTCAAGGTAGCTGCGCCTATTTCTGGAAGAGAGCTTTTTGTAACGATAATCGTGGAGTTTTAAGACAAATGCTGTTTTTATGCTCCATCACTTTCGTCCTTAACCTACTTATTAAAGACGTTCGACATGAACATCTTCTGAGAGGCACGTTTTAGGAAAAGTATTATTTTTTATTATTGGTGCCTCGTGCCTTTTATATTTGTTTGCGTCGTCGAGTGGCGTCAACTGTTCGAATTTATCAAACTTATCGAGTAACTAATTGGTATCAGTAACTTATTACTATTATTATTATTGTTATTATTGTATTATTGTTATTATTATTATTTATTATTATTATTATTATTATTATTATTATTATACTAATTGGACTAAAAAGCATTACTACTATCAACACCGCCATCTTCTTATTCGTCGTCGTCGTCGTCATCATCACATCAAGATAACTGGCTTTAACAACCTTGATCACATTTTCCTTGGCTTTATCACAAAAACAACATCGTTTTCAGCGAAGCTCATAAACTTGTTGCATCTCTGATTCATAAAATATCTCTCCCTTGTTTCAACTGTTATTTCAAATATTCTGCTTTATTGTTGCCAACTGTTTTATTATGTTTATTATAATATAATTTTTTTTTCACATCCGTTATGGATTATAATATCGACGCTTACAATTTAAATATAAGAATATTATAAAGTATATTTATGTAATAATATAATTATAACTGTGAACTTGGTTTGACCTCTTTCTTGGAGTCGATGGAATCTAAATCACGTGCTTTCAACGAAAGGGACTGAGGTGTTTTGGAAATTAAATAATAAAATATTTATTTCCACTCGTAAATTCTTAAGGATTAATAAATGGAATTCAACCAAAATGGCATTACTATTGCTATTATTATTACTATTACTATTGCTATCATTGTGATCGTCATCACATCATTGTCGTCGTCTTCTTCTTCCTCTTCTTGGGCTTCTCTTTAGTTTCTTGAAATTTAAAGCTTTATTGCCAATTTACAATCAAAGGTGAATGAATGAACGAATGAACGAATGAATGAATATGACAAATGAAGACTCAGTATGACGAACAATTGACAATTAAAGAGGGATTCTTAAAAATAAGACTTGAAAGACTTGATTGATTAGAAGTTAATAAGAAACGAGAACAGGTTCAATCCTAAGACATTCAATCAATAATTATGCCTCTGCAAATATTATTATTATTATTATTGCCATGCTTATTGTGGTCATTATTACGTGAGGTTATTATTTTAAAAAATTTAATTATCACGAAAAATAATAAAAGATACCAAAGAAACACATTTTTAAAAATTCACTATTAATATTAAATCCGATAGATTTATTTAAAAATAATATTTAATAAATAATAAAATAAATTATAATATATAATAAAAATTCATTTTAAATAATAAACTCAACGAAATAATAATTAAAAAAATAAAGAAATTCATTGAAAAATTTTCGCTTGAATGATTTTCCAAATAATTTTTGTCAACTCAATTTATAAACAAACTCCTGTTCAATTGAATTGATTGACTGATTGATGGTTGAAGATGTTTGTTAAGTGGACCATCAATCAAGTGACGATTGATCCGCCATCTTTTTTTTTTTTATTTTGGATTTTATTTTTTTTTATTATATTATTCTAAAGTAAAATTTGTGAGGATATTAGTGTTTGTAAAAAAAATTAAACAAAGACCTAAAATTGGACCTTAAATTATAGACAAATAAGTAAGAGTTAAATTATATTATTTAAATTGAAATTACATTTTATTATTTTAAAGAATTTTAAAATCAGCTTTAAATACAAAATATTTAAAATTTAAAATTATTTTTATTTTTTATTTATTTCATAATTAAAAACTTGAAGACTTAAATTGGCACTTGACCAGAGGAGAGCATCGGAGCCGATAAGAACTCATCCAAACATTGGATGATTCATCGTCGTCGTCGTCGTCGTCATCGGCGTCGACGTCGTCATCATCATCACCACCAACACCATCATCGTCATCGTCGTCATCATTATCATCAGTAGCAGCATCATTCGACATCGTAACCGTCATCGTCATCATCATCATCATCGTTATGATAATCAAGTGGATCTCCCCAAATGTATTGAGAACATCACTCGACTTTTAAGAAGCAGCCACTCGTATGTGATAACCTTTCATAGACGACCTTGATTCAATCAATCACTATCGTCGTCGTCGTCATCATCATCATCATCATCATCATCATAACAATCATCAGATCTCTTGAGGAGGAGAAAGAAGAAGGGGGGACGATGATGATGGTGATGATGATGATGATGATGATGTCAGCAATGGTGGCAAAAACGTCATCATTATGTGATGCGTTACTGGTTGTGATAGACATGAGACCGATTATAATGATAACATGATAACGACATATGATGACGATGTCGTTTAGAGGTGATTACTGGATGGCAGTCTGATCGTGTTGCTGTTGTTATTGTTGTTGTTATGACGCAGAGGAGACTGAATGTGATGGACGAGATGTGATTGAGTGGACGAAATTGAAGACACAAGTGTTGATGATGATGATGCTGATGATGACGACGATGACGACGATAATGGTGGCAATGATTTTCGGATTACGTAAGTGATTCTGTTGTCATCATCAGTCATCATGGTTGTCGTTGTCGTCAGCTTAAAAATTCATCGTCGTCGTCATCATCATTCCAGCAGTGCGTGGAAAACTAGCCTCATACGAAATGGTTTTCAGCTGGAAGCGTTTAGAGTATTCCATCAACTCCACGTGAGAAGCTGGTGATGATGATGATGACCATGTTTCATAAACATGTTTCGCTTTCCGTGTCGTGTTGTGCTGGTGTGCGTGCGTATGTGTGTGTATGAGTGAGTATATACGTTTGCAAATACAAAACAAACGAAGCATACAACCAGCAAAATCATCACAGTAACATCAGCTGCGCAGCTATATATATATATATATATATATATATATATATAAATAAAAATTATTAGATTAACTTCTACTTTCGTTGTGATAATGAACTAATGAAGATCTCCATGAGTGTACGTTCACAAATGATTTGATGCAATATTTATTCGTATTTAAAAATATATATATATATATATATATATTTTTAAATACGAATAAATATGATGCATTGATACGATATCATACATCAAATCATTTGTGAACGTACACTCATGGAGATCTTCATTAGTTCATTATCATAACGAAATTAGACGTTAATCTAATAATTTTTATTTATTTTTATGAAATATCTCTGGCATCATTATCATGAACGGCGTGCTTGCCTGGAGTCATTTTACTTCCTCTTCTAACGATTAAACATTAATAGCCACTGGACTGCAAAGCATGACGCATAAGCTATTGCCATCATCATCATCATCACCATCATCGCCGTCGTCGTCATCATCATCATCGTCGTCATCGTCATCATATCCATCATCATCATTGTCATCATCATCATTTTTCTTCCAGGTGCAACGAAGGAAATTGGTGTGGCCCTCACCAGACTCTGCTTACGTCATCGAAACATCGAGAAAAAACTCGATCACGTGACCCAGTAATTAATAATATTTAATAATTTATTTTCCATCGGCTAATTAGCGATTATCCTGCTTTGTGTTTAGCTAAGATAATTTATACAGATAACTTGTGGTTATTATTGTTATTGTTATTGTTATAATTATAGCAATATAATAATAATAATAATAATAATAATAATAATAATAATAATAATAATATTTAATATACATATAATAAACTAGAATAATAATTATCATATTATATATTATAACTGAATTTATACATCTGCATATTTCGTTATGATAACGCATTAAGAAAGTTATCTAAAGGGCTAACTAATAAACGTTAACTTGAAAGTTTGAATTTATACCAGCCAATTATAATTATTAATTCAATTATTATTTAACTAATCATTCAACCAGTAATTGATTGAAATGATTGATTGATTGATTGATTGATTGATTGATTGATTGATTGATTGATTGATTGATTGATTGATTGATTGATTCGTTTGAAGTACTTTCGAGAACTCGCTGATTAGTCCGATTGAAGAGAAATTGGAGGAGTGGAAGAAACTGGTCTTTCAAATAGAGAAGGATCACGCAAGAGGTCGCTTTGTTAACCTTTGACCTTTTGACCCGGTCATCATGTAGCCATAATGAATTATTTGATTTATTTATATTAAATAACGTTAATTTACCAAAATTGTACCTTATTTTAAAATCTAAATATTACCTTATTTACTTTAATTAAAATCGATTAAATATTGAATTTTTAAATTTAAAATTTAATTTAGATTTTATTAAATTTAATTGAGAATTTAATTCTAGTCCTTAAAATCTGATTTCAGATTCTAAGAAAGCAATAAGGGAATACAAGAAGATCTCTTTGCAGGCGGAAAAAATCGAGAAAAAGAATAAAAAAGGTTAATTTACTTAATTTATTTTAAATTATTTAAAATTATTTTTAATCTTTAATAAAGAAACGTGTTGCGGATGACGATGGTATTTTTGACCGTTTGTCATCATTGTTTATTTATTTGTTTATTTATTTCTAAAGTATTTATTTTTGGCCATTGTTGCTTTTGTCTTTGTATCTGTCCGTCATTGTTGCTTTCTGTCTTTGTCTTCTTATCTGCCTCTGAGCTGTGAATGAACATTTCCAGCGTCTGTGATCCGAGTCTCTTATTTTCAGTCAAAATTGGATCGAGAATTTCATTTCCTGTCTGTTTTCATCCGCCATTTGTGACGGCAAATTTGATTTGCTCTTAAATCACGTTGAATTCCTTCCATTTGCTTCTTTTGTTCTTTGAATTTCTCCGACACACTTGTCAGTTGTCATGGTAATCACTTCAAACCCTCCGACATCATCAGTCAACTTTTTTTTAATCTCCATCGCATTTTTCTTTTTTGCATTTTCGCTTGGGAATATCCACAGACGAAGCTCACTTGCTTTCAATCAATTTCAATCAATTTGTTTGCAAAATGGAAACCGAGAGTTCAGCTGCAAACACTCTTTATTCACGAATAGGGGTCTCTACCGGAAATTCTAATTTTTGATGGTATTAGTATTTTAATTTGAAAATCTTTCTATAAATCTAAAGCACAACTTCTCTCTTAGGATCGGTACTTGAATCTTATTATAATTATATTTAAAACAACAACTTCACCTAATTATAATTTTATATTTAAACCAATCGTTTCATATTACCTATTCACAATCATTGCAACGGATTTACCTATTACATACCGGTTATTATTAGCATCGTTAATAATAGCAATAATGTTAATAATTCATAAAATCCTATTAATTAAGCCTATAATTATACTGATCACGTGATCAAACTCAGACCTATCAACGTGGCTCACGTCGTTTCAGATTCAAACCTTCACAAGGAGCTGACGAACCTCAACATGGAAAAAAAGGAAAAACTGGTTGCCATGGAGACCATCGAGAAGTCCTCCGTGAGGTCGGCGCTGCTGGAAGAGAGGAGGAGACATTGTCACCTGGTCTTGGCAATGAAGCCGTTCGTTGTAAGGCGATATTTTATTAATTATTATATTATATTATATTATATTATATTATATTATATTATATTATATTATATTATATTATATTATATTATATTATATTATATTATATTATATTATATTATATTATATTATATTATATTATATTATATTATATTATATTATATTATATTATATTATATTATATTATATTATATTATTAAGAGAATTAATCATACTTTGTTTTATTTTAATAATATTATTATCATATTATTGTTATAAAGCTATTAACAATTATTATAGTTGGACATTATTTTTAATAAATACCTAAATTTTATTGCATTACTACAGCGTATGTACCATTAATTTAGTTTTATCGCTATTGCTTTTATTAATATTAATATCATTATCATTATTATTATTATTATTATTATTATTATTATTATTAGTATTAGTATCATCATCATTATTACTATTATTAATTGTATTATTTAATTCAAATAAATATCACTTATAATTTTTAGGAGGCTGAGATGGCTCTGCTGTCGGATCTGATGCATCTGGAAGAAATCATGTCCAATCTGACGAGACAAGCACAGGAACCGAATGTTCTTCCGACGAGTAGTGAACAAGTCATACTGGATATCACGTCCCAGACCATACCCGAGGGGTGGAGCTGTCAGGTGGTGTTGTAGTTGTGTCCGTGCGATCTTGTGCCAGCGCAATGTATGTTGTGTATTGGATGTTGTGGTTGAAGTTGCTTGGTATTGTTTTGTATTGTGCCACAAAGCGCTGTTGATAAATTGCGTCGCATTCATATGCAGACTGGTCTTTATCACGTTTCCAAGATAGATTAGGAATCCCTACAATTCTGAGATTTATATTTTTATGTTTAGTATTTGTTCTTATTATATCATCATTATCAATCTAACTGCACACCTGAATCAAGGTGTGTTCAACACCGGCTAATAAATTATAACGAACACTTAATTACACCGATACAGTTACCAAACTGTTAATAAACAAACAAATTGTAAATTAGAAATTCGATTTAATGATTCAGTCTACAAGAAGTTTCCCTACTCCGTCTGATAGTCTCTTGAGTCTCTCAAGTGTTTATTCAGCTTCGAACAGGAGTTCCATTGTCTCGGAGTTCGACACCCAGGTAAGTTATTCAACTGTTCTGAGTTTGTACTGCTTTTACTTCTTCAGTCGTTGTTTGCATTGACTTACATTAGCAGAGTTTTAGCGATGTAACGGTCCTAACTAATCAGTAAGAGATTAGCTGCCAGAAATAGGGCAGGCAGTTGGGTCATGTTGGGCTTTGTTACGTTTAGGTCTATCATATCAATTGAATCTGATTGGTATTATTAACGAAAATTAGTCGGTATTTAGTGATATTTATGGAAATTGTGTCAAAAATAAATGCGAGTATGCGAACGTAGGATGAATTGAGTAACACATCTATCAGTGCTGGGAGAAAAGCGCAGGTAAAACGTTCGGCATGTAAATACCTCACTTTGATGATTTCACCGGCTTAGACTTAGTACAAACCTTGATGCCCTTAAATAAATAGGCGGCTTTCTTGACCTGAGTTTCCAAGGATTTTTGTTTTCTACTTTCCCATGAACAGAGCGCCATTACTGACATCAACCTAAACGCATCTCTCTCTTCGCTTCCCGTCTCTCTACTGAGAAATCACAGGGCAGGAGGGTCCGTGCCTCCGCCCCTGGACAGAGGCAGTCGAAATGGAAGACCTTTGTACCGTCAGAGTTTGTACAATCCGTCCCTCGCGACCGGATCGCAGTGTTCCTCCAATACTGGCATCACTTACCTCCAGCAGCAGCATCAGTGTCACCAGCAGAGACAGAAGCAAATGGTTCGGGGAGATGTGTTTGCCATTTTCAGCAAAAAATTCCATTGCATAATTTATATTTGATTACATATTATACCGTAATTTATAAATTAACTACTATATAATAAAAAGCCATTTTTTTCTAAATCCAGGAAAACGGTTCGCGACTGCTCTTCCCGTCAACTAGTGCTCCAACGACTCCAGAAGTCAAAATCCAACCGTGCTCTCTGACCTCCTACGGACAGCAAAAGGTCGTCGGAAAACCACCCACCTTTCCACCATCCTATCTCCGTCGGAAGGGAAGTTTTGGACGCGCCCTGCACCCGACTCAGCAAAACCCATCCTTTTCTCCTTCTCCAACGTCGGCCGCCCTTCCCTCCTTCCAGTCATCCTGGGCAGATTCAGATAGGCCTCGTTCTCTGGCTTTAGGAAATTCTGGACAGAATCAATTTGCTCACAGTTTTTCTGAGCAAATGGTTTGCAATTTGGCACCGCCGGCCTCGCAGAATCCTTCCCTAAGCTCATCCTCGACTCTCAAAGACGACGAGGAAAGAGAAGAAGAGAACGAAAACACTCTTCGTTTGGCCACAGAAAGCCTAATGAAGGATTTCAAAGTTGATGCCATTGCCCAATCAGAAACTTCGCCTACATCTTCCAGTCAATCCCCGATAAAATCAACCGTCTCTCAGAGCAGCGGTTCCTCCACATTTTCCTCTGTGCCTGCAAACGTCTCGTCCCCGGCAAGAAACATGTCTTTCGATTCATCACAGCAGACCAATCAACCAGATGCTCAAAAGGGGCTGACATCACCGGAATCTCGGAGCATTCGCGGTAGGAGCGAATACGCGTCTCCACATGCCATGGGTCCTCGAAAGAGCCTGCCGACCAATCAGACTCAGAGACCACCGTTCGCCGTCCCTCCTCAGCAGATAATCGATGGTTACAAGATCCAAGCTGAGATTGCTAACAAGTCCACGCCGTCTCCCAAGAGCGTCAACTACGTGGATTTTCATTCCTTAGCTGGAAGTTCTGGAGTGTTCGGCCACCCAGGAAACAATAATGGCAACGTTGCAAAAGCTTCCGTCACCTCGAATCAAATTTTCATCAACTTGGAGAAAAACCCCATTTCGCACTCTTGTGTCAATGCCAGTCACGTGCAAAACTCACAGCAACTACTTGTTTCTTCACCACAGGTTCATTCGAATATTAGATGCCAGAGTTCCGGAATGAAACCCGACCACCATCATCATCGTCTTCATCAACAACAACATCTGACTCAACTGGAAAGCGAGCCTCACGCCTACGGGATCTTCTTAGGAAAGCCAATCCATTCGGCATCCTTCGATCAGCATTTCCAGGAAAAGATCATCACTCTCAACCCTCAAATGCAACAAACGCAATCGACTTTCGTCAATCTCACTCAGAAGCCATCGTCGCCGAAAGTCAGGTGTTCTTCCGTAAGTCAACACCACTATCCCCAGTCGTACAAAGGTTATCCATCACCATCGACCAAACGCCAGTTGCCTCAAACGGCTCAGCCCTTTCAGAACGTCATCAACGTCATGGACGCTAGGACAGAAGGTCAGTCGTGTCCTTGGACGCTGAGAGCAGGTTCGCCGGATAGATCCGGCAGTGCCACTCCTACCAACGAAGACTGTTCCACGCCATTTCCTCCACCTCCGCCGAGCGAACAGACCGTTCACTTGAGGTCAAATGTCGACTGTCCTTCTCATTGTCACAGCCAGTGTTCAGGTACTGAAGAGTCGGTGGAACAACAACAACAACTACCGAAAGGGTTTGTCAAGCATTGGGAGAATTCAGTGTAGAACTTCATTGAAGATTTTTTTTGGACCACGAATCATTTTTTAATCAGCTTGAAGCAACTGAATCCCTCTTGCCAGAAGGTCCTAGAAGGTTCTGAGTAGTATATTTGTTTGTTCTTTCATTCGAATGCTTTTTAAGAATATTTTTACTTTTAATATCTATATAATATTTAATTTATCAATTTTTCCGCCTGTTGTGCTATGATTCGTCCCGAGACATTATTATATTATACTCATTATCTATTAAACTCTCTTATAATGTGTGATTTATTATGTTTTGCATGTAAAATCTATTAAATATGATAATTTAATTAGCAGTAATTATTTGGTTGTAATTGTTTCGGTGTGTTTAATATTTGTGTTTGTAAGAATTTCATTTGAGTGTTTCTATGTTACCCCTTCTTTTTAAGCATCGAAATTTTCTGCCTCCTATGCAAAGAAACGAAATTGAAGTTCTATAGAATGCTTTGTCTTCAACTCAGCTTGAATTTGAGTTTATTTTTGGGCCTTTTTTGCTCTTTGTTCTTCTAAATTCGGTTAAAAGTTACAACCTAGGAATCTCAAAAATGCCGGCTTTTATCCGTTATGCCTTCTTTTGCAAAACGATGTTTGGCTGCGATACAATTAAGAGACAGACATGGTGGAATTGTTTTCAGTGGTCGGACGTTTGCTGTCATTCTTTTGATAAAATTATCTAACCAGTGTTCGAACCAAAGTGACGGGCCTTAAACTATGTAGCCAAAAATTTTTTTAAAATTATCTCTGTAGCTTTATTTTGCTAAATGAAGGATTCTGTTTTTCAATAACCTCGTAAAAAGTTTTTTTAACATGGAAAAATGCTTTTGGAAGACTTCAGACGAATTGAGGGGTTAATTCTAATCGGAGAGATTTATGTCTTGTTAGTTAGTTAGACAGTTTCAATTACGACTTAGACACTTTTTATTTAAAAAAAAATTATTTCCCGACAAAAACTGGTTTCTAATGGCAACCGCAGGAGCCCGCAACCATTTCATCGTACTGTTTGAGTACAACATTGTCAGTATCGTCAAAGTACAAAAGGGAGATGCTGTACAACTTCGATGGAACACAACATGGAGAACCAACTGCCATCCGATTTTTGGACTGATCTGAGTTATAATAAATAATAATAATTAAGTAATTAGTTAATAAATAATAGTTACTAACCACGAAAATTAATCATAATTTCAGAATATTTAATACACTATGGTCCTCCGAAAAAAAGAAATTTGTCATATTATACCTTGATGTCCCCTCAGGACGTGAACTATGCTTTGAACGGTGGCGTGGTTGGTGGGACGAAGATTCTTCCCTAAGGGGAAAGGGCACGAGCCTTTGCACTGGTAAGCATTGTAGCCCTGGGGTGAGATGATCCATTCCGACCATCCAATAGCCTTAAAGTCAACCTGCATGTCGTAGCGTTGGCAGGATTTGCGCCCTCCTTTCGTGTGATTCCATTTACTCAAATCGTCGTTGCTCTGCTGCTTCCTGGATCTACCTTGTAAGCGATCCCTTCTTGGAGCTCTTCTGTGCCTCGGATAGGAACACTTTTCTGATCGAAATCGGTTATCTGCGTTGGTGTCGTTCCCGGATATGCAAGGATCACTTTCAGGGAGGTTGGGAGGTGTCCAATTCTTTGGTTTCCGACTGACGAGTTTTTCGTGAAGCTGTGGATTCATGAAGTGCTGTTGTCGCTTCTTTTTCTTCGGAGTCTTGAAAGAATTTTGTTGCTCTTGTTGGGTGTGAAAGGCGTTTGTGGCATCGTCTTGTTTGTCTCCTGGCAGGTCTCCGCTCGTGTGAAGAGAGTGCAAGTGCCTGTATTCCTCGTTCAGGAAACGAATGTAGTTCTGTCTCATGGCTTTCAAGTTGCTGTCAGCAGGTGCTGGGGGTTCGTAATTCAAGTCTTCGAGTGGATCTGAAGGAGAGTTTAGATAGCTATCTCAAGTCAAGAGGATGGCATTAAATTATATTTTTACAACAGACGTTAGGCAGCATTACTTACCTATTATTATATAATATAATTATTGGTTAATAAAATCAGGTTAGCATCAGCTATGACCTTCATCGGACAATGGATCAAGTACCTATCCAAGTACCTTCTCCAGAATCGAGACTTATGTGTTCCTGGTCACTGAATATCACAAGCACTGGTTGTTTGCTGTCGTGGTGTTGAAGTCTCTGAGCGAATCTCACAACTTCGTCGTTCAACATGACATGACCTTCTGTTGACGTGGCCACAACTAGAAGACCTAATTGAAGCAACGTAGTTGTTATTTATTAATCGGATTAAAAGAATAAATTAACTTATATTTAAATTATAATTATTATAAAAGAAAAATTCTGTTATTGTAATATTAATAATATTCTGGTCTTAAGTTTTGTCGGATATAAATTTAAAAATTAAAAAAAAAACTCGAAAAGACTTGTTTAAAAGTCATCTTCGATCGCGGTTACCATGGTTACTGGTTGGCTTGGTGATCCACTGTCTGACAGTTTCACCGACCTTGAAGACTTCCCAGTCGGGTTTGAAGGACGTTGAGATGCGCCTTTGGTGAAGAAGAAGCAGACGATCAGGATGGTTTTCGTCGGCACCATCTTGGAGGATCTGATACAACTTGATCTAAGCATTTATGGTGAGAAATTACTAAAATAAAATATTAATAATAATAATAATAATAATAATAATAATAACAGAAAGCCTATAATGAATTACCAGAACAATTGTACGTGAATCTGCCAAATAAGCATTTAATACGCTAAAATGTGAGTGATATTGAATAATTAAAATTAGTTGGCTGAAATTGTGTGCCTGCAAATCCATAAAAAATAAATAAATTTTAAAATCTTACGTCAAAAAGTCTGAGAGACCGCCCAGTCCTTTCCTTCGGCCATTTTGAAAAGGAAGACGATGACGATGAAGATTGTGAAGATGATGACGACGGTGATGAGAGGGAAGGCTTCATTTTAAAAAGATGGAACTCAGCCTCCAGTACTTCTTCGTGAATGTTGGACAAATTGAAAAAATATTTTCGTTGATTTCTTGGTGCTGCAAAGACGGTTGTTTCCACGAGAGTGATTCATTTGTTAAGTTGTGATTATTATTATTATTATTTATTACATTGTTGATATTAATATTAATATTAATTATTTAAAATTTGTTTTATATTTATTTATTTATGTATCGACATTGGTCCAAAAAAATTGTGGCGTAAAATTTTCTCGGGTTTGAAATATTTCGTTTTGATGATATTAATACAGCGATTGATTCTCGCAACCTACGAAATCGTTTTGACACCAGATTGATTGATGGCTCTAAGGATGAATGAATGAACAAACAAATGAATGATAAATAAAATGATAATAAAAAAATGATGACAAAAGGGTTGGTTGGCGAAAACATGAATAATCGATTAATAAACATGGAAAGTGAGAAGAACATAAAAATACAAAGTGAGGATGAAGCAGGCGTTAATAATTATCAAACAGATCTTTATGTAGTTTTCCATCAAAGGATGGTTGCCGCTTCACGAACATGGGAACCAGAGAGTTCAGAATTTTCCACAGAAAGTTTGGCAGGATAACCGATCGCATCGCTAACGAGTCTCTGACTGGCTGCGACCGATCACAACACCTGGTCAATTAACCTGTCTCGTTATCAATGCACGTGCTTAATCTCAGGTGTGAAGAAAAGTATATTTTTTTTATGAGTACGCTTCGAAACAAACACTGCTGCTAATGAGCTATTTGCTGAGCGATTAAATGAAACGCAACAAGGGAGTGCGAGTGGGTGAGTTAGTGAGTGAGTTGAGTTGGTGAGTGAGTTGGTGAGTGAGTGAGTGAATGACTGAGAGAGTCTGTGCTGGTTGATAAGTGGCACTCGATGTCATTCCAGCCAGATGTGAATTATCATTTCTTGTACTAGTTCTTCATCACCTTTACTTTCTTCTGCTACTTGCGTAACATCATCGCAAAACTATGCAGATATTTTTGTTTCAAACTTAAAAAATTGACAACTCGCGGGCAAATGTCTCAGGTGATTGGATATTATTAGAATAATATTTATACAAATTCGTAATACGTTTTTTGGCCATTATTAGAAGTTAAAATCCATTTTAAGCAATCAATCAATCAAATACTTTTATTTCTTATTCGTAGAAAGGTCATGGATTAAAAGTCAAAGAAACAACATATTTTCTTAACCAATAACGACAAAAATAATAATGGTTATGATGTCTGCTTTTATAGCTACTATTATTATGTTTGTGGTTATTATTATTGTTATTATTATTATTATTATTATTATTATTATTATTATTATTATTATTATTATTATTACTATTATTATTATTATTATAATTATTATTACAAGCATGTGTTTCCTGGATTCGAGACACGCTCTCTTCAATATCGATGCCTGGTACGAAGAGGTTACCAACTTCACGAGGACCATCGAGAAACAATTAAGCTTCCATCAGGTACCAACAGCAACAACTATAACAACTATTACAACCATAACAACTATAACAAATATTACAACAACAATAACAACTATTACAACCACAACAACAGCATCCAACCATCTTCACAATACCACCAATTCGATTCCAATGCTTAAGCATATATTTTTTTAAATATTATATCGATTTTACCAGAAGATGTAAAATAATTTTTAAAGAAAGGGGTGAATTGGTGAATTGGAAATGCAGAATAACGTTTTATGATTTCATTGAAGCGGAAGTTCAAATTACCGAATAAAAATGTGGAAAATATTAAAATATAAATGCTAAATTAATTTAAATGCAAAACACAAAAATGTATAATTTGCATAAAATCGCCAAAGAATATTTCTAAAACTCCTATCTAACATGAAGTTAAAACATAAGCATTTCGACCAGTGGCTTTAAAACCTACCGCGATCAGACATTCCTCTGACAATGTCAGCCTGGAAAGGGTTGGGGAGCCTGCTGACCCCGTCCTGGTAAGCCACGTTCTTGTACAACTCCATCATGTACTCCGGCGGAACCCTGCTCCTCATCCCGTCTTTCCACCCTTCCTTCTGGATTCCAGCGCCGTTTTCCAGGGGGCTGTGGTTGACCTCAAATCCAAATATTTTCGACAGTTTGGCTACTGGATCATCATCGACGTTGCTGTTGGCGTTCGTTGGACGTTGGCTTTCAATGGATTGGTTTGGCGTATCCTGCGCCAAGTGAACTGCCGATAGAATTAATTAATTAATTTTGAATTAATTAAATTAGTTATTTTGTATAACTAAATAAATAAATAAATAAATGAATAAGCAAATGAGGGAACACGAAAACCTGCAAAGTACAAGAAATAAATTGAAGCCATTAAGGAATGTGAATCGTTAATTTTTGGAGGTTCGAAGATAAGATCGTGAGAATTGTTGGTTTTGAGTTGAAAAATAATAAAAATTCATAAAAGTTTTTGAAAAAAAAAAAAGAAACTGATAAGGTTAGACACCTCCTTTAGAGGTGTTCATGACTAAGTCAATAATTATTGTTTATTGGGAAAAGTAATTGACACGAGGTTTGTGATTATTAGTCACTTGAAATTAAGATTTTCTTCAATTAGAGAGTTTTATCGACGAAAATTCAACGATTTAATCTTCTAAAAAGTTATTAAAAGTTATTACACGAGGAAATGAAGGTTGAAAAAGTTATTTTAAAAACAAAATCATCCTTGGAATCGCTTAAGTAACTGTGAACCACGGACCGTGAATGGAGTTCATTGGTCTTTAAATCGTCAAATCTCACCTCCTCCATGCTTTCCAGTCCGTCCGTCAATCTTTTCCAGGTGGAAGGAAGGAAGGACGATGGATGACAGAACAAGGATTATTGGAAAAATTGGAAACAAAGCGTTGTTGTAGCTGTAGGCGAAGAACATTTTCTTTCTGAGGTGAGAGGATTCAAGTGACATTTCTAGACGAGTCACTCGGTGTGAAAGCATGAATCCGTGAATTTTCAAAAGCCACACATGGCATTCGAATGTTCTTGATTTGATTTTAATTTTTAATTTAATTTAGAAATTATTCTTTAAAACTTTTTATAAAAGAGTTTTATTTATTTCTTCATGAAACTGAGAGCTCGGATGAAGCTCGGATTATTTCCGAAAGTCAGTCGACGAAAACAACAAAAACAACTGCAAACCTGCAAATCCACATGTTGTTCGAATTCATTAAAATTTGAGAGAAAAAATTTAAAAACCTGAATAGTGAGTTTATCGTCTGCTCTCTCTCTCTCTCCTTAAATAGAGAAGCCCTTTATACAGAAAGCGATGAGGTATCATCATCATCGTCGTCGTCATCGTCGTCATCATCATCATCACCATCAATCCATTTACAACCTTCCACGCAACGGCAGCGTGTGTGGCAGATTTTTTACGACTTTATGCGCAAGTTTTTTAAGTTTCGTATTCCATTCGTAACCTTTAAATTTGATAAATTAACATTTATTATCAATTAATTAATATTTATTATCAACTAATCAACGGCATTATTCTCGACACTGCAAATATTGATGATACAGTAATGGTCTTACAATAATGATTTCAATGATGGTGATGATGAACGATGGAAATGATAGTCATGCCAACAACAGTGGTGCTAGTGATTTAGTTTATGTAATGACGACGATGACGATGTTGATGATGACGACGATGACGATGCTGATGATGATGATGCTTTTGATAAGTAATTCCATGGGAAAAAAATTGAAGTCACTAACCGTAACGCCGGCAATTAGAGGTGAGATCTCGATACAGGTGTCCATCCAGGTGTGAAAGTCGTGAGATTCTTGGACCAGCCGACAATGCTCAGCGATTCGACCACGTGTTCATCTCCGGCGACGATGAAGATGATGATGATGATGACGATGGCGAGTGTGGAGATGATAGTGATGATTAATTAATTGAAATTCAAATTCTCTTTGCTTAAATAAAAAAAGACCATTAAATTTCTCAAATTTTGATTAAAATAAATTCATTCAGAAATTCTCAGTTTGTTTAAACAAACTTTACTGGTTACTTTACAATTATTTGTCTTAAGATTCCCATTTCACAGTTTCAGATGGAGAAGACCAAGACCAAGTACTCGTTTTGGCGGGATTCGGGCCACTGAGAAGCAGACGAATCTGATGAGAGTCAAGTAAGGCATAACTGGGACTGATTTATCAATGTTTAAGTACATTTAATTTTTATTCACCGGTTCTGACACCCGTTAAAAAGTTAATAATGTTATTAGAAGTTAATAATCAATTATTTTGCATTTATTAATTAATAAATCAGTAATAAATTCATTAATGCAATTTTGTAATTGTTAATAAAAGTCATTAATCAGTGTTATGAGAGTTAATTATACCATTATTATACAATTACATTACAATGCTTTAAGCGATTACATTACATTAAAAACACCTGGTAACAAATAAAAATCTCAATTTAACAACCGAACTTGATTTAACAGTCGATTCAATTCGCTCTGAATGGTCGAATGTTTATTATTATTCGTTAAATATTTATTAATTGATGAACTTCAACACTTTCTCACCTCCGAAAGCATCCTGTTCTTCTTGTTATTGTTGTTGTCGTCATGTTTCGAATTAATGAGTTGAGCTGAAGATTACGAATTACAAACAAATACTTTAGTTATTAATAATTTTTTTGGGGGTTCGTGTGAAACGGAGCTATATAAATGGTCTAAGCGCCACGGATGCCCATTCTTGTGGCGCTATATAAAGTCAATTATCGTTATCTCATTTGACAGAGATCAAAGATCAAAGATGTTTGAACAAGTTTTAAAGATTTAAAACACATTTATTTAGAATAAAAAAATATAATATTATAATAAACGAAACAAGTGAAATACATTTCAAAACGTTCTCTCCATCCATTCGAACGTGAAAGATCATAACACTTACTACATTCTTCAAAAGATGCGCAAGGCTTATTAATTATGCAAATTATGCTCTAATTATGCAGTCTCCATTGTGAACCTCATTTGCCATCACCGATCTCATTAACATAATGAATTGTGGTCTTCCAATCAATGATCCGTGACCGCATTCTTTTATCTTCTCTCGACCTATCAGCTGATTAAATACTTTTGCATATTGTACATTCAAGAGACGATTTCTTATTTTAACACAATAAGATTTATTCTGCTCTATAAATAGCTTTGAATAATATATATACTGTTATTCTCTTCATCATGAATCACGGAATGCCAAAGGATTTGTACTTGCGGATTGATACTAAGTTCCCACTAGAGTACATAAAAAAACAACTGGATGGAAACCAGTGTCCCAGTGTTTATCAACAAACCGTCAAATTTCATCACCATTATCATTACCTGTGGCAAAGGCAAGAAGGTAGACCCCTGTGGAAGCGAACGCCATCTGTTCTTCCACCTTTCCACTCCGTCCAGAGAATCACCAAACTCTCTATCACTACTTCTGGTTCTCATGATAGTTGCTTAAATATTCACTTAGATAAGCGAGGCAGCTGTTGTAACATATAGTTAATTTAATAATATTAACATACATAATATTAATTGAATTTGTTACATTATTTCAATAAAAATATCTGTTAAAAACTCAACTAAAATTAAAAACTACAGTCATTTCCACTTTCAGACTTCTTTCAATTAATGTAAATTAATACGTAAATGTTAATTAAGACCTCAATTATTAATAAATAATTAAGATCTCATTACCATTATTTTTTAATTTCGACGTAACATTATTATTTAGGTAGTTTTTTTTAGAAAAGTCATACTTTTAAACGTTTATTTATTTATTTGGTATTGTGGGTTTTACCAGATTAGATAACCATTTTTCTAGTGTAGTAAACCAGTTTTTGAAACAAGCATATTATTAGTAGTAGTATTTCATAATGAACATCAAATAATGGAAACTGATTAGACTTATCGTACAATCATTGATAAAGACTTGTCTATGTATTTAAGCCAAACACTTCTATAGAAGCACGTGTGTTGGTGGTTTTATATTGCGGTTTTTACGTTTCATTTTAAAGGTATTCGTTTGTATTTCCTTCTGCAGCTTAATAAGTTGTTTAATAAGTAAAGCTGACAATGATATCCTAAAAAAAGGCTTTAAAAGAAATAATAAGTTAAATAAATTAATAATTTGATAAGCTAAATTACTTAAATTATTAATTAATAAAATTTGATTGTGGTGATGATGATTATAGTTATATTTTTTTATTGTGCTGGTAAGAATAAATGAATTTTGAATGTTTAATATTGCAGATATGAATCAGGAATATAGGGAAATTGTTACCAGCAATAGGTCATATCTTAAGGACAACTTAATTGTTTCTGAAGAGATGTTGGCTTACTTAAGA
This sequence comes from Hirudinaria manillensis, assembly GCA_034509925.1. Lineage (NCBI taxonomy): Eukaryota > Metazoa > Annelida > Clitellata > Hirudinida > Hirudinidae > Hirudinaria > Hirudinaria manillensis. Next base: position 3,103,306 of record CM067526.1, on the reverse strand, counting down.
GATGATAAAATAATAACAGAAGATGATGAGATTTTATTGGTGAGAGACTAGTTTATGATATGAATCTATAACGTTACCTATAATGTATCTGATGTAAATCTGCAAGATTGGGCAAGATTGCACTTGCTGAATTATCTGAACAGGTCAAGTTGGATACTATACATTTGCACCATTTATTTTATGCTCCTAGAAAGGACACCAAACCAGAATCAGTCGCACCAACTTTCTTGTGGATCTCATCGTGAAGAGAGGCCCGAAAGCTTTTGAAAGTTTTTTGAAAAGTTTGATATTAAGCGACCAAACTTTTGTTGCTGAACATTTACATAAAACATTAACTGAAAAAATATTGAATGACCTTCGAACTTTAGAGGGAAATATAAGTGAAGAGGAAGGTAATGTTTCAATTTTTAGATGATATAAAATATTTTATTTAATAAGTATTTCATTCTTTGAGAAATTGTAATAATTGCCAATGTTATCATTTACATTTTGGACATTTCAACAGTAAAATGATAGATAATTTATTTGGATATTCTTTTGTCAAACATAGATTTTAGTGGTTTCAAAGTGATAGAGAATTTGGAGAATAGATTTGAAAGTAATATCATGGATTACATAGTTACAATGACCAGTTATAATTTACTGGATTCAAACAATCTTTATGATGTACTTTATTTTTTGTAAAGCAAATTATTTTCATGACAACATCCATAATAAAAATTAATTAGTAGATTAATTATTTAATTTGTTTTTTATATTTCTTCTTGCAGATGAAGAAGTTCCTGACAGCTCTAACATGAATATTCCTCAAGACGTACATTTTACACATTTTATTTATTACTTTGTTTATTAATTTAATGTTAGGCTTGTTATTACTAAATATTTAAATACAGGCTCTGGATAGGGAAGATGATGCTCGCATTTATAATGGTAATGACAGTGATGAAGACGATGACGAGGGAAGTATTGTTCAAAATATTAAAGGTAAACTGTACCTAAACATGTTCATTGTTTAGATTAGTCTTTATGTCATTAGAAGAATCATCTTTCAAGATGAAATATTTTAGTTTTAAATATTTAATTAAATGTCGTAATCTTTAAATTACTATTATTAAATATTGGTTTCCTATACACAGATGGTCCTCCTGTTTTTGACTTTAAAATATGTTATGAATTGACATTTCCAAAAAATGTTAGTTGGATTTATCTCAGTGTGTTTTAGCTCCTGTTTAGATATGATTTGCTCTAGTGGCATATTTTAGATTATAACTGATTTAGGTAATAAGATCTCAGAAATAGGTATATCTTTTTATGTCCAAATATTTTACCTATATATTTATTTTTATCTCTGATGCTACTGATGCTATCTCTGATGCTATACCTTTCAAAAGACTTTTTTTTATAAATTTTTAATGCGAACATGAGATGAAATGTATTTTGCCCCTCTAAGATTCAACTTTCTTTTAAGAACTGTTACCCAATGAATTCAAGTCCACATGGTAAGGTGCTGGTGTACAACAATGCAGAAAATAGAAGAGGGAGTGAATTTGATGTGATAAATCTCAAGAATATCTTCCTTAAACTTGGGTACAAAGTCAAAATTATTGAGGAGTGCAGAGCTGAGGTGGTGCAAACTGCATTTGTTCAATTCAATTCCTGTTAAAGTTTAAGAGAAGCCACATATCTGAGTACAGCATGTCATTAATAAACTATCTTGTGAAAATACTCATCTGTCATCTGTTCTTGACCCACTTTAAATTAAATCCCAGATAGAATTGTTAATAAGGGAAATATGGTGAAGAGCTGGAAAGTATTATGTAATTTATTTTCCTTCATGGTCAGAGTGTATTATATGATTTTGATTCTGGTCGTAGGGTTTAGAAGTCAGCCATGGTTTTTTTCAATCATAATTAGACATGTTTAATTAAATTGATCTAAATTTATAACTTCATCTTAATCATCAACTGTTACAAAATGTGACATCAAAAGAGTTGAATATAAAATAAATGAATAAATCATTCTTTCTCCCCTAAATGTCAATGTATTTCAGATGTTCAAGAACATATTAAGGGAGGAATGCAATGGACAAGAAATGAAATTGATGGACTCTTTCATTCTCTTTGTCATGACCCATGGGGTGTCAAAACATCTATGCATGCAAGACGGTGAAACTGTCAGCTTGGATTACGTGGAGGAGCAACTTGATGGTAAAAATGCCCCATTCCTGGTCTCTAAGCCTAAACTGATATTTATACAGGCTTGTAGAGATGGTTAGTACTGTTATTGTTAGTTCAAGGTTCTAAGCTTCCAGCCTAACAGGATTGAGATTTTTGTCAGTCAAATTAATAGTTCAAATATAAAACAAATGGACATCTGTGAGAATGATTAAACACAACTGTTAGGAAATTACTGCAATGAGATTTAAAGAATAAATAGAGTAGAATAGGAACAGTATACCTGAATGCCAGACTGAATACCTAAGTTCTTAAAGTCTTAAAACATTAAATCACAGGGGATAAACCAAGATCTTCACAATTGGAGTGTGATGCACTTGAAGAACTTCAACCTCACCATAAGGCTGATATTTTACTTTCTCACTCCACATATAAAGGTGAAATTTATTCAACTTACATTTAATGCATGTTGGAAATTATAGATGTTATAATTTGTAACTAAGGGTGTAAATCTGGAAGACTGACAGACAAGGGCACAGTGTTTATTAGAGCCCTTGTTTTGGTGTTGGAAAAGCATGCTCATGAGTGGAGCTATTCTGACATCATGATCTGTGTCCAAAGAATTGTTAGCAGAGTCAACATACGAAACCATACCCAGATCCCACAGAAGACAGATTCAGCACGATACAATTTCTTCTTCTCACCCATCAAAATAACCACTTTGTTAGCTCAAGCAGATTCTTAAGCATTAATGTTTAATGTTATTAGTTACTTGATTCAGATTTTTATGACTAAATAAAGCAAATAGAATTGCAATTTCTCAGCATATTTGATTGACTTTCTCTTGGTGCTTATTTATATTTTACTATTTATTAATAAAAGTTTAGAATATTTTGTTTCATGATTGAAAGTTGGCTTGAAAAGACAATTTTTTCTAATTAATTGTTGATTGCTTGTATTAATGATTGAAATAATCACAAGGACAAATTTAAGCATTATGGATCGAAGCTTATAAACAGCAAATAACAAACGTTTTCATTTCAATGGGAATCCCTCTTTCAATTCGTCATCATCCTCAGTTATAAAAGTTGGCAAACTTTTTGAACGCCAATATCTGCGGAACGGAAAGAGCTAGAATCAAAATTCTTTTTTTAACTGATAGATAATGATCACGGAAATTATGTGGATATAATAAAAAAAATTTATCTTCCCTTCTCCGCCGCAAGTTCAACTACAGAACGAGGAAGTTAATCCTCGAACTGTACAAGGACTCCACCACCAACTTCATCACAGCAGAAGGGCCATCGGAGCAGACACCCATCCTCTCTGGAGTCAAACAGGGGTACCCACTGTCTCCGTTGATTTTCAACGTGGCAATCGACGACATGATTGCGTGCCCGAGCAAGAAGGCGTTAACGCCCTACACCATCCTCGCCTACAAGCCGCAATGGCTCACAGGGTAAGAAGACCGGCCACGGCTGAGGAACTCTCTGGATACCTCAACCAATCGATGGAAGGTGACTTGGGAAATCTCTCCAACGACAAAGTCAATCTATGGAGCAGAGCGAGAGTCAGCACTGGGCTGATGAAAAAGACGCTACCCATCGAATGGACGGAATCCGGACCATCACCAAACCTCACCCTGTAAGGACTAATCCTCCTTCCTCACGCCGCGGAACGAAGGATCAAGGTCGCGTACCGAGACCACTTCCTAAAGCAGCTGCAGGGCAAGAGGAGCCAAGGGGTGGTTTCGAGGAGCTGTGCAAATAGCTCCATCTCGAACCACTTCATGCATCGTGGCGACTACATGAGCTTCGCTGACTGGCGCTTCATCCACAGAGCCAGGTTAAATGTGCTGGGAAGAAATGGAACACCGTGGAACACGATGGACAAACGATGCACGAATTATGGAAAGGATAACGAGACCATCCCCCACATCCTCAACAGCTGCCGACCCAACTTAGTCGCAGAGACGAAACGACACAACAACGTAGTGGATAGGATCGTCGAAGCGCTAAGACCGGAAGTGCTGAACAACACGCGCCTCAACCTCACCGTTCCGCTCATCACCTCCACCGCCAGGCCGGACATTGTCTTTTTCGACCTGGCGAATCGTTCGGCTGTCATCATAGATGTAACCTGCCCGTACGACAAGGATGCCAATGGTATCCCCGACGCCCGGAAAAAGAAGATAGAAAAGTACACCCCTGAAGCGGATGCACTAAGGGCCAAGGGATTCACCGTCTACCTCGGAGCAGTAGTCATAGGTTCACTGGGAACCTTTGATGACAGCAACATCAAGTCTTTCATCAAGGCTCTCGGCATCACTGGCCGCTCAACAACGAACCTGACAAAAAGGCTCGTGTGCCTAAGATGGAAAGACCTCATGTGGGTTGCTGGGAAACGTTTATAATAAGGTCATAGAGCGTCTTAAACCGATGCCATATAATTGTATCGTATATTTTCTGAAAGGTCTTTTTGCGTTCTTTTTAAATATGTTGATGAAATTTTCGCACAAAGTCGGATTTAATTGCGCTGCCTCATTTTGTGACTTTGGTGACTTGCACATCAGCCTGCTCAAGCAAAAGATGCTTAACGACAATTTAAATAATTTTTCTAACTAAATTATGTCATATCACAGTGACCTGAACTATTTCTGCTATATCACTTTTGTTAAAACTAGAAATATTTGTTAAATTTAGCGTATTATCTTCGGTTTGCAATGTAAACAAATTTTAGGGAGCTAAATTTCGGAATTAATTGAGGTACTCCGACCGGTGGCGAAATGTCGAAAAGTATTTTTTTTAGAAAGATAATTCAATGCAGATTCTGAATTCGCTTTTCGATTTTTCGCACATTAGCTCCGTTTTCCTGGAAATCGGCTTTGAGCATCGGCCACTTGTACTAAATTTCCTGTTAAAGATAAAATTTTTTTATTATATCCACATAATTTCCGTGATCATTATCTATCAGTTCAAAAAAGAATTGTTTTCTAGCTCTTTCCGTTCCGGAGATATTGGCGTTCAAAAAGTTTGCCGAAAGTTTGCCAACTTCACAGGCGTACTTTTGGAGTCAACAATGAAGAAAATGCAACCATCGGGATTACCTGATTCCAATTCAAAATTTAGTTATCAGTGGAATTTCCGTGGTTAGGAATTACTTCAAAATATTTAAAAAGGGCCGTAGAGGCGGATGTCAGATAACTTCCTTGATTTAACATTTATGATATCGACTTTTGGTAGTTATCAAATCCACTTTAATGATGATTATTATAATTTACTTCAGCAAATCCTTAGTGTATCAATAATGAAATTTTATTGGAATATTTGAGACTTTAATGACGATCAAAAGTTTTCCAACCAGCAGTTAACTCAGTTGGGATGGATTGCAATACTTTTCCTGAGATGTCAAGTATTATTAATTTTTGCTATTGTTTTCAAACTTAGATTTTATCGACAGTGATCTGCTAGTTTTAGCTTCTTTTGGCAGAGGTTTTATGAACGTACAGCTGCAGTAACTAGTCCTCAGTAGCTTTCCTCATTGCCAAAATAATACAACAGCAGTTACAGTATTCAGACTAATTAATTGCAAAATCATTTAATTTACACATTTAGCTTAAGATCAACATGATCACTAGCTAATCTATGTGGGCACATCCAACATAAAGAATACCCAGCATAACTATGACTACTGCATGGCCAGAATATAAGGAACATGTAGTATCATGATAGTTTAAAGTTTATGTTAAACATTTGCTGAATCAAAAATAATTTGTCTTAAGCATTTTAGATGTTTGCTGTGAATGAATATTTGTACCTTGCTGGATTTAAAATTAAAAGAAAATGTCAAACCTGGAAAATGACTGTGGAAATGAGCATCCATCTAACTTTAATGCCCAGCTTTCATCCCAAAGAAAGAACAAGAAGGTTGTAAGACCTACTGAAAGAAAGGGTGCCAAGTCATTTATGAAGAATGAAGTCAGTGACAACATTAATAGAAAAAGTACTGCACCTAGCACATCAAAACAAAATTGTGATGGTGATTCTAAACTTTTCCCTCTTGAAGTAGATGCTATTGAAGCATCAAAGAAAAGTCTTGGCAGCAATATTAATCACAGTAATGCAGATATTGCACTTGAGACCTACAAGGATGGTAACAGCAACAATTTTGAACATAGAGTTAGGAATACGACAAAAATGATCGCATGTGACTCAGGCCGAGATCATGAGGGGATTTGTGGCAAGTCCAGGGAAAAGGTTAACAAAACTCAGATGTGTGCCAACAATAACCATACTTCAAATAAAATGCCTATAGAATTTGACATTGATGTTATGAATGATAATGATGTCATGGACAACAAGATTCCTAACAACTTTGATGTAAGTGAGGAAGAAAGGCAAATAATTAGAGAGATCCAAGGTAACTTTGATACAATTGTCTCATCCATTTGAATATCTTTTAAAAATTATATTTAAAAATGATCTCATTCTACTGAATTGATAATTTTGCTTTTGTTTGACCAAAATATGAACTTCCCTTTAGATGGCCCAGGTTGTTTTCTTCTCAAAATTTGTTATGATTTGAAAAACTCTCCACAAGTTAGCCATTAATTTGTGCCTAATTTCATTTGCAATTCTTTTTGGAAATAAAATATGATGCAGAGATGATGATTTTAATGTTAATTTTGCTTAATTCTCATAGAACTGCTACAAAATGAAGTCAAAGCCACGTGGAATGGTCCTGATTTACAACATCATTGAGGCTAAGGGACAATCGATAAGAACAGGAAGTGAATATGATGTCCAAAATCTCCAGAATCTCTTCTTTAGACTTGGATACAAAGTCAAAGTTATTGAGAACTGCACTGCAGAGGTATGGATTTTAAGTTTTTAATTAAATAAGTTTCATTTTCCACTTGAATAATGAAAAAAATTATAACAAAAATTTCCACAATAATTATGAAACATTTAATGATAAGAATTAGGAACACCTACAAAAATGTATTTATTTAACATCAGGACTTCAACATAACATTAAAACAAGAATTATCGAAAGAGGATCTGATTAATATGGATGCCTTTATTCTCTTCGTCATGACTCATGGAAATTCAAAGGGTTTTTACATGCATGATGGTAATAGGATCCAGCTGGAGTACATTGAAAAACAACTCAGTGGAGGCAATGCTCCATTACTTGTCAACAAACCCAAACTAATATTTGTACAGGCTTGTCGGAAAGGTTAACTGCAGGAACAAATTAATGATTTTGCAATTTATTTATTTAAAGTCTTCATTTATATCAATTATTGAAATAGTTGATGTAAATATAGATATAGATAAGCTAGCATACTGGCTTTAATTTGAGTTAAGCTTTAAAATCAAACTTTTACATTGGAATTGTCAGAAGAAAGTTTGGAACATGACATGGCACAAGTTAATAAACAAACACATAACAAAGCAGATATTTTTATTTCTCATTCAACTTATGAAGGTAAATTTTATTCATTTAATCTTAAAACACAAAGTAAATACCAATTTATACTTATTCAAACTTAGGAGAATTATCTGCAAGGATGCCAGACAAGGGTACATGGTACATAAGGGCATTGGTCAAAGTTTTGGAAAAACATGCTCATGACTGGAGTTATTCCGACATAATGTTTTGCGTGCATAGAATTGTACATGCATTGGAAGATGGAAATTTTCAGCAAATTCCACAAAAATCAGATTCTGGAAGATATAATTTCTTCTTCTCACCAATTCAAATACCTGATTTGATTAATGAAGCGCAAAGGCCGTTTTCCTCTGGAGAGGTTAGGAGATGCTGCAGTGGTTGAGTTCTCAAATTTCTAGTTCAAACCTTGAACAGATATAACATTTAGTTATTGTTATAATATAACCCAATATTATTATATTAAAATAATATTAATAATACGGTTCATGTCATAAGGTTTTTTAACCATTGTTGATATAATTCGTCAGCTATTAGGGGATATTAATGTTAGTGATTTTGGGCAACTATATTTTGTAATTTAAGTGAAAAAAAAACTGGAAATACCATAAAAATGAAAATCAGTGGCTCTCACAAGGAAGCAAAAATTGTTATTTTTCTGGTGAGAACAAACATTTAAAATATAAAATAAATATAGTCAACAATGTGCTTTGCCACCCCTTTTTTGAATTACTTCTTGAATTTGGCCTTTCATTGATTTCAAGGATTTCAACCTCTGATTGTCCAACTTTATCCACTCCTTGCTCAGAGCTTTTTGCAACTCCAAAGTACTTTAGTATTGCCTAATATTAATGTAATTGATTAGCAAGCAATCCTTCTGCATTTTCAATCGGATTTAGATATCGGGCAGAAAACTTCAAAACACTGAGATTTTTCTTCTGGAAAAATTATCTGTTTTGGTATTGAGGTATGGATTATCTTGTTAAAAAATAACCTTCTCTCTTTGAAATCTACTATGTAGGCATAGGAAGTGTTTGTTTAGAGTTTAAATATGTTTTGAGAATTTTGTTTCCCCTTTAAGACCACTACATCTGATGAACCAAGAGAAGAAATGATAGCCCAGGCAATGACCTCCAAAATTTATTTTTAAGAGTTATTTTGGGGGCTTATAACATTATGCCAGTAATATTTAAACCCATCTGGACCATTCAAATCAAAATGTTTTCCTTGTGAAAAATTCCAATTCAACTCCAAATTCGTAATTTCCTTAAGCCAGTTGAATCTAATCATCAAAATCAATAAAATTCCCTGTCCCACTCTTATGATAGGCACCATATAATTACTCAATAAATTAACAATTTAATAGATCTAAAGGCTTTGATCATATGATAACTTTTATTTCTAAATTTTTGATATTTTACTATTACAGGATTCTTCCAATTTGATGAAAGCAACAAATAATGCACCACCTGATCCTATCCAAATGCCTCAAGTCAAACCAAAGGTGAACCTTTCAGTTATTTAGTTATCACATAACAAAATAATTTATTTATCGTACTAGAATTTTAATGCATTCTAATAATCTCAATGTGTCAATCTCAAACAAAAGAAGACAAATAAGTAGTCTGTGACATCACCATACAGTAGATCTGGACAGTGTCCATGAAATGAAGGCAAAGAAATGCAACATGCAATTCATGCATGAATTTAAAAGATTTTCCCAATCACCAGCAAACACAGAGGAAATCATCCCATAGTTTTTGGCAAGGAATGGGTTTGTTGTGAAGGTGTTTAATGGGCATTGTGATTGGAGCTCTCCAAAACATGTACAGGATTTGCAGAACCCATGGTTGTGGCAGAAGAAGGACTACAATAATACAGAAAATAGCATTTGAATAAAATTAACACTTCGACCAATTTGTAATGATCAACTCACCTGATTCTCAGCCCCTTTTCACTTTCTGTATGAGGCTTGTCTCGGGCCACCAGTAAATTCAATGACTTCTTAATGTTTCTACATGTTTTTTTAATTTATTTTTCAATTTGGAATTAAATATTGGAATGCTGAGAAAATAAACAATAAAAATTAATAATAATTGTACCTGATAACATTTTACTAAAATTACAATTTAATTTTTCATTAAATTAACAATAAAATAGATCATCAAGCTTTAATCATATAATACCTTGAATTCATATTTTCTGAAGTGTATGATTCATTTTACAATTACAGGGATCTTCATATTCAAAAGAAGCAAAAAATAATGCACCAACTGATCCTATCAAAGTGAGACCTCAAGCCAAATCAAAGGTGGGCATATTAGTTATTCTGTTACAATAAAAAATAATAATTGTACCTGGTAACATTTTATTAAAAATATATATTATTTCTCAATAATTTAACAAGAAAATAGATCATCAAGCTTTAATCATATAATATCTTGAATTCATATTTTCTGAAGTGTATGACTCATTTTGCAATTACAGGGATCTTCATATTCAAATGAAGCAAATAATAATGCACCTGCTGATCCTATCAAAGTGAGACCTCAAGCCAGATCAAGGGTGGGCCTTTTAGTTATTTTGTTATAATATAACATAATTACCCAATAAATTAATAATAAAATAATTATTAATTTTATATGCTGAATACTTTTATAATAATATAAAATCTCATCACTCTTTAACCATCTAATGCAAATTAAATTTTGAAATTTGACTGTTGTAGGAGTCTTCAAATTCAAAAGAATCCTATTTTTCATACTTTTTACATTCAATTGAAAACTTTTCAAAGAATGTTTACTGGTTTTTAGAAAAGTATATTCTATGGCCACTGAAGCTTTTCTATTGATCTAGCAGTTAAATGATTCCAATGATTCAAATAACCAAGCAGTTTTTTTTTTTCATCACACTTGGCTTTTTGTTTTTGGATGATAACATGATGTTTTTTTTAAATTAACATTGTTTGTTAATACTAATAAAAGTTTTTAAAGTTATTTGTGGTTTTTTTTACGAACATAACAATACAAAACTTAAAATTAATTATTTAAGAAATTTTTATTAATCTGTCAAGAAATTGTTAATCAGCACCAGTCCTCCTACATTGAAGCCACATTTAACCTGCATGAAACAGGTGTTCTGAAATTGATACACAGAATAACATTCCTAAAAGTGAATAAGACTTTCCAGTCTTCAAGGTTTCTGAAGACTGATTGGCAGTAATGGATGGTTGGAATGCAGCTGGCAAACTGGTATTCCAACTGTTTTGGCCACACCAGGTGGTCGATTAAACTTAATTTCTTCCCATCCAAATGATAACATGACCTTAAAAATTTTGGAAAGCCCTCAAAATATTTATTTTCATGGGACTACAATCAAAGATCTAATTTTAGATTGTGGCTATTAGGCTGTTTTGACTTATTGCTAAGCTTATGCAACATGTTACCACAGCTGAAATAAGCACTAAAAACAATTGTATTACCAGCCTAAAAACTTATTTTGAAACTGGAGTGCACATTTATTTCAAGTAACAGAATACAAACTATCCTATTTAGGCCAATATCTGCTCTAGAGCTGTCGACTGGATTGCTAGTTAAACAGTTTCGTTGGACACTTCTACACAAATCTTTGTTTCATCACCGAAGATTTAGTTGTCCGGCGCATCAAAAGTCCTTGGATTTTGGGAACTTTTATGCCGCTAATGATAACGGGGAAGGTTGGTGCTCTGGCATATGCGATTGTGAAACAATGCTGAATGGTAAAAGACTCGCAGCCTGTTGTCAGTGACAAAAAGTTGGGTGTCTTGCCCTGGGTGCCATATATCTTCACTAAGCCATTGGGAAAAGTATGGACATTAAATAATTTTTCAGAATAAACTCGTTTACAAATGTAGGTTTCATTTCAACAGAAATCCCCCTTTCAACTCGTCATCATCCTCGGCTGTAAAAGTACACGATCCGCTATAAAATCCCCTTCCTGAAACCTCAACAACGACTGAAGGACCTTCAGTATCCATTCCTTCCACCACTTTCACCACTTTGCCACAATAGACATTGCCAGTGGCAGCGCTTCTGAACTTCTTGACCTGACCTAGTTTGGCCAAGTTTTTGTGGAACTGAATGGCCATTCGAGCCGTGACACCTGACCCAGTTGGTGCCCTATCGACCTGAAATGATCAAAAAGCAATAAGATGTCAATCAATTGAGTGACATCAATCGCTTGAGTGATAACAAAAAAATTACCTCTTTGTCTGCAAATATTGTCAGATTTGTGGTTTCAAGCTCTCCGTCTTTGCCGTCCGTCACTATAGTTCCGTAGAGGAATCCAAGGTCTTCACTCGAGGGATGACATACTTTGATTTTTGACTTTACAGCCTCTTGATGTGGAAGAGTTAACACTTTCAAATTCAAACAATGAACTACCTTCTCATAAAAGACCCACATCCGAATTAGAATTAAAATAATAAATTTATAAATGATCCCGTTAATAATTACGTTAGTTTAAATATTAACGAGGCAAAATCCTAAACTAATAAATTTTTAGTATCCATACGATTGGGGACTCAACCAACCGGATACAAGGGTCGCCATGTGGACGATCTGATTGGTGGACGATTTGTTTACATCGAGACCTACATCCGAGTCCTTAACAACAGCGTAAAAAGCACCACCGTAAGCGATGTCCACTTTGGGATTTTTGGTTAATCCCGAAATCTCTATTTCCACATCTGTTAATGAAACGGACAAGGTTTATTGTTACAATTATTTAAAATAGTTATAATTATGTTGTTTAATTATTTATATCTCTTGTTTAAAATTTACTATTTACACATCAATGACGATTATGATCTCCTTCATCATCATCACCACCTGTGGCAAAGGCGAAGGCAGACACGCTGTGGAAGCGAACGCCACCTGTTTTTCCATTTTTCAACTCCGTCCAGAGAGTCACCAGACCACAAGGACATTGCACCTTTATCATCACTTCTGGCTCTACCAGCCTCTCTTTTGGGACGAGTCCTTTGTCCACTGCGTATCTTCCGAGAGCCATCATGGCATGGCCACACATAGTGCTTTGATAAAAAATGGTAGGACACAAATATTTAGTTAGACTTAGAGCCATTGCAATCATTAATTTAATTTGTCAAATTAGTTCAATTTAAAATTATATTACAAAGAGAAGTATATAATTTGCTCAAACTGATGATTTCGTTGGCCCAACCTGTAACCTTCATTATGCATGAAAAGGACAGCAAAATCAGCTTCCGGATGGTCAGCCTCCAATATCAAAACACCGTACATGTCATGGTGACCCCTTGGTTCGTGCATGATGAATCTTCTCAACTGATCGTGGAACTGACGAACGTATCGTCTTTTTTGAAGCAAAGTCCTTTCAGTTGCTGGTATGGACGGCCAGCCACTCTCCACAATCCTAAGCGGTTCACCACCGCTGTGCATTTCAGTGGTTTTGATACAGATACTGCCATTAATGATGACTTTAGAGTTCAGACCATCCATTAGTTCATTCAGTTAATTCACTGAGAAGGCGACTAGAAATTACTTTTCAACAAATTTCTCTTTCACTATCAAAATTGCCCTTTTTAAAAAAGTTTAAAAAATGTTGAAAATATTTTCGGGCGCTCACAGAACAATTTTTAATGTCTAAAGCTACCAAATGATTGTCGCAAAACTAAGTTGCAAAGTCCAAAAGCTTCGTGGCCGTCGTGAATTGGCAGTTTTGTTCGGTTTTAAAATCTCCTTAAAGACTGACAATATTCTTTAAAAACCCAATAAAATAAAAACGAAATTAATTTCCACTTTCAGATTCTTTCGATAATCAGCGCAATTATAAATAAATATTTATTAATAAACCATTACTACTACACATTAGTGTTTCCAATTTGAACCTTAGAACATTATTTTAGCGGGTTTTTTGTTTTGAAAATTCATACTTTTAAACATTTATTTATTTCTTCATTTATTTATTTATTTAGTATTGTGGGTTTTTCCAGGTTAGATATAGATCTTTCTGTATAGCAAACCAGTTGCCGAAAATATCATATCAGGAATCATATTCTTAATACTAGTGTTTGGTAATGCTCACCAACTGATGGAAATTGTTTAGGCTTATCATAAAATCATTGACAAAGTCGTTCTTGAAATTAAACCAAACACTTCCATATTACATGTTTAGATGTGGTTTTACGTGTGATTGTGAAATCCATATTTCATGTGTAAAATATTCATTTGCATTCTCTGTTGCGGTTTAATTTTGTTTAATAAATAAAGCTGACAATCATATCCCAAAAAGGACATTAAAAAAAGTTAACATTTAACAAGTTAAATTATTAATATTATATTAAAATTATATTGTAGATATGAATCAGGAGCAAAGGAAAATTCTTGCTGCCAATAGGGTCTATCTTAAGAACAACTTGCTTGTTTCTGCAGACATGTTGTCTTATTTAAGAGATGATAAAATAATAACGGAAGAGCATGAGGAAATTTTAATGGTGAGAATGTCTTTTGTGATGTATATCTGTTATTAATTTAATATAATCAAATGTATCTAAAAGTACAAATATACAGCCTGCAAGGGTATATTTGTTGAATTATCTGAGTATTTTAAGATGAAATCTACAAATTTGCACCATTTATTTTATGCTCCTAGAAAGGACACCAAACCAGAATCAGTCGCACCAACTTTCTTGTGGATCTCATCGTGAAGAGAGGCCCGAAAGCTTTTGAAAGTTTTTTGAAAAGTTTGATATTAAGCGACCAAACTTTTGTTGCTGAACATTTACATAAAACATTAACTGAAAAAATATTGACTGACCTTCGAACTTTAGCGGGAAATATAAGTGAAGAGGAAGGTAATGTTTCAACTTTTAGATGATATGAAATATTTTATTTAATAAGTATTTCATTCTTTGAGAAATTATAATAATTGCCAATTTTAACATTTAGATTTTGGACATTTCATCATTAAAATGATAAATAATATATTTTCATAATTAAGTAATATATTCTTTTGTCAAAACTTAGATTTCAGTGATCCCAAATTGATAGAGAAGTTGAAAAGCAGATTTAAAGGTAATAATAGGATTTATTTGTAAAAATAACCATTATTCCAATAATTCCAATATTCTTTATGTTGTTCTGTATTTTAAATAAGGCAAATTAATGATATATCAATATTCCTATTGTTGATTAGTGAATAATATATATTGTAATGATATATTAAAATTATTTAATGCATTCAATTTACATAATTTAAGTTGATTTATTTGGATTAAAGAAACAAATCTTGATTTTAATTTGAAAAGATCTTGACATAAAAGACCCGGCGGTTGTGGAGAGTTTGAAGGAACTTCTTAAAGGTTCGTATTTTTGTTGTTGTTAAAATGTTGCTGAGACAATTTGAAGACAAGAATGTTTTGTTGTATTTAATTTTATTTATTTATTTTTTATTGTTTTGTCAATTTTAATAGATTATCCAGAAGAATGTGGCATGCCGATTTTGAAGAGTCTGCTCCAAAGTAAGGCTTAACAGTATGAACCATATCTGGTCACATTGGAAGAAATTAATCAAAGAATTACACTTAAAAAGATTAATATTTAATTTATTAAATGACGACATATTTCAATTGGAATTTAGATTGGTACTTCACCATAAAGTAGGGGTCACCATCTTTAGAGTTTTAATGTAAATTTTATATTTTAACATTTTTTATGACCATCTTTTATTGTTATTTGTCAGGGATTGATTTTAATGATCCTGTTGTGATGGAATGCTTTAAACCACTTTTGAAAGGTGAGCTGCATTAGTTTTTGTATCTTCACAAAAGATTATTTGTTGGCATCTTGTGACCAATTTCTTAGAGGTTTGCATGAAGGTGTATCTTTAACCATTAAAATGTTTTTGTGTTTTAAAGATTTAGCACTCAATAAAGATTGTCTCAGAGGAATCAGTACATCAAGTTTATTGAAAAGTGAGACTAAGTCAAACAATTGCTGTTGAATGAAAACATTCGTGTTTATTATGATTTTATTATCTCAAGAAATTATTATAACAATCGTGGATCTGGACTTTCAAAATTGACATCATCTCTGCGGCATTTATTACTATTACAACTCATTAAATCATTAAAGATTACAAATCATTAAAAATTCTAAATCATTAAATCTATTTCTGCCCACAAGGGACCAACTTACAGTTTGACCCAAAAGTATTGGCATGCCTGGGACCCCTAGTTGAAGGCAAGCCAATGTTTGGCCAAAATTATTATAATATCAACATAGTAGTTATCATAAAATAAATAATAATTAGGTTCCAGAAACTCTTGGAATTGATCTGGGCCCAGAGTTCTTGAGATAAATATAAATCTATAATTTCTTGAGTAGTAATTAAAATAATTAAAAATAATATTATTAAGCCAGACATAATTTAGATTTTTATATTAATATATATTATATGTAATTGCCTGAGGTATATCACATGAATTATTACACAAAAAGAATATTTATTCACAATTACATTTTATTATATTACTAGCTAGTTTCTAATCGGTTATAATGGTATTTATTTCATTTATTTTGTTTTTATTTAATTGAAACTTTAAAATGTAATTTGTGACTTTTCCACTCAGCCGCTCTGAAAGAAGCACCTTCAAGAGCTGCTGAAGCTAACATCTCAGATGAAGAATTAAAAGATCTTGATGACAAACTCTCTCGAGGACAACCTGAGCCGCTCCTACCATCTGCACCGTCTGGTGAAATAATACCTAATATTTATATTTAATACTTAATATTTTAATTTTTATATTTAACATTTATATTCATTAAATACATTAAGTATTTAAAGTTTTCATTTATGATATTTACAACAGATCGAAACTTCTGGAGTAGATGGATTTTTTTCTTTTTTTGCAGAATAATGTTGATCTTTCATTCGACACATGAAGTTGAAATCATAAAAAGATAAAAATTTTATTAAATCTTTTTCCTTAATAAATTTATTCTTTGAATTCCTTTCAGCTGCTTCCTTGCTTTTAAAAGAATTCCCAAAAGGTGGAGACACGCCACTCGAACCCACGGCACCTGCTTTGCCAGGTAAAATGTGATTCTTTAATCGAATTTTTACTTTTAAGACTTCAACGAAATTTACAAAATCAATTTTGTTTTGGTTAACATTTAGGTTGACTTTATTTGACTTGATCTCAAGATAAAAGATAATCTTGTGATAAATTTAAAGATTTATGAGAGTTGAAACTCTTCAGCCAATGTTTTGGTTTCAGATGAACTTTCAGAAACTGAAATCAAGCCTGTGTCTTCAGCATCAGGTATAAACTCAAACATCTTTGAAAAAATAACAATGTTCAATTGGCACAAAAATATAAATTTATTTTTTTGAGGATTAAAGTGATATTGAATCAAATTTATATTTGACAAATAGATTATTATTATATATATATAATATTATTGTAATAACCCAGGGTCCTCAAACTAATTATAGAAGGGCAGGTTTATTGAAAGTTGTCAGATGGCTTGGAAGATGTAAAATGCTTAATTGATTAAGTCTTGAAATCTGCTGTTTCTATTACTCTCGCTCTACTTTCCGATATAAATCCATTTGTCAAAGATACATAACCAAAGAGTCTGAATAGCACCAATTTAATTCTCAAATTATATTGCCACTAAATTTAATTAATTATTAAAATAATTAATCGGCAATATAATTTTAAATATTATTCAATTTATTGGATCTAGGGATCCAACACTGCCCCCTCCTTAAATCTGTTCGTCCCGAACAGACATCTATTCCCATTTTCATTTTTACTCTCGGAATAGGATCCGATCTTCCAACAATCTCATGGCTGCAAATCCCAGATCCATTTGCTTTGCCATCTTCTGGGATTTCTGTCTCCTCCCTTTTACTTCTGCGTCCCGCAAGTTTCAGCCGCGGAACATCGCCATTTCTGTGCACACTCTCCTGCTCCACGATGTCGCCAGATCCCAGACTCTCCTCAGGATCACCTGCTCCACTTTCCATGCTAGGCACTCTCCTGAAATCCCGAGCACTCCCTTCTGTTATTTCCAATGGAGCCGAAACATCCGCTGGTAAATCCATGGGCTGTTCTGTAGACTCTACTTGTTCCACCATCAAATCCGTGTGCTCCACCGGCAACTCCACGTGACTCATCAGTAACTCCTCGAGCTGCACCAACAACTCCACATGATCCACCGGCAATCCCACAGGCTCCTCCGAAAGCCCCACTTGCTCCACTAAAACCTCCGTGAGCTCTCTGGTCCCTGCTGACGACTCGACCTGATCTGGTAACTCTATGGGCTCCAACGTCGAGTTCCCTAAGTCTGCCATCACGCACAGAGCTTCTGGAGACACACACGCACTGTGGTTGGATGTGCCCTCTAATGACTCCATCCCAACGCTGCCAGAAACGGTACCTGGAACAACGGACATGATTTGTTCCTCGTTGGTAACCTTTTTGCAGAGTTCCTCTCCTTGTTCTTCGCAAGATGGAAGCACCACTTTGCTCTCCTCAAAAGAACCAACAGGACTCTTCTCGGCAGAGTCTTCACCCGAAGCCAACGAGACATCCTGGCATGGAACCGCTCTGTTTTTCAAATCACCCCTAATACTCCTAATACATTCCCTCATCTCATCTACGGACTTTTTCATAAAATCAAGAAATTCATCCATCTTTTTATGGGATGGATTCTCGAATTCGTATTCCTCTGGGTCATGGCCATTCTCTGTCAGCCATGTCCCAAGTCGCTCTCGTATCTCAGCTTTCGTGCCTTTCCAATCCAGGCCACGCTCTCTCAATTCTTGTCTCAATCGAGGCACGTACAATTCATCCAAGTACTTCGGCATCGTTCACTTTTCAACTAAACAAGCTTCTACTTTAGTTACTTTTGGATACCCTTTAACTCTAAATCCCACTCCTGACACCAATGTAATAACCCAGGGTCCTCAAACTAATTATAGAAGGGCAGGTTTATTGAAAGTTGTCAGATGGCTTGGAAGATGTAAAATGCTTAATTGATTAAGTCTTGAAATCTGCTGTTTCTATTACTCTCGCTCTACTTTCCGATATAAATCCATTTGTCAAAGATACATAACCAAAGAGTCTGAATAGCACCAATTTAATTCTCAAATTATATTGCCACTAAATTTAATTAATTATTAAAATAATTAATCGGCAATATAATTTTAAATATTATTCAATTTATTGGATCTAGGGATCCAACACTATTATTATTTATTTTTATCTTCAGTTTATTTTTTTACTTAAAATTACATCACTAAAACTTTAAACACCATTTAAAAGTTTAATTTCTCGAAACTCTTTTCAACATGAAACTCCTTCAGCTGAACCTGAGTTGGAACTACCCGAGCCACCCTCTCACGAACTTGGTAAACTAATTAATGAAAATTGGGTCAATTTTTACAGTTAACCAGTCCAATTAATGTGATTTCCATTGTTCATATTCAGTTTGAAATAATCATATTTAATATTATGTAGTAATTATATATCAAATTTTATTAAATATTAACAATAATAATATCAATGATACAATATTTTTCTAAATACTAATTAACATTTGAGTTGAACAGAATTGTGATGAAATAGGTCCACTATCTTTGTTACTTTAACATTTTTTTGATGAATTATTATTTAATCTAACTAGTGTTTTAAGCTAGCATGACTTCATTAATATTACGCATATTATAAATATTTTTCTTTTAACGGAAGAAAAAGGTGAAGGCGAGGATGAAGATGAAGATGAACCTGACAAGAAGGGAAGTTTCAAAAGCAGTAGGCATTGCATCATGAATAATAATAATAATTAAAATACAACACAAACTTAATATAAATTAACATGGCATCCTGAATTATCTTCACTTAACCAACATTAATCATGAAAAGCCTAAACATGTTTGATGCAAATACATGTTTGATTTCAGAAACACCCATTCTGGAAAGTGCATCCTGACCTCAAGAATTATCCAAAAATTTGAATTGGGGGATATTGTACCACAAATCTTATTAAGCATTGTTTTCCTATTATTGGATTCTTGCTTCCAATATTTTTGAAAAGGTTCTTCCAAATCTATCAGTTTGCACATTATTAGTTTTGTTCACACGAGTGATTAATGATTATTATTTCTTTAATTATTGTTATTAATTAATAGTAATCTTAATAGGAGTGATGTGATAAGATCCATTCATCTGCTCTTTGCATGCAGGAACATGTCAGCCTAAGTTAGCTTTGAGCGCACAAAATTTAAGGCCAAAAACAAAATCAACAATAGCAATGATAATAAAAATAATTGCAATTATAAAATAACAATAAAACAATAAAAATATCAATAACAATAATTATAACATTTAGCTTTAAATAACTTCACTGAACAGTTATGTAGTCTAACAGCAATAGCAAGGTAATGGCTTTTTTTAAATTTCGTGTTCCTGTGTCATAAATCATTGAACTTTTGTTAAAATGTAGTGAAAAAGCATTAATTTGATTTGTTTTTGAAAAGGTCACGCAATAAACCGAACATTTACAAGTAATGAAAAGAAATGAATGTATTTGGAAGCACTACGTTTGAATTCTATTGATTTAATTGCGTTCTTCATCAATGAAAATACTTAGCTGGCTTTTGAAGCATTTGAATTTATTGTTAAATCACAGCATAAAGGCAGCTTATTATAAATAAATGGGAAATTAAAAGCTTACTTAGCTTATCGATATAACGGATGCAAATAACTATATGACGAAGAGGAGAAGGAATAGGTTAGGTGTCGCAAATTTCGATGTAGTTTTGGTTTTTATCATATTTCTCGCAATTATACATGTGTACTTTGTTCTATTCGGATTCCTAATATTCACTCTCAGTCTCTGATTCAGGCGATTGTTGTAGAATGATTGTTGGATAGGTGACAGGCATAAGACAATAAAGGCGCGAATAGTATCTACTCAGATCCTACCCTAATCCTACTCTATCTTCTGACTGAAAATCCAAGAGAATTGGCAAAACTCGAGCATATTATCTTTTGTCTCTCACTTATCCAGATATTGTTGCAGAAATAAGGCCGAAGGTAATTTTTTCTTCTTTTTTGAATGGTTTTTAAATTTGTAGCCATTCCATTTGCTTACTCAAACTGACTTTTGTTTTCTATTTTAAGTTATTATTGTTTTTGTTATTAATTACTAACTGTACTTGTTACTAATTAATACTAAATTTTATAGTTATGTTTACTTATAATATCAATTAAATTATTATTATTATTATATTTTTAATTCAATTTATAATGCTTAAAATATTATGATTTTCGAGATCCCAACAAAGAGCTACAGTTCTGAAATGTACCACAATCACACCAAAATCTTTTTTTCTTTATTCTTACTCTTTCTATTCATCCTGTCTCAAGGGCAAAATCTGGCTGAAGCATCAGGATATTCTCTTGAATCACTAGAAAGTATTCTCGGAAAATAATTTAGCGACAGAAGTATTTATCGATATCCATTTAATGTTTTCTAATTTCATAGAAGTGCCAATCGAGGTCGAGGGATGCCGGCGATCTCTGAAGCCAGTTCATGATTGGCTCAACGAAACTTCAATAGAGGATGAGGAGAAACGGGTCGACAAATCACTAGCTGAATTCACTAACGCCATTAACCTCACGGAGTTCAACAAAGAAAAAGTACGACAACTTTATTGGGCTTATCATCGCATTCGTCATCATTGACATCGTCATTTGAATGCCAAGTAGTTGAAAAGCAGTTAATTTCTAGGGCGGACTCACTAATTTAAAAAAAATGCCAAAGAAATGCTTACAAAACTTTTTATAATAGTTTGTGGAAATCTTGAGTGCTTGTGAAAAATGGATCCTGGAAAAATCTGATGAGGCTAGACATTATCTGAAGTCTTACGGCAATTATCAGTCTGTATGTGGAGGGCCGTGGAAAAGAATGCTGGAAAAGTATAGCTTGCATGGGAATCTCATTGCGTCAGATGAATCCAAGCGAAGGTTTGTCGAACTTATTGCTATAGTTTCAGTTTGACTTTTGCAGTTCAAGTTGAATTCCACTTGTTTGCACAAACCCATTATTCTCTTTGAGACAGGCTGCTAAACAATTTGGTAACGGATATGGAGAAGCACTACTCAACCAGTGCAATCATGAAAGATGGAAAGAAATATAATCTTGAGCCCGAACTGACAAACATCATGAGCGATTCGAGAGACTTTGATACTCTTGTCTGGGCTTGGAAGGAATGGCACAATTTGGCAAAGGGTAACAAGGAGAGCTTCATCAAAATGGTGGATTTGTTGAACGAAGCAGCCACTGAACATGGTTAGTTTTATGTTTCTACACCTAGCCAATAATAGTTCCAGCTAAGCTAATAAGCAAATTAAAATGTATATAAATTTTATAAAAACATTTTAGCGTTCATAGGTACATGTAATAGTTTAACAGCTGTTTGATGTTTATTGATCCTCCGATGACATCGTTACGACAATAAAAACGTCGTTAACAGTCAGGAGCGGACCTAGACTGGTTGTCATTCAAAAAATTATAATTTAAGCTTGATGATTTTGGTGCTGAGGCGGATTCAAACTTGAAATTTAATTCTTTTTTTGATCGGTCATGGTTTCTTCCGTGTTAATTTTGTCTCCTATTCCCAAATTGTTGTCACCTCTCATTAGAGTATTCTAGATCCGCCTTTATTAAAAGGTCTACTTTCTAAAATCATAAAGCTCGAATCTTTAGCTACCGTATGGAAATAATTGTCACAATATTTTGTTTGTTCAGGCTTCAAAGATGCAGGAGAGGTCTGGAGGATTTATGACTTGGAAGATCCAGATTCTGATGAGGTCATGATAAGGCTAATGGATGAAATGAAACCTCTTTTTACTCAGCTCCATGCCTACGTCAGGGCTCAACTGGTTAAGATGTACTCTACCCAAGTCAAAGGAACTCCCTATGAGAGCCTTTTGGATCCCGAAGGACCTATGCCAGTTCATTTGCTAGGTAATGGACTATTTAAAGATTAAAACGTAGACGTTAAAATAAAAAAAATATTGCTACAAAAATAGAAAGTGCAACTTAGTCTATATGGTAGCGTTCCTGCTAGTGATGGCAACCTTAAACTACCACTAGCAGCTTGAAGATGAAGCGTTCTAAAAAGGCTTGACAGAGACTTAAATGTTGACCAAACCACTAAACGACATTCAAAACAAAAATGAAGAAGTTCAAAAATATTTCAGGAAATATGTGGGCCCAAGAATGGAGTTCTTTGGAGGATGTACTGATACCTTATCCGAATGCTCCTGCAGCTCCTAACGTAACAAAAGCCTTGTTGAACCAGAACTACACCATAGAAAAGATGTTTAAGACTGCCGATGAATTCTTTACCTCTCTTGGTTTCAAGCCGATGACAGATGTTTTCTGGAACAAATCAGTCATCAGGAAACCCTCCGATCCGAACATTGAAATGGTTTGCCACGCCACTGCTTTCGACATGAGCAGCAAGGATGACTACAGGTAAAAAGTACTGATTTTGAAGTATGTTTATTTAAACAATTTTCAAACAATTCAACAATCACCCCGGATTATTAAAATGAATTCCAATGAATCATTAATAAAGACGTAATTATAATGGTTAGTTACAGTATATTCTCATAATAGTATTTCTTAACTTGTTCAACATACATATGTTTATCGTTTATAATGGCTACTTTAATAAATAATCCAGGATAAAAATGTGCACGGAGATAAATTCAAGAAACTTCCAGACTATTCATCACGAAATGGGACATATTGTGTATTTCATGGAATACAGGAAACAGCCTCCCATTTTTAGGAGCGGAGCCAATGCAGCTTTTCACGAGGCCGTTGGTGACACCATCGCTTTGTCAGTCATGAGTCCAAGACATCTGAAGAAAATTGGGCTGGTAGGAAAGTTCGCTGGAGAAAATCATAGAAATGCGAACGGAACTTCTTTGGAAAAATTACGTGAAGATGGTGACGCTAAGGGCGACGAGTTGAGTGACCACAGTACGTTTCTGTTGTTTCATATTGTAACAACCCGGGGTTCCCTAAGTAATTATGGTAGGTCAGGTTTATTGAAAGTGTTCAGATGGTTTGGAAGGTATTCAATGCCTAATTGTCTAGGTCTTGGAATCTGCTAATTCTCTCACTCTCGCTCTGCCTCCTTGATCTGGATTACATGATTTGTCAAGGTTCCTGTCAAACCTAACCAAAGACTCTGAGTAGCTCTAAACGTTAATTAATTATTAATTTAATTAATTTGCCATATAATTTTAATTATTCGTTAATTATCTATTTTAAGGGTTATAACAATATTTTCAGAGACGAAACTTATAACTTTCTCTTTTGAGAAACGAAATTAACTTTTTAAAAATCTTTTTCAGAAACAAAAATCAACACTTTAATGAGGATAGCCTTGAATAAAATAGTCTTTATTCCCTTTGCCTTTTCTCTTGAATTGTGGCGTTATGGAGTCTTCAAAGGGGAAATCATGCCAGAGCAATATAACGATAAGTGGTGGCAATTGAGGTTAGAATGTTCTTAAATATATGCTTCACGTATTACAATTACATTAGACATAATTATTCAATTCTGAAATGGAATTCGCATGCTTAAAAAATGGTCCACGGTACTTTTTGTTCTCTAGGAAAAAATACCAAGGTGTTGTGCCACCTGTGGAGAGAGAACCAGACGGATTTGATCCTGGAGCAAAGTACCACATTGTTTCCAATATTCCTTATGCCAGGTAAAAAGCGATAAAAGGCTGAGGGATATTTGTTGAATTTAATGTTATAACTTGCTCTGAGGGTTGTTAAGTATCATGCTTAAACATGATTCGTTGTTGATATCATTAATAATAAAGAAAATAATAACCAATTAATTATAAGTGCAAGACAGAAGCTATTACATTTCTATATATAGATCGCAATACTTTTCCGGCTTATATTTTATTATAAAATTATGATTTAATGAGTTAAGTTTATCTTTTTATTTTAAAGATATTTCTACAGTTCCATCGGTCAGTTCCAGTTTCATGAAGCTCTGTGCAAAACTGCAGGGTTCGACAAAGACTTGTACGATTGCGACATCTATCGCTCACAAGAGGCTGGACAGAAGTTGAGGTTTCAATTACCAAAAATATTCATTTGATATCAGTGAGGACTCTTATCAAACAAATTTGCCTTGTTCTTTCATTTATGCACTCAATTATTTCATTTTAACAAGTCTTCAAAAATATCGTTTAAATGTCTCGATGAACATTCCAGTCCAAGTTTCCTCAATAGGTCAATTCTAAGCGAAGGATCCTCTAAGCCCTGGCCTGAGCTAATGAAAGATCTTACTGGCAGTAATACATTCAGTGCTAAATCCGTCTTGGTGTACTTCGATCCACTTTACCAGTGGCTGGTCAAAGAAAACGAGGGTCGCAAAATAGGATGGTGAAAGCATAGTTTTCATCAAAGGTCTTCACTCAGTGTTATTCGGAGGTCAACCTTTGAACACATTTTGTTTTATTAATTTGACTTAAGAGATTTGCTTTTCTAGTCCATTTACTTTGGTCTATAAATACTAGTGTTGTTGTAAGCTCGGTTTTGCCGATAAACAGATCGCGAATTATACTAGAAGTAAATAGGCACAGATCGCGAATTATACTAGAAGTAAATAGTAACAAAACAAATAGATAAACTAACCTCAACCCAATTATCGCCAGTTCTGCCATAGTAATTGTCAAGAAGAAACTTAAAATTAGGGTTGGTCTGTGCCATTACCACTTCCTGCTGGTAAGGAATTACAGTCATGGAATTCCATTAACAACTCATTTATTATAACAAAATTTTCGGAGATTCCTCTGACTTACTGTAGTCGATAGTTTAAATTTATGTCGCCTCCGTCTTTAATTCTGATCAAAACATTATTTTGGGACTTGCCTGTTATAGGATGTTACGCGTATTTCGCATTTATCTTTGTTAGCTCCTTATTTTCGAATTTGACATCATGTAATAGCTGATCCAGACTTTCATTTAAAAGTTAGTCATTTTGTGTCTTAATCTGCAATCGATGAAATCTAGGAGAATCCGACTAGGTTGTAACAAATAGTTATTGTTATCACATTACTTTCGTTGAGAAGGTCTTCAATCAATCTTCATTTCTAGAAAAAAGAATTACCATTGAGAAACCAAACTAATATAGTGTAATAATTTTGTCAATAATAAATTATTGAATTTAAGATGACAGGATATGTTTCTAAAGGTCACAACCTACATTTAAAATTACATATCCTGTTTTACTTTCTTAGCAACAAAAAGTTCGTCCATGTTCCACGTTGTTTTAATTTGATGCCGTAAAAAATTAAAAGAAATATGTTTATGATGTTGAAGTTTATTCTCTCCATAGCAGGTAAAGAATTTATTTTGATAACTTGGACCAGAATAAGAAATTAAAATGAATCTACTTGATTGAAATTAACGCACATAAATTGAGGGAACTGGGATGCTATTTTCTACTTGATTCAATGATCGAATTTATCTTACTTAACTATTTTAGGCTACTTTAATGAACGAATTATGCATTAAATATCAGAAAATAAGATAATTCTTGAATGTTCAAACTAAACTTCGGGGATTATCAAGGCTAGGTTTCTCCGACCAGAATCCCAGAAGGTCTGCTTTAAACTCGCCACTAAATTAGCCTAAAATGTTCAAATTAGCTTGTTTTCTGCGATTAACTAACTCTTAATCAATCCTCAAGCTAATGGAGGAGACCGTGTTTCAAAATTCGGCTACTGAATTGAAAAGGAGTGGTTTATTACACAGACTTTGGTATTCTTAAACCACTATAAATTGCGTTTGAGTTAAGTTAAGCTAAGCTAAAGATTGTTTGATTTAATGAATTACGAATTTAATGAATGACACTTCGTTTCGACGTTTTTTTGTATTTACATTAACTATTTAATTAACTGTTTAATTTTGCCTAAATGAGAATTTTATTTTAGTTGTCTTGGCTCACGTAATGACCGTTGTGCTACCATTGCTTCTCATCGCCATCATCGTTCTCATTATTGTCCTCATCTGCAGTAAGAGACTTCTTTAACCAATCCAAACAATTCATATATCTGATTTATACGTATTATATTATTTTCTATGCTTGAGAATAGAAAACATCGAATTGAACATTGAATCCAATAAGTCCAGTAAATGATGTATACCTCATGTTTTGCTAACCTAATTTCACTAATTTGCATTAATTAATGTGGGACCAAAACAATCCCAGTGATTGCTGTTCGGCGACTTTCTGTTTTTCTCTTCGGATCCAAAATGACATCAGTCTGTGTTTTAATTTAGATTAATTCATAATAAAAATTATAATTGTAAAATTTAGGGATACGCGTTAAGATTTGGAAATTTAAAATAAAAAAAAAACAACTCATCTCAACAAGACTATGAACATTAACTCATGATTTTTCATACTTCAGTTTGCATATTGAAGTCGAAGAGACGCGATGAAAGTTATTTGAAAATAAGAAATGAACTGAAAAATGAAGACCAACATCAATACGGTGATATTTAAAAGAAATAATATGCAGCATTTACGCAATTACATGCAATTTTATAAATATTATATAATTATTTTCTAATAAATAATTTTTATCAAATAATTCAGAGCCAGCTCCGGAATTTGTGTGACGATTTTAAAGGCGAAGTGTTCGAAATCTGGTTGGATCGTTGGCTGAGATTGGATGATTTCGCTAAGAGCACGTTTCTTTGTATTCAGTACTGTTTTAAATAAACACGATTTGTTTGTGATAACGTTTGTCTATTATTCTCCGCTAAGCTTATGAAGAACTTCAGAAGATTGAAATGTGTTTCGGGCACGTTAAAATGACATTTCAATTAAACACAAGAGAATTGATACCACCAAAGAAAGTCTTGTTTACCCCCTAACTTCGATTTTGATGCAATTTTTTTTCTTTCCCGATTGAGGCTACTCCCCCACCACACCAATCAATTACACATCTGCACAACTCTACAACATCGCGCCTTTAAAAACTACTTTCATGACGAGGTATGCCTTCGTCGTCTGTTCAGGTTGGTATGTTAACTTTTGACGTTTTATATTAATTAATTAACGATTTATTTAATTTATTTGTTACTTAATAGTGATTTATTTAATTACTTTTTTCACTAAGTACTCGAAAGAGGGTCTATAGAACTATGTAGAAATGTAAAATAAAATATAAATATAAAACAAAGAGATGTTGCTAAAATACAAAAGATAATAATTATTAATAACAATTGTCTTAACCCTTAAATTATTCTGATTAAGATTATTCGGCATAATAACAATTAGTATTTCTATTTCAACGGTACTGATTAGCAACAGTAGCCATATTGAAGTTTATATCTATTAAAAGCCATTTATCTACTGTTAGTGTGTAGAAAGATTGCCAGCCTGCGTTAGCTTTGAGCGAACAACATTTGAGGCCGACCCGTATTTGAGCAACGAAAACAACAACGTTAATAACAATAATAATAATGGCTGCAATTATAAAATGGCAATAATAACATTAATAATAGTAATACTAACAATAATAACAACTTAAATAGCGACAAGTTTTCTTGAAGCAATATAAAGCTTAACGTTAGTTGATCCTTGGAAATTAGCGTATTAAGTATATGGAAATTCTTCGTCTTAAAGTTATATTTATATTCATGTTATCAAGACAATCATATTTTTCAAACTATGTAAAATATTCGAACGAGCAAGGAATTCTGTAAAGACAAACGTTTGAAAGAAAACACTCAAGCAGCCATCGACGGGGTAACTTTTGAATACTTTTTTTAGGTTTATTTCAAATATAAATTATAAGATACGATTTGTTATAATTAAAAGTTTTAATATATAATTGAGCTTTGGATTTATAGAAGAAATAATTCAGTAAATAATTAAATACACTTTAATTTTATCGATTATTTATAGCAGTATATATGCTGCGCAATTGTAAAATAGTGATTTCAAAATGATTTTTTAAGAGAAAAAGCAAATATTTTCTCTCGGTTACCAAACCTGATGGCAACCTTTACTGTTGATTGAACTCAGCTTTGATGATGTGGTGGTGAAAATGTAACATTTGGGTTGAGGTAATGGGGGTAATGAGGGTGATTATAGCGATGCTTGTGATCTCAATGATGAAAATGAAGATGTTAAGACCATCATTATGATGATTGGAAAGTATTTAATGAACACGTATCATGAAAGACTCTTATTTGCTTTGAAAACAAATTTGTTGATCATGAAAATGTGGTATCAACGGTCCCATATCGTACGATGATCGTCCGGCGTTGATGGTGATACAACCCATTGTACATGTTGTCTTTAGGAGTGTATGCGATTCATTTTTATAAACCGTACAAACTTTTCTAATATAAAATGTGAAATATTATATGGTGTACAGATATAGTTTTTATATTAAAGTTTAAAACAGTAAAAAAAATCCCACATGTTTCCAGTTAAAAATCAATATTTCTATAAACTGACTTTAAAACTTAATTGCTGAAAATAAACATTTTAATTACCACGAGCCAGTAATTAAAAACAATTTGAGGCTATCAGCTGGTGCTGAGAATGTTCGACATAATTTCATTCATTCATTGGTTCATTCATGCATTCATTCATTCCTTTACTCTTTCCTAGTTTCAGTTCTTTCCATCCTAAATGACAAAATACTGATGTCAATGAATGTTGTAACCAAAAAATTTAAACGTTAATTTCTATTTATTATTGCTTTTGTAATTAACATAAATGTATGTTGTTCGTGTTACTAACTAGTATTACAATTGCTTGTTATTGGAATTACATTTTAATTTTCTTTAAATTGGTTAATTAAAGTTAAATTAGTTATTTGATTTATTATGATCTTGAAGATCGCAAGCAGAAGCTACAATTCTGTGCGAAAATGTACCAAACGGCTGTTACCTTATCAATACTCTTCCTGTCCATCCTGTTTCCATGGCAACACCTGGCTGAAGCATCGGGATATTCTCTGGAATCACTGGAACGTATTCTCGAAAAATACTTTAGCGAAGAAAGTGCGTATCGACGGATGAACCAAATTCTTTTTGTATCTTTTTTTAACATGTGAATTAATTGATTAATACCTTTCGTGCTTTCTCGCCTCATCTCGTAGGAATTCCCAGCCCGGAGGAGTGTCAAAGAACTCTGGTCCCCGTTTTTGATTGGCTCAACGAAACTTTAGCTGAGGACGAGGTCAAACAGGCCGCCGTTTCACTTGCTGAGTTCAACAACGCTATCAACATAACTGAATACAACAAGGACAAGGTACGACTAGTTTATTGGGGTCATCGTCGCCGTCGTCGTTAGAATGCAGAGAAACTAACCAGAGTGTTGCTGGTCGTTTTATTAAGTTTTATTTGAAATAAACGCAGGAGAAAAGGAGGCTCTTATTATAATATTATTTATTAATTGTCTTTAAATGCTTTTATACCAGTTTGTGGAAATCTTGAGTGCTTATGAAGAATGGTTCCTGATAAAAGCTAAAGAAGCCGGCTGTTATCTAAAGTCTTACAGTGATTCTCTGTCCGAGTGTGGAGGACCGTGGAAAAGAATGCTGGAAAAGTACAACATGTATGGGAATCTCATTGCGTCAGATGAATCCAAGCGAAAGTTTGTCGAACTTATTGCTATAGTTACAGTTTGACTTTTGCAGTTCAAGTTGAATTCCACTTGTTTGCACAACCCCATTATTCTCTTTGAGACAGGCTGCTAAACAATTTGATAGCGGATATGGAGAAGCACTACTCAACCAGTGCAGTCATGAAAGATGGAAAGAAATATAATCTTGAGCCCGAACTGACAAACATCATGAGCGATTCGAGAGACTTTGATACTCTTGTCTGGGCTTGGAAGGAATGGCACAATTTGGCAAAGGGTAACAAGGAGAACTTCATCAAAATGGTGGATTTGTTGAACGAAGCAGCCACTGAACATGGTTAGTTTTATGTTTCTACACCTAGCCAATAATAGTTCCAGCTAAGCTAATAAGCAAATTAAAATGTATATAAATTTTTTTAAAACATCTTAGCGTTCATAGGTACATGTAATAGTTTAACAACTGTTTGATGTTTATTGATCCACCGATGACATCATTACGACAATAAAAACGTCGTTAACAGTCAGGAGCGGACCTAGACTGGTTGTCATTCAAAAAATTATAATTTAAGCTTGATGATTTTGGTGCTGAGGCGGATTCAAACTTGAAATTTAATTCTTTTTTTGATCGATCATGGTTTCTTCCGTGTTAATTCTTTCTCCTATTCCCAACTTTTTGTCACCCCCTCCTTAGAGTGTTCTAGACCCGCAACTATTAAAAGGTCTACTTTCTAAAATCCTTAAGCTCGAATCTTTAGCTACCGTATGGAAATAATTGTCACAATATTTTGTTTGTTCAGGCTTCAAAGATGCAGGAGAGGTCTGGAGGATTTATGACTTGGAAGATCCAGATTCTGATGAGGTCATGATAAGGCTAATGGATGAAATGAAACCTCTTTTTACTCAGCTCCATGCCTACGTCAGGGCTCAACTGGTTAAGATGTACTCTACTCAAGTCAAAGGAACTCCCTATGAGAGCCTTTTGGATCCCGAAGGACCTATGCCAGTTCATTTGCTAGGTAATAGACTATTTAAAGATTAAAAGAGGACGTTGAAATAAAAAAAAATATTGCGACAAAAATAGAAACTTATACTATATAGTAGCGTTCCTGCTATTGATGGCAACATACCTTAAACTACCACTAGCAGCTTGAAGATGAAGCGTTCTAAAAAGGCTTAACAGAGACTTAAATATTGACCAAACCAATGAACGAGATTCAAAATAAAAATGAAGAAGTTCAAAAATATTTTAGGAAATATGTGGGCCCAAGAATGGAGTTCTTTGGAGGATGTACTGATACCTTATCCGAATGCTCCTGCAGCTCCTAACGTAACAAAAGCCTTGTTGAACCAAAACTACACCATAGAAAAGATGTTTAAGACTGCCGAGGAATTCTTTACCTCTCTTGGTTTCAAGCCGATGACAGATGTTTTCTGGAACAAATCAGTCATCAGGAAACCCTCCGATCCGAACATTGAAATGGTTTGCCACGCCTCTGCTTTCGACATGAGCAGCAAGGATGACTACAGGTAAAAAGTAATGATTCTGAAAGCCTGTTTGTTTAAACACTTTTCAAGCAATTTGTTGCGATCACCCAGACATATTCAAAAGAGCATCATTACAACGATGCTATTTATCAAGTAGTTCAACATTAGTATCACCGTAACTTTGATATTTAAAAATAACCCAGGATCAAAATGTGCACGGAGATAAACTCAAGAGACTTTGAGACTATCCATCACGAAATGGGACATATTGTGTATTTCATGGAATACAGGAAACAGCCTCCCATTTTTAGGAGCGGAGCCAATGCAGCTTTTCACGAGGCCGTTGGTGACACCATCGCTTTGTCAGTCATGAGTCCAAGACATCTGAAGACGATGGGACTGGTAGGAGATTCCAGCAAAGGAAATCCTAGAAATTGGATTGTAGTCTTTTTGGAGTTATTATTTGGACGTGGTGACACTCAGGATGAGTCGAGTGGCGATGTCGTTGATGAAGATGATGACTACAGTAAGTTTGTCAGGTTTTTGTAAATAAATATTTTCTAATTAAACATATTTCAATAAATATTCACAGTCAAGAGACTCTCCAACTTTGTAAAAGTTTTCATTTCAGAGATGAATTTGTTTCGTTCGTGAAGTGAAATAAACAACTAAAATACATTTTCAGAAATAAAAATCAACTCTTTGATGAGGACAGCCTTGGATAAAATAGCCTTTCTACCCTTTGCATGTTCTCTTGAATTGTGGCGGTATGGAGTCTTCAGAGGGGAAATCACACCGGAGCAATATAACGAAAAATGGTGGCAATTGAGGTTAGAATGCTTCCTAAATACATTTATCCAACAGCTAAATTTATTATATTATATATATATATATATATATATATATATATATTATATATATTATAATCGTAACTATGCAAGTCTGAAATGGAATTTGAATGTTTAAACAATAATCCACGGTAATTTTTGTTCTCTAGGAAAAAATACCAAGGTGTGGTGCCACCTGTGGATAGAGAATCTGACGGATTTGATCCTGGAGCCAAGTACCACATTGTTTCCAACGTTCCTTACTCGAGGTAAAAAGCAAACAGAAGTTGAGAGATATTTGTTAAATTTGATGATCCCTATATTGCTGTGAGTCTAGTTTAGTATCCTAGTCATGTCTAATTATGATTTATGGTTATCATTAATGATAAATAAAATAAATTGTTGGTTTATTTGATAAAGCCTGGTTATTAAGACAAGATGATTAATTATGATTTATTGTTATTATCATTAATAATAAACAAAATAAATTTTTGGTTTGATTAATAAAGCCTAGTTATAAAAACAAGATGGAAGCCATTGTATCTTTTACAACTAGGTCATAATAATTTTTGTTCATTTATTGAATGAGTTAAGTTTATCTTTTTATTTTCCAGGTATTTCTACAGCTTCATCGGTCAGTTCCAGTTTCATGAAGCTTTGTGCAAAATTGCAGGGTTCGACAAAGACTTGTACGATTGCGACATCTATCGGTCGCAAGAGGCTGGACAGAAGTTGAGGTTTAAATCATCAGAAATATTTTCAATTGATACCAATAGTGACTGTTATCAAACAAACTTATTTTGTTGTAATTTATTTAAGTATTAAATTATTTCATTTTCATTTTCAAAAAATATCGTTTAAATATCTCGATGAACATTCTAGTCCAAGTTTCCTCAACAGGTCAATGCTGAGCGAAGGGTCCTCTAAGCCCTGGCCTGAGCTAATGGAAGATCTTACTGGCGGTAATACATTCAGTGCCAAATCCGTCTTGGAGTACTTCGATCCACTTTATCAGTGGCTGGTCAAAGAGAACGAGGGTCGCAAAGTAGGATGGTGAAAGCGTAGTTTTCATCAAAGGTCTCCTCCTATCGCCCACCAGAGTTACCGAGTTATGTTCAATTTTTGAACACATTTTGATTTATTTGCTCGATTCATTGCGTCTAAATGTTTTGGTTTTCGGTTTGTTTATCTTGGTATACAAATATATTTGATCTTCCGGGTATTTCGTTTATTAGCTCCTCGTTTTACGGACCGACAGTGAACCAAGCTTAGCATTATAAAGAAAATGGATGAAAGATAACAGTATTATAATTTGACATTTAAAGGGGATTGAAAAGCCGAAACAACGACATGCATTCAGGCGCCAAATTGTGCAGAAATTTCATAAGTTATTTCGTGAAATGCGTCCGCGTGAAGATGCCTGCTCCAGAATTGGTCGTGTCACTGCGATAACAAACGATGTTCACATTTCTACAAACTATATTAAAAAAACAAACAACAGAAAATTTTTAAACGTAATTTTCAAGTTGCGACTGGAAATTTCTAAAAGTTGTTAAAGACTTTAGTTGTAGTGAGTTCCTAGTATCAATCTAGACAGCCCAGGATATCCAATGAGAAGCAGAGGGGGCCTTGACCTGAGTCCTTCCCTATGATTGGATGAATTCTGATGGACCTCGCAGTTATTGGCTGCCAGAATTCCTTTTGATCGTAATTGTTGGCTCCAGATTCGTCGCTTGAGGATGAGAATATCTGCAAAGCACGGTTAATTGTTATTATTATATAATCGTATAATAAGTAAGCCTTAATTATTCAATTGCTTAATTTAAAGTAAATTTATAAGTTGAAAATTTATAATTATCAGTAAAAATGTTATCATTCAAATTGCGATCATGCCACCTTCCTTTTGCGCGCAAATAAATATATCATGATTTTCATTGTTTATCTTGAACCTGTTAAATGTTCAATGTTTACAGCAGTATCAAAACATATCGTATTGTTAAAAGAATAAAACTATATTTAATCCAATCAAGTTAACTTGATTAATTGACTTAATAAAAAATTTAATAATCAAACTTAACTTAATATTTCGTATCATTCATTTAAACAATTCAGGTCAACGTCGTGAAAAACAAGTCAAAGTGTAGGAGCGAGGTAAACTTTTGCCGTAAAACGTGTCGTAAAAGTAATTTTACGATAATCGAAAAAAACAAACACGAAAAATCGAAAGATAATTAAAAATTTAATGAAAAACAAAGTTTCTGCGTTCCGTCCTCAAAATTACGAGCAAAATTTGTATTCATGCGTTCAAATGTAAACACCCAGAAAGAGCTAAAATTAGAATCATTATCATAAAGGCTTTCCTTGCTCGGATCAATGGCATCGAGGATTACAAACCAGCAGCCAATGGCGAGCTTCGTTGCAGAAGGAAAACAATTGCGCAACACCTCGCAAAATGTAGCGCAATTCGGCTTCGAATGGCGCAAAAGACGGTAAATTATTTAGGTCAACCTTTGCATGCATAAATAGGAGATAGCTTAAGCGATCAGCTGTTTCGAGACGACGTACAGTTTGTCTTTGTTTACGATTAGGTATCATACAAATCGTTGCAAAGTCTTTAAATTTAATTAAATTCCAAAAAACGTTTTCATTTATTAGTGACATTATCTTTCCAATCTGATTCCTAATTCGCAAGGCAGTTAAGAGCAAACAAAGGGTTCCTTTGTCTTGAGTTTCGAGAGAAGCTATGGTAACAGTGGGAGATAGATTTAAGGAGAAAATTTCAGACGACGATGACAAAGGATATGGAAGTGACGAATCTCTTGCCAAAGAACTTCCTGTAGAAAACACAGCAACTTCTCAGAGCGTTTCAAAGCAGACGGTTGCCCATTTTTCTCGACTTGAAGACAAAGGAGCGACTTCAGATATCGTCGGAGTTGGAAAACCAGCGATAGAGGATCAACGAATTGAATCTGTGCCTGATTCAGTTGAACCAATCATGAGCAGGAGGAGAATCAAGAAAGTCAGGAACAAGTTTCGAATCAGAAAAACCGTCTGGAGAGATTTCTTGGCTGTCGATTGTTTCAAGTTTAGGATGATTTCTACCTCAAGGAGTCAAAGCGTTGGCAGCGATGGTCCTGATGCTGGTGACAAGGATACCAAGGGTAACATTTTTCATTAACCATAAACGTTGATTATTAATTTTGTGTGGAATAATTTAATAATTAATTAATTATCATCGTTAAGCGCCATAAAATGAAAGTGTCAGTGATGTTGTTGCGATGGGATAACGTTGTAGATGTTTTCAAATCATATTTTATTTCATTCTACAGATGGCACATCGTCATTATTTTTTCTTTAGTTTTATTAAGTTTTATATTTTATTCACCAGATGTCGCGTCGACAAATTCCAGTGAAGACAATGAACTTCACTCTGAGTCTAAGAAGCCGACTTTCGGACTTGACTACGAAAATGTGGAATTGGGAAGAAAACTGAACCGCAAACTTCGCCCTGCCAGTTCAGGAAAATTTCCGAAGATTCGATTGCACCTGAAGCCCAAACTCAACATCTGGGAGATGGGGAAAACCTTTCGCAAGCACCTTCAAGCCTGTCTAAAGAGCGCCGAGAAGCGCAAGAAAAAGGGAAAGTCAGACGCAGAGGTGCAGTGTGGACCGGAAAAACCGGCTCCGGATAGCAACGTCGGCCCTAATGCGTGCTCAAACCTCATCAATTTCGTCGTCGATGCTCAGACAATCAGCGGTGAACTTCCAGTCGACCTGGCCTCCATGTTGATTGACCTTCAGAGTCGTGATTTGACCCCAGAAGACTATGAGATGCTGCTGATGCTGGATGATTCTTTGGAAAAGAAATGTCTTCCTAGGTCAGAGGTTGATCGCTTGCCAGTGAGTTTGGTAAGCCTCAAGGATGGCTGCCTTCTAATTGAGTCTTCATTGGACGTGAATTGTCCAAAAGATAAAATCAATCTGAAGGACATTGAGACAGATGATGGAAAGAGAAAGCAAAATCAAGCAGGTTCTCTGTCCAGTGAGTCTAAAGACACTGACCACAGTCCATTTCCACCATCCACTGTAACTACCATCACAATAACCACAACTACCACTAGAGCCACCGCCGTCATAATTGATTCTAAGGACCAGGAATGTTCCAGATGCACGCTGGAGAGCATCTACACTGAGGAATTTGTTGAAAGTCATAGGAGCAGATGTTCGGGTTCATTTGAACACAAGGACCAAAGTAATGATTCAAAAACTTGTCAGCCTGTTGCCTCAGAGCCAGACATTCATGCAACTGAGTTACCACTTCCAGACTTGATTCCTTCTGAACCTAATCACTCAAAAGACTCTCCACTATTACAGGGCAAGGAAATCTTAGATGTTGTCTGTTCAATCTGCCAGGAACATTTTGAAGTTGGTCAGAATAAAGTGACTCTTCCTTGTTCCCACTTTTTCCATCTGGAATGTGGCATCAAGTGGCTCACTGAATCATCCAAGAATTGTCCCCTGGATGGCTTAGAAGTTTGCGTGGATAGGTAATTGTGATTGTTCAACTTTGTGGAGTCCCAAAATGCTGAAATTGGGAACATACACAGTGGCCAAAGAAATGAGATCAATAAAAGAAAATTCAGCATGTAAATCAATTTCTCTAGTTTTGTGAAGTCTGACTTGTCACGTCTTGAATTTGGTGACAGTTTCGAACATCAATAAATTTAGCAAATGTTATCAAATGCCAATGCTATATCACTTTTGCCGTTTTTTGCCTATGATATCTTTCTTAATCTCATACAGAAACGTGCTATATCATCTGCTATTTACTATCGATATTGTAATAATCCGCGGTCCTAATTTATGGAAGGTAGGTTTATTGACAAGATGGCCTTTTTAAAGGTATTCAATGCCTAAATCTTTTCAGCTCCAATTCTCTGCTTTGCCATTTCCCGATCTGTCTAACTGCATAATCGAACCCAACAGAAGACTCTGTATAACAGTTCTAATTTTATGGCGCCATATAATTTTAAATAACTTTTTTAATTATTTATTTTCAGGGTTATAACATTGCCCCCTCCTTAAATCTTTATGGCGCCATATAATTTTAAATAACTTTTTTAATTATTTATTTTCAGGGTTATAACAATATCAACATTTTAATGCAATGAGAACAATAATAATAATAACAATATATTTTGTATTTATACATCTTACTGTTTGTTATTAGTAATTATGCTATGTGTGCTGTGACTCTCCCTTCTGTCACGGAAAGCTTGTTAATGATTTACAATTGAACGATGGCTTAATGACTTGAAGCGAGGTTGGCACGAATGAAATGGTGGAATTTTCACCTGATTCTTTCCAATCATTACCTGGAGTTTTACCTGCTTCAACTGCGTGGATTTATAACTAAACAGCTATAAAGCCGAACCTGAGACATCATCATTTTGTTTGTACCAGTATAATTGTAAAATTATTATTGCTCGTCTTTATCATTACTACTTTGGTTTATCATTATTATTATTATTATCGTTAATGTTACTATTAAAGCTATTTTAATCTTCGACGTTGTCATTAGTAACAAATAAAATATAATATCTCACCTGAGTGATTCCTTCAGGGCCTGCGTAAACATTCCACACCTGCTCATCTCCATAGGTAACGTAGAAGAAACCTTTCGAATTAGACTTCATTTTCAACATCAATGCATACATCCTCTGCTCTTCTAAGAAATCGACTTGAATCCAATGGTCGATGCTCACAGAATCTATTTGCATAGGTTTATATTTGAAGTTGCTAAATATTTATAAATCTTAAAACAGTTAGAAAATAGTAAATAAAGTAACGCGAGGTTGGAAGTTAGAAATTAATGTTAAAAAAGTTTAACTGGTGACCTAACCGATACACCATCCATTTGACTGTTGATTTGCGTCATCTTTGTTGACGCCTGGTCCTGCTGTTATTTTCGTTGCCATATCAGGCCCCTTCTTTTTGGCCAATAGCAAGCCCTTCTTTGAGCAAAGATAACGTCCACGTTCCTCCCACGACTTCAGTTTCGATTCAAGGACTGAAATCTTCGATACGAGTGAGGCCATAATGTCAGACATTCCATCAGGAATTGAGAATTTCATATTTTCCAAATCTCTTTTCTTTCTCTTCAACGTCTGAACATTCGAAGTAGAGTGACTGGTTCCCAAAGAGACGCTCGTGTAGTGACTGCCGGTGCCGGAAAATCCAGAAAATACACTTGTAACGACTTGGCGTGGTAAATGGGTCGTCATAGTCTCATTTAGTGACTCTTTTGAATATTCAGATGAATTGTTCTTATTAAGGGGAGGAGAGGAATAGAGGTTACCCGGTTTAGTAGTAAAAACGTTTTCCTGATGTTGGCTATGGTTATAGTTATTCCAGTCATCCGATCGGTTGGTGGTCTGCCAAGATGCCCGACTAGCTGTAGATGATTCGTTATCCATTCTCAAACCGGAAGTTGTTGTGATTGGCCGGCTTGTTACAGAGTGACCAATATTGGTCATGTTTTGGCGCTCGGTGAAGATGCCGTGCACTGTCTTCGTCGCAGACGAGTTCAAAATGTCATTGTTCTTCAATGTTGTTGTTACTGAAGAGAAATTTGATTCAGAGGAATTCCATTTGTCAGTCAATGTGACTTCCACATTTGTCATATTTTCTCCACTTCCGTTGTAATGATTCTGATGCTGTGCAGTTGTGTGAGAATGATCAGGCATTGTCCATTGCAGGGAACCATTTTCATTCGAAATGTTCGAATGTCCTTCCAGATTTCTTGTTGTTGCTGTGTTTTGTTGTGAAACTGTTGTTAGCTTGCCAGATGTAGTTGTTTCAGATTTTTTAGTTTCATTGAAATTTGCGTCTGTCTCGTTCGTGGCAAAAGAAGTTGTGGGGAAAGTTTGATGCGACTTCATGGTTTCAGAGGATATAGTATTGTTAAATTCCTTCTGAGTCGGTTGATTGCCTTTGCCGGTTGATGTCATGCTGTCAGTGCTCTTAGTATTAGAGGAAACCGTTATATACACTTTGGTACTTGTACCCATTGTGAAATTACCATCATTGCTCATGTTTCCGAGGTTGCCGTTGTTGAGATGGGAGTAGGACAAGGTAGTGCGGCCTGGTGATAAAGTTGTGAGATTGCCGGTAAGAATTTGCAATGTACGATTGATTTGAACCAATGTAGGGGAAGTTTCGTTGTCTGAGAAAATTCTGTTGGTGCTACTCAAGGTTCTCGGACTAGTTGTGGATCCTGACGTAACTACGGTATTGTTTTCAGTAACTTCTTTCGATCCGTGAGTTGTGGCGTTTCTCAAGTCTGACCCATCCAGAGTAAAGTTGTGAGTAGGATGTGATGTGAAACCCGTGTGATTCAAATATTCTTTGTCGCTTGTCGAGTTTGTTGTCGAACTGCTGTCGTTCTTGTAGCCGCTTTGGCTTCCTGTGGTGTGGCTGTAGTTATGGATGTTGCCACCGTCCTGTGAAGTCAGATGACTTGTCTGAGATGTTGTGATAAAATGGTAGCTACTGCCGTTTGTTTTCTCTTCACTGCTCGAGCTTGTAACGAAGAAAAGACTTTTGCTGAAGCCGGTTTCGTTCGACGGCTTCTTTGTTGCATTAAATTGTTCCAATGAACCACTGGGAGTAGACCAGTTTCCACGATGTAAAGGAGTAGTGCCAGACCCCGAACTGATGTTTGCGTTTAAAATCGTGGAGACGCGAGCAATGAAAGAAGTCATGGTTTCATTGACAGATTCCAAGTCTTTTCCCAGCCTTTCCAGTTTTGAGGCCTGCTCTGAAATGTTTTTACGCAGCTCCAAGTAATCGTAAG
This sequence comes from Hirudinaria manillensis, assembly GCA_034509925.1. Taxonomy (NCBI): domain Eukaryota; kingdom Metazoa; phylum Annelida; class Clitellata; order Hirudinida; family Hirudinidae; genus Hirudinaria; species Hirudinaria manillensis. The sequence continues at coordinate 3,062,769 of CM067526.1, read as the reverse complement.
AATAGTTTCCAGACATTTCGGGATTCCTGCCAATATCCTGATGTTGTTCCAACGATGTTAATCTGTTTTGGAGAGAAACCATCATCTTTGCCTGATCTCCTGTCCATCTTTGAATGGTGTCGATGCTTTGACCCAAACTGATCAAACTGCTGTTGATCTTAGTCGTCGAATCATCGGGATTTGACAGGCACCCCCCTTTGCAACTGGAGTCTGAATTCCCCCCGGAATCCAATGGCAGTACGAGGGTGTAGGCGCACTTTCCATCCACCGTCTTTTCACATTCACAGCTCCTCTGATAGGTTCTTTGGCAGTCATACATAGTGAGGAAAGATGAAGTCACCAGAAAGTAATAGTAGAAGGCTGTGAGTCTCGAAGTCATTCTTGCAGGAAATTTGGACGAAAATTGATCTTGTTGTGCGGCACTGTTTGAAATTATAATTTGTTAAGTGACGATTACCATGAATATCGATTAACAATTAATGCATCAAATAATATTGCCTTAAAATCAAAGAGATCATCCAATAAGTCATAGAAAGCACACGCTTCAAGTATCAAAACATTGTTTTAATTTTATCAATTTTTAATATGTCCTTTCAGGCAGCAACAAATTCTGCATTAAATTCTCCTTGCTTAGCAAACCATGATACGACGAGAATATCCGACATTAAACGGAATAAATCTCAATAAACTCATTTAAAGTAAATAACCAAAATCTTCGAACCTCTTTCGACCAACGAGACACAGCTCCTATCGGATGCCCGTCTTTTATCCGATTCCAATTCAAATGTAGACGTGCAACTGAAAATTAAAAAAAAAATTGGAGGAGTTAAAAACGTTTCTTTTCTTATTTTGTTTTAAATTTAATAAATTTTTTCCTTGTAATTTATTTATTTTTTATGTCAATCAGATGTCTGTAGATGCTCCTGTCAGACCAAGTGGCTTATTATAGAGATGGCAGGCGGCTGCAAAGAAAGATAGAAACAATAATAAAGTAACCGCCAACAACAAGAATAGGAACAACGTTGAATAATAATAATAATAATAATAATAATAATAATAATAATAATAATAATAATAATAATAATAACCATCATCATCATCATCATCGTCACAAAATAATAATAACATTAATAATATATTATGATGTGCTAGCACCGTATTTAATTTCTTGGATTCTATTAAAATTAATCCAACCCACATATTTAATTATGACTGAAATTCTTATTAATAATTAATAAAAAAATTATTATTATTTCCATTATTTATTGTTATTAATATTGTTATTATTACTATTATTACTATTATTAATGACGTTGCGATGAGGTCATCTAATGCCACAATGTACTTCAGAAAATAAGCACCGTGTTGATGATGACGATGGCGTCGATGACGAAGACGACGACGATGATGCCGCTTCTGATGACGACGACGATGATGATGATAGATGATTACAGAGAGAGCAGCCATCAATGTCATGTGGGATTGATGCCAATTTACATTTCGTTTCCAAATTTTTCCTTTTGGAAATAATTTTTTTTCCCGAATCACAGAGATAAATTGGCCCGTGGAAAAGTCTGAAGAAATGTATTTTATAAATACTTATATTGTTTATTAATGTTCAAAAATAATTATAATTATTTTATAATATATTTTATTATTTACGTCGGCCATATTTTCCACGTTCCCCCGCTAATCCCATATTTAGTGTAGGTCTTCATATTTTCTCCTGAATTCTTTATTATACATAATAATTTTTTATTATACATTATAATTTGTTTAAATTGTTGCCAATTTAGAAAAGAATTAAGAATAAAATAAGTTGCCACAAATTATTTTACTTATTAAAAAAATGTTATTAGCTAATTTTTTATAAATAAATATTTTATAAATAAAAAATTACGATTATTATAATGTATTTGAAAATTATTATTATTATTATTATTATTATTATTATATACCGCGACTGACAGCATACAATGTAGCCAAGCACGTCGCTGTCTGCCCTTGAGGACCTTCGTGACATTAGCCTGATGACGTCACAATGGCATCGTCTGACACCTGCGCTTTCATTAAAAGTTATGAAAAAAATCTATATTTTTAAAATGGAGATAAAGTCTACCAAGTCACGTTATTATTATTATTGTGATCATTAATTTTATTATTATTATTATTGTAATCATAATCATTAATGACGATAATTATTATCGTAATCATTAATAATAATAATTATTATTATTATAATTGTTATCGTAATCATTAATAATAATTATTATTATTATAATTGTTATCGTAATCATTAATAATAATAATAATAATGTTATTATTATCATTTCATGTATTTACATATTATCACATATTACATGTGACACCATTTCGAAAATTCTATCTTATTAATCACCTTAAAGTAGCTTTTAACATGCTGTCCTTCTCTTGATAAAGATGGTGATGATGATGATAGTAACTAGGATGATCCTTAATCTGGTGATGATTATGATGATAATAATGATGGCGATTATGACGATGATACCACTTCATTAATGGCTGAGGAAGCAATTGCTTCGGGTCAACCGGTAGCAATCAATCGTTGCCATAGTCGATGTTTACATAATTAAGTTATATTTTATTACAATAATAATAATAATCTAAAACAATAATAATAATAATAATTTAAAATGTAATATTAGCACAACCTCTATTATCTTTTAAAAACGTTTTTTGTCCAAGGTCTCTGGACAAAGGCGCTTTCACCTACTTTGAATTTTAATAACAATAATTTTAATAACGACCTCATCATTATTACTGGTAATTATAAAATAAATAAATAAGTCTATTTGATTGATAAATGATTTGATCTCCCTTATAACGTATAACCACATAAAGACCACCAAACCATCGGGGCCAATGAAACGTCAATAAGCATTAATAATTAATTAGTTCGTTTCATTATTCAATCAATGTCATGACCCGAAGCCACGCCCCATGGCAACGGTTGCCAGAACTTTAATGAGGGACCGGATGAACATCGACAAGTGCCAATCAATACTGTGTCAATGCTCCTAATAAGACACACATTAGCATAATGGTAATTAATATTGATGAGTAGGTGACGTAATCATCGAACAATCCAGTGATCGAAAACTGCCCATTAATCGTGCATATCGTGAGGATGCAGACGCCTAGCAAGGTAAATCTTGTACAGGTGATTAGTCACAGGTGAGCTAATTAATTATGCAATCGACATAGGCCGACCAGTCACGTGACAATCGCAATGGGTAGAAATCAAACGACGTTGCGATGCAAAGTGCCTTTCAAAGGACTTTATGACGAATACAAAATGACTTGAAGTGGAAGAAACTGTCGTGAAGGAACCACAACAACAACAACTACATTAACAACAACAACGACGACGAAAATCTTTTGATGATTGATTCGACAACAACACGAGTGATTAAAAAATTAACATGCGATTAACATATGATTAACATATAATTGACATAAATTCGTTACTATGACTCACGTAACCTAACCAGAGTCTAGATATTGACCACAAATGGAGGACCAATTTTAACTCAACCATCGTAACAACAAAAGTAACCACCGACAACAACAGCAACAACAACAACAAATGATTTTTTATTGCATAGTCAACAATTACTTCAAACTGATGGTAGTATCTCGTAACCACGAGACCTGTCGTTGTCACCAATAGTACCTTCACGTCGAACGATCGAACTCAATAACCCCAGTTCGGCAGAAATCCATCTATCGACTGGCCACACAAAAATAAGCAATAGCAATAAAAATAACAACAATGATGATGATGATAATAATAATAATGATTATAATAATAATAATTATAATAATAATAATATTTATTGCCACATCGTAATAAGATCTTCACAGTGACTACAACAAGGAAGGTCACCATGGTTTTATAGACATGTACTCATCAACGTCATCGTCATCATCATCATGAACGTCATCATCGCCATCGTCTTGCAATTGAATGTAACGCAGGCACTTATCAACACATCACAGGAGGATTGATGATGATAATGATGACGGTGATAACAACAACAACAATTAGCACCAGAAATACTGGACAACAACAACAACTTTAAAAAACGAGTTATGGAAGCAAAATCAGTAATTCAAAACTCAGTGGTATTGATGATGATGATGATGATGATAATAATAATAATAATAATAATGCCAATTATGATGATGATGACGACATGACAATTAAGTAATGATTTCTTCTCAAATAACTCAAAACCTTTATTGGTCCAGCCCTGACATCACGTGTTATTAAACACAAATTAAATGCAATTACAGATAAAATAATAATAAATTAAATAAATAATAATAATAATGATGACAATAATCGCTAACTCCTTGGTGACAAAGACAAAATGATGACCATTTAATGCATGGATCTGTTGTCAAAACATTTCCTTCCTCGTTAATAAATGCATAATTAAATCATAAATTATTATAATCAGGGCTCATTTGACTTTTATTGCAATCGGTTTGGAATCCTCCCGGCCAACCCCGGTCTGCCGAGAACTCATTTCCAACTTAAATAACTTTTAAAGAAATTTAAAAGAAATATTTCTAAAATATTTTCAAATTAAGTAAATCAAATCAGCGAAAATAAAAACCAAAAATTAAAAAAAAAAATGATGGAAAATCAAACTCAAATATCGAGGACTTGAAATTAAAACAATGAACATTGACAAAGAATTAAAAAAATGATAAAACGAAGGTGCCTAATCAGAATATTGATTATATCAATCAGAATATTAATCATAATAATCAGAATATTGATTATAATAATCGAAATATTCACGAGATTGGTAATCAACTCTGTACAGTGTAAATCGACAGAACTTCCCCGAAATAAGTCATTAATATTAACAAGTCATCCACTGTATATGGCACTGTTTGATGTTTGATGCTACTGACAATATCATCATCATCACCACCATCATCATCGTCGTCATCATCACCATCATAAAGCACAACATGAACTGATTCTGAGGGCAAGGATCAACAGAATTGAAATTGAATAAGGTCGGTCAATTATAAAACAAAGTTAAAAAAAAAATAAAAAAATAATCACACTCAAATCACATAATTAAAAACTAACACACAAGAAGAAGATGTAACAACAACATTAATAATCAATGACCACCTCTTGGCATCAATAATTAACATATTATTAACATATTATTAACTGAAACTAATGAATAATGAATGAACTTTAACGACAGATTGCAATCACAAACGTGTTTAAAAGTTAAAAAAAATGAATCTCTTGCTACCTTGACCAACCGACCAAAGAACCACGATTATGTGAACACATTAACATAATTTATGCCCGAGCGATAAAATATTCTGAGCGAGGCTGCCTAGTTAAGGTGGCGAACAGCATCTTGTCTGTCTAATAATAATAATAATAATAATAATAATCAATTACTAATAATTATTTTTAAAAAAGTGGTTGTGCATATGATAATATGGGGCAAGAAAGGAGTTGGCATGATATGTATCATTAAGAATTCCATTGATACTATTAATAATTTTAATATTGTTGTCATAATTATGACAGGATGATGATGATGATGATGATGATGACGACAATAACACTGTTAAACTCAAAAAACGTTCAATTCAAACTAGCAGGCACAAAAATAATAAAAAAATACTCAACAATGACACTCAAAATAATTATTACTATAAACTATAATTAATAAAATAATTAAACCGTTTAATTACAAAATTACTCCACCACCATCATCATCATCATCATCATCATTCAGTTCGAATCCTTCTCCTTCTAAACTCAGACAAAGTATTTGAGGACAGACACGGTGATGAACTTCTCGATGAAGAGTTCCGAGTCCAGAACGGCGATGTGCGCGGCCCGACCAATCAGGTTGTTGGTGTTGCTCGTGAGGGCGTGGTAGACGTCGTAGCGGACGAATACGCTCGAGGTGGGCGGAGTCGGCTTGACGGCGCTCTGCTGGACGGAAGGAGGCAGCAGTTGGGAGGCATCGTCCGTTAATGGCCGGAGGAGATTGGTAACCATCTCGGTGTAAATTGAACCTGGTTTGATTGAATTGAGTGTTTAATTAAATGAGGAGTTATTGATCTTAAAGTAATTAACTGATTGATTGATTGATTGAAGTAATTAACTGGTTGATTTGTTTATTTGTTGAAGCTGAAAAAGAACGTGATTGTGACGAAGAGACCTACTCGTGGGTAATTCATCTTACTCACCCATGCCTGAGGTGTCCCTGAGAGCTGCCTTGCAGAGCTCGATCCTTGAGGAATGGAAGGGCACGTACCGGTCTTGCTGAGAGCCGACCAATAGGACGTTTCGGAAATGTTTCAGACCTGCGATCCGACGACAACGTTTTATTAATAATTCAATAATTTGTATTTTTTTTGTGTTTTTGGATTTCATTCAATTAAAATTAATAATTTTAGCCTGATACTTTTATTAATGTGCATTTTAATTCTGAAAAATTATAGACTACACGGTCGTCATTATCAACACTGACCCTGTTTCTGGCTGAGTCTGTAGAGGAAGGTTTGTCTTGGATCGTGGTGATCCTTTAGTGACAATTGCAAGAGGGAGGTTGATTTCTTCCACTTCTGCATCACCCAGATGCCTTTCAATCAATCAATCAATCAATCAATCAATCAATCAATTATTTACAATCATTCAATTTTCAAGCAGATGAAAAGCTTAATTGGGCACTTCCTTAATCAGTTCAGTCATTGGTGACCAACCACTTCAATCGTTATCAAAGTGCTCAATCAATCAATCAATCTTGATTGTCAAAAAACTGTCCATTCTAGTGATTCACCAACCCATGTTGACGAGTCCACTGTTGTTGAAGAGCATGCCCAGGTGTGGTCCTGACAAGGAAAGGAAGGTGTGGAGCTTGGGAAGGAGAGGAGCCATTTCCTTCCTGCTGAGTGCAGACCTGATGATGATGTTGCCCAAGGAGTGACCAACGAAGCTGCATGAGGGGAACATGGCAGAAAAAATTATTAACAAGCAGTAGCTGTTAGTATTAAGTTTTATTTTCTATTAGTTTAGTCTTGTCCTGGCAAGAGCAAGCCATTGGTTTTGACAAATCAATCGGATCAAGAGAGAGATGAATAGCTGTCGTAAGGTACTTTACCTAATCCTTGAAGGCTTGATGCTGTAGAGGTCAATGTGGTACAGAATCTCTTGGACCAGTCTGTCAGTCATGACCTCAAAGTCTGAAAAGGTGTCAACCTGGTTCCTCTCTGACATCAGAAAGTCCACCTTCCCCCTCCCAGACATGGACATCTCCAGGTAGGTCCTGACGAGTCGCAGATCCGTGCTGTTACCTGGAAGTTTGTTGGAGAAGAAAATGGTGTTAATTTAAAATGGTTATGGTTATGTAATTTATCTGTAAATCTGTCCCCAGCAAAGTATCTATTAAATGTCATCTGTGCATCATGAATAACTACATGTCATTAGTCTGCATGTAAATCAGACTAATTCGTTAACTGATTAGTCAAGGATTATCAAGACGAGCGAACTTCTTTAAATAACTTGCTCGTTCCTAACTAACCATCGAGTCCGTGAACACAGATGATGAGGTGAAGCCCTTCCTGCTTCGGGGAGGACACGGGCTTTTCAGGGATCCAGAAATAAGGATCCTCGGATACCTGAGTCAGGTAATCGCTGGAGGAAACGTAATTAATTATTGCATCGTATTCTGAAGTATCTAATAATCTAATCTTAAGTGCTTGTTAATTAACTTCAACAACCAATTAATCTAAAGTCAAGTGCTTAACCACGGCAGACCTGTAAAAGTGACCTTGATAGCCGATAGCCTTCCTGATATTTTCCTTGGCGTGGCTGAATCGGACCGTCTGGTCCGTTACCTTGGAGACGAGACGCCTGTTGACGAGCTGGGTGTGGAAATGCGAAGAGATCTGCATCGTCCGACTCTCCCTTCTCGGGAACGAAGAGTTCGAAGAAAAGGACGAAGAAGTCGACGACTGCGCAGAGGCTGCCGTGACCGCCGTTTCCTCGGGAGAGGCGGCTTTGTCGGTTTGATCCTTTGCCTTTTGACTCGGCTCTTCCGAGTCCTTCGTTCCGCACAGATCTTCCAGGGTCGCGTCTTCGATTTCCGACGTCTCTATGGATAGGTCGGGCATCTTGCTGAGAGAGTCCCTGAGGGTTTGGATGCCTTTCTTGTATTCTTCTGTCAGGTGTTTCAATGTGTCGTAGCCGCTGTCTTTGGTGGAGCCATCTGGTTGGCTGAAGAAGATGACGTCGCTTTCATTCAGCTTTGAAAATTGTACGCTGCCAGAAACAGCAGAAGATGAACTCGTAGGATGGAGATGGACATCTGAATTGCATTTTGAGGCTGAAACATCGCCCGTGCCTTGGTTTCTTTTCAAGGCCTGGAACGCCTCGGTTTTAGGTACGCTTTGGGATGAAATGGCAGACTTTGGTTGCTTGTTGGGATAAATTGGAAGAGATTTGATGGATGGAGATCGACAAGGTGGGAGCTGGTCCAGAGAAGGTGAAATTTTTTGGCTGGCACCGATGCTTTCCAGGCCCTCGCTCCTGGACGGACCCGAACAGTCGGAGCCTCCGACCAGCTCGGGCAAAGAGCCCCCGGCAGCTCCGCCGACCAACAGGCAGGAGTCGTTCATGGCCGACAGATCGCTTTCGTCGTCTTCCTCGTCGTCCTTGTTCAGTGCGGGCAAAGAAGAGGCACTGAAGAGAAAGCTGGAGGTCTTCTGATGGTGAGGCTGGATGGACGGGGAGATGTAAGGTGCCTGGTTCGTCAGGGTGATGTCGAGTGACGACGAAGAAAAGGTGTTGGAGGTTTTTGTCTCAGAAGTCATGGAAGCGGCGGAAGCCGAAGGTGCGCTGGATGTCGAACAAAGTTGGGTCTTGTTGGTGTTGCCGAAGCCATCGCTGTTGTTGTTGTTGTTGTTTGCATTCTTTATGGCCGTTGTATTGCAGTTCTTGTCACTGTCGACAGTGGCTTTTGCAGGGTCGGTCTTTCCTTCCAGCAGATGGGAAGTGAAACCTCTAGTTTTTGTGGTATTACCACCTCCGTTGTTGCCAATCGATCCACCACTTTCAGATCTTTGAAAGGAAGACGAGCTGCTGCTGGAAGATGATGAATCTGGCACCTTACTCAAAGTCCCCAGCTCGATCGAGGGGGGAGCCAACTCTCGGTTCATCTTCTTGTAGCCAACCAACTGACAGTCCGGAGCATCGAAAGCAACCTGGACGCCACTTCCGGCGCCCGAGATTTGCAACTGCTGCTGCCAGGCACCTCCGAGACTTCCCGATCCCAGTAATAAGAGGGATTCGGGTCTGAACTTGCTAAGTCGCTGCTTCTTCTTGTTATTGGGTTGAGACTCTGACTCCAGCGAGCCATTTGAATTCGTGTTCCTGTCTCTTTGGAAAAGAATGTCGTTGCCGGAGGAAGCGACGTCGTTGCCGGACCTGAAGTTGAAGTTGTCGGCAGAAAGAGAGGAGGAAGTTTTGGTGGTCCAGACGACAGATGTTCCGCTGCCATTGCTCTTGTTGCTGGCGTCGTTTCCAGTTGCCAAAGCGGCCTGTCTGGCTGCCACGTTCTTCAGGGAATTGTTCCTCTGTGCCCACCTATTGGGGGTCGCCCTAATGGAGGTTCTTTTGGTCGTTTCGGAAGCAGAGGATGATGATGAAACCACCAAGGTGTTCGGAGGAAGCGACAGATTTGAGTAAACATCCTCGAATATGATGGGCAGGCTCATGTGGTCACCGTCTGTTTCCAGGCACTCGACCGGGAGTGGAGGAACCATCCGGAAATATTCGGAGAGGCGGACCTTTGCAGAAATGTCCGAGTGTCTGTGATGGCTGCGTTTTAATACAAAGGAGGAAGTTTATTATTAATTATTATTGATTAATTGTTGCTGATTAATACAATCTAAATGATGATAAATATAAATTCTTAATCGTCCTAACATTAGATCATCTGATTGGTTAATAACAACGAGGACAGAACGAGATTAACTAACCTGGCATCAAAGCAACCAAGGGCCTCGGGCTTCAAGAACTCCCTTACAAAAAATCCCTCTGCGAACCTTTTGACCTGAGTATTACATTATTAGTAATATTATTGACATCATATGAACTCAAAGTCGTAAATTAATATAAAAAAAATATTGCCCACGTCAGCAATAAATTTAATAATCTAAGTTAATTTAATAAGGCAATAATATAAAAATTTGATGAGAATGGATATTATAAGCATATTACAGATGCAATTAGGTCATAATAATAAAAAAAAAATAATAATGATAATAATAACAATAATAATAATAATTATAACAATCCCAAGGACCAATCCAGACATTCCTCCCTTCCCTGCTTACCCTCTGCAAATGGTTCTCTTTGGCGAGGTGTCTGGCGACGGAAGGATTCGAGGTCACGAGGTCGAGGTACTGGGTCCAAATTATCGAAAGTTGGGCATTGAGATTCGTCAGGTCCGAATGGACGACTTGGAGAACGTCCTCCTCTTCCGCCTCGGACATTTCCGAGAGGTTCTGCAAAAGTTTTGAAAGTTCTGAGGGTGAAGTGGTGCTGCTGGTGGTGGTGGCAGTGGTGATAAATACTGGCTGTTGTTGAGGATAATGTAATAATATTGTAAGAATTTATATATAGCAAGTAATTTAAGCTATGCATCTGAAGAATGCATCTGGTCCTCTTAATGTCATCTGCTCTTTGTTACTGATTAGGTTTTGCAGCTGGTTTTTTTATTATTATTTAAATTAATTTGTTGAGTAATTTGGGTGCTCAATGCATTACAAATGTCCTCACTTTGCACTTCAATACCAGCTCCTCCAGTTTTGTTACACAGTCAACATGGTCTGAAGGTAGAATCATAGCAATGATCGATAGAATATTTTATTACGTATAATAAATTCACAAATTCAGTCAAATTTACAAATGAAGAGAAAATGGGTCAGTGGCAAGTTTTGAACCAACAAAATCTCTGGTCCCCTTAAATAACAAAACAATTGCAACGTCCTACCACAAACTGCTTATTAGAATTGCAAACAAGAAGTCACATGAAACAAATGAGGCACATCAAAAAACATCAATCAATGGAGCCAATAATGGCCTATTGCTCGATCGCACTATCACACCTCACACACTTCTGACCAACCTAGTTTGATCTGACGACTGGAAGGTAAACAAGTCGAAACGAGCAACTCAAAAGATGATTGGATGCTTTCATAGGCCGAGAGGAGGTACCTACACATGTGGTGATGCTTCTGGCAGCCAACAAGCTTCCTCAGTTTCTGAGCTTGAATTATGTTCTGGATGGACAATATATTTATATAGGAAGGAGGGATTATCTAAAGATTGGTCAACCAAACATTTAAACATATTCTAAAAATAATATTGGATTAACTTATGCACTACAAGGTATGAAATACAAAGCTAGATTGTATCATTCAAGGATTCCAACTTTATTGGATGAGTTTGGAGGAATGGGCGGCCCAAAGAGAGCCAGTTCAAGTCCTGTCAAGTCAAGAGTATTGAACTGTTGTGGAGGTTGCTTCAAGGATTTTGAAGAAGTCGCATTATAATTCATTGGTCTGAAAACATGTTTTGAACCTACGGTAACCATCAAGTACTACTCCGGTTTAAACAAGCCGAGTCGAATGTCTTATTTCTAAACATTCCATCATCACCATAGGTGTGGAAATATATTTTCATGCACATCATCAACACCATCATCACATCATCATCATCATCGTCTTCATCACCTCAGAGGGGTGGGGTGTTTGAAGGCAAGGAGAGAGGCATGAACGGAGAGGATGAGGGCTGACAGGTGGAAGTAATCAAAAAGGATGGAAATGTTGCTGTGGAGACCCTTGATCGGGTCAAAGTTCAACTTGAGGCACCTTTGGCAGAGGAGCTGGAATTTGTCCAACTGGTCAGTCCTGAAGTAAGGACAATATAAGGGATGATAGAAATATATTTATGAATTATATTATGATAACTGCTATCAAGACTGACTGCAACCATGACTGCCATCAAGTCATCATCGCCGTCATCGTTACCATAATCATCATCTCACCCGACATCTTCCTCAGCAAACCACATCTCGATGACAAACTGCATATCCACTTCTTTGAAGATGTCCTCCATCTAGAAGGTTCGAGTGATGAATGAAATGAGACACCATCCATCCATCCATCCGTCCATCCATCCATCCATCAAACAAGCAATCATACATTGTTTACAAACAGTCTCTCAATCAGTAAAGCCTCTGCTTTGAGCTGCACTTATGCAGCATAGGATTGCACTTCAGCTCGTACAATAGACTTTACTATTTGAATAAGGAGCCCAAGGAAACCCAACATAGTTAGGTTTTAACAGCAACAACAGTAATGACAACAACAACAGCAACAACCACAATAGCAGCAACAACAACAACCACAACAACAGCAGCACAATGACATCAAACAATTTGATCACCTTCATGATGTCCACCAAAAAATCAATTTTGAAGACAAAAATGTCATCAATGTCAACGTCTTCTCTCCTGTACAGGATCTGGAATATCTTCGTCTTGGCGATGTTTCCATTGACGTTGTTGTACGTTGCATCACCTGTTGTTGTTGTTGTTCAGTGAAAGAATCAATTTATTGAAAGACTCGCCAAAAGAGCAATTTAATTTAATTACACCTACAGGTATAATTTCAAATACCTCAGAAATTAAATTATCTCGAGATAACACATTTTTGTATTTATTTATTTTTGACATTTTGTTTTAAATGTATTTCTTATTTCAATTAAAGATTTTCATAAAATTTATTGGGATTTTTTTTTGCACAAGCAACTGCAATCCTCAAAGATTAAGAGCTTATGCAAGCTGCACTTGAAAAGCAAAATATAAATAAATAATTAAAAAGCACTCTTTGGAATCTATGGATCCCAACATTCACTTCCTAAAAGCATTTAGAGAAGATTCCACAGGGACAGGATGCTCACCTCTGCCCTTTGACCTGTGTCCAGTTTCAACAGTGACAATGGTTTTTTGGGAAAACCTTGAGTAACATCTCAACTGGTAATAGCTGGAGAATTTAGGGATTAAAATAACATGTAAATCATAAAATCATTAATTAATTAATTAATAATAGTTAAAAATAAGTAATAAACAACATAAGCGAATTTTTAAACCTTTAATTTCAAAATAATGAAACTAAAAAAATGAATAAACTGCCACTCGAGACAAACCCTCTTTGGAAAAGATCCACGTTGAAGAACTTGCCAAATTCCAGCTGAACTTCTACAGAAGCCTGCATTTTGCACGGAGGCAAGATGAAAAAAAACTAATCTTCACCAACAACGATCCGGTGATAATCTGAAAATATTTCAATGTTTCAATCAATCAGAATTAACGGTAATTAAAAATTCTCAGGTTGGAGTCTAATTTCAATTTGGTATCTGATCATCTACATTGTCTCGCCTGTCAGTTTCTAATGTTCTGCCTCTCACCTCGTGGGTTGTTCAAATGATTAAAACATTAGCAGGTGATCAACTTTTGATTGATAGTGATAACAGATGTCAAAGTAAAGCAATGATTTTAAGTGGTGTTGTTTTGTAAAGATATTCTGACTCTCTGTAAATGTTCACTTCAAGTTCAAAAGAAATAATCTTACACTTGTTAAAATCTTATTGACAATAAATTGCTACTAAAATCTAACTATAACTCCCAAATCTTTATAAACAAAGACTAATCAATTGAGATTTTATATGAATTTATCTTGAATAGAAAATTTTAAAATAAGTATTAAGTTCTCTAAACTTTGATTTTGTACCCTCATCCAAGATTATCTCTAATTTTAACAAATTTTCCTGTCTGTTTTTGTTTCATTTATATTAGATTGGGTAAAGTTAAACCTTAAGTTCATGCGTTTGTCCTTGTCGCAAATTCCCGCAACTATATTTGTTTCCTTAAATTACAAAATGATAGCCTCAATGGCAATGATCAGACATGTTTCTAATTCATACAAACTCACTTCTTTGGTGAAAATCAAACAACACTTTCACGTCAATAATTATCCGTGATAATTTAAAAGAAAACTTTTTTTCAATCGGATCTTTTCAACGCTTTGGGTTAATCACTTGCTACGAGCTCATTTAGACCGTAACAACCCGTAGAACAATGCCGAATATTATTCTGCAATAGCAAAATCAAAACAATCTCCATTATTCACGGTAAAGTCACATTTAAGAAATTTAAACTCAAAATTATTTTTTACTGAAAAAGATGATATATCACTCAGAGTTAATGTCATTTAGCGCTATATTTTTTAACTTACCTGTTCGTGGTTTTTAGTCATACATAATATTGTTTTTAATAAGCATTTATGGTTATTCCTTAATTAAATTGCTAATGTTGCTTTTCATTATTACCAAATTTATCAATTCAGGAACTTTTAGAAATTTATAATAGATTATTAAATCTAATTCTAAATTTAAAAGATATGATTGAATGTTATTGAAATTTTGCAGGTTCCACAGCACTTCAATAAAAATATCAGTTACAAGTACATAATTAAGAACATTTTAATATTTAACTTTAGTTGACATTATAACTTAAGACCAATTGTACGCTAAAGTTTAAACTTTAAAATTTCGGTAGCATCATGCAGAATTTACAAATTTCGTTGAAATGTGGCTGTTCACAACCCAGATGATTTTATTAGATTAATACATTTTGGTAATTTTTTTTATTTAAATGTAGAAGTTTCCTAAATATAGATCTCTAAAATTCTATGATTAAGATCGTCGTAAATAAAGGAAACAAAAGCTGACATGTTTTCCCAAAAATGAAAAACATTGATGGATGAAGATGAGCCTGAAGCGGGCGCCTTATTTTGTTTTTGGAGAGGATTTTGTAACTTTTAATTCGCACTCAACAAATTGAATCCATTCAATATAATTCTATATTCAGAAACGTTCTTTTACTTTTTGTAAGTTACCTTTGTTGCTTCAACCTTGAGTCTTTGTGTTTGCCAACCGGAGAAGTAATTTTTTTACCAGCACACACGTGTTAAAAGATTGTTCTGAAATTTTTATGACTTGTTCCTTCTGTCTGGAGTTTAGGCTTCTGCCTGCTTTCTTGATGTTTCTGCTTATCCTCTTTGTCGGCACAGATTCATTTGAGTTTAGCTTTGCAGGTCGAGTGGGTGGACTTTCAAGTGAGGGAATTGAAATAATGAAGTGAGTAAAGCTCAAGAGTATGGAGGAGGTATTTGTGTTGTTTTGGGGGAGATGATAGTTCCACGTGGAAAAGTCTCCTTATTATCGACCACCACCCAGATCTTTTAAAAAGATTTCCTGTCATGGAAATTTATTCAGTTTTTATATTTTTTTTCATCTGGAAATAATTTTCATACCCATGTTTGAATCAACGTATGAACATCGAATCTCACGTTTAATCAGTTTCGGTTTTTAAATTCAGTTCTTCCAACAGTAGAAGATAATAATATGGTGGCATTATCAAAAAGTATTTAAAATTATTGAAAATTCATTCATTATCCACTATTTGTTATCATTATTATTATTTAGTATTTAAAAATATTATTGTTGAATGTTATAAACCTCCAAAAGTATTTATAATAAATAATAATAATCATTTATGATGTCGATAAATCTATACTCCATTATAGAATGAGAAAATCGCCAATATTATGACCAAAAAAATCTCAAAACATATGAAAACTAACGAGTTACTACCAATGGTTACACATTGTTACAGGTATAACATAGTTACTTCCATTACAAGATGTGATTCTATAACCTAAACTTTTATTTTGTGATGCCAGGGAAGTTGTAAATAAATTAATAAATAATAAATAAAAATAAATAATTAATAAATAATAGCGTTCGATCCGACTTTGTTGTTGGTTAATTAATTAATCAGACGAGTTGAAATAATTAAGCGTTGGATGGGGCAGCGGTTTAAAAGCGTGAAGGATGTGCACTAGAATCGAGGTCTGAATGCTTTTCCCAGCTCCGCCTGGAAATACTTTGAGATCTCAAGTTCAGTTGATGTAACTGTTTTCGTTCTATCAAGTTCTACCTCTCTACTCTTTTTCAATTTTTCGATTTAGAAACTTATTGCGAAATTATCTCCGTAAAGCGATTGGAGTTATATTGGTCCATTTCTTTCATAAATTGTCTGTAGAAACAAAATCGAATAATTTTTTTTATATTTATTTTGCGACTTTTGTTCTATCGGTTTGTGTCAGCCTTGGAACAAAGGAAGGTAGTGAATATTTCTCGATTAATTCTTCATTTTATGGAGACATTTATGATGCTAAATGTTTTCTCGGAGAGCGATAAATTGGACGTGATAACGAGGAAGCCTATGCAAGAAATCTCCCGCCTTTTTATTATGTTTGTTTATAAATGCTTTTAAATATTTATTTCCTTATTATGAATTTATTCAGTCTTCGTTTTGACTGTATGTTCTCATGTTTTATCAAATTTTTTAATGTTTTCGAGAAAATAAATAAAACATCTGACACGATCTGTGTATGTATTACACATTACTTATGCATTACACTTTACATTGTTACTCGTTACTTCATTGCTACGTAATTTTTACATTTGATATTACATTTTACATTTTTAATCATTATTATTATTTGTGTTATTACAAGGAATTGTTTAATATAATTACAGGCACTGTTATTGACATTGTTTGAGGCAGTGGCGAAGTACATAATCAACATTTAATGTTTAAAATGTTTAAAAAATAAATAAATACGTTGAAAATATGCTGAAATTTATTTTTAATCCATTTAATGTTATATTCGTTTTTTTAATTCTTGTCCTCATTTTGGATCGGCACTATATTTGGTCTGGATTTTTGTTCTGTTGAACGGTGGTGTTTACCAGCTGGTAACTTCTATAAATGGTAGAGGATCACATTGATGCTATTATTAGTAATAATAATAACAACAATACTAATATTTATTATTATTATTATTATTATTATTATTATTTTTGAGGCCTTCATTGTCATTTCAAAAATTATCATTAATATTATTTATATTATAATTTTTTCCTTATTGTTATTGTTGTTGTTGTTTATAGTTAACAGTCTCTAACTAATAATATTATAAATATAGGAGAAAATGCAACTTCTTGCATTATTTTCTATCTGATTCTAATAATAATAATTATAATTCACGATAATAATATTCATTAATAAATATTTATAAATCTCGTCATGTAATTACTTAAATATTATTAATAAATATTAAAAATAAAAGGATAATTATATATAATTTTCTCGTCATTGCATGAGGAAGCTTAGAATACCACAAAATAATTGGTTGTAAATTTGCGATGTGATTTGTTACGCGATGCATAATTTGTATTCAAAAGAACTCAAACAAGCCATAATTTTCAAGCTAAATAGAAGAAAAGGCTGACAAATCAGTCTCGAATATTACAAAGCTGTGAGACTCAGGCCTCGATGTTTCTAAAAATATTTTCTCAGAAAGAACCCAAGCTGCAAGCTGAAGAAAAAGTTACCGCGCAGACATATTTGTCACAATTACGAAAAAATCCATCGCAATATTTTAGAGTTTTATTTTCACAAAATGGCACAAATGGAAATTGATATTTAATTACCTCATTTTGATTATTTAACCTTTTCAATATGGCAATTATTATTATTATTACTATTAATAATTTATTAAATTATAATAAGGATTTAATGATGTTAATGACAATTAACAATTCAAACATGACGTGATCAACAACTCCAAGCTTCTAAGTACTTTTCGAAAAGATGTTCTAGAGATTGAAAACCGTGTTGGTTAAAAGTGGTGCCAGCATAGAAATTTAAACAAAGAACTTCGTAAGCCGTTTGGACGCTTGATTTATTTGTCTATGTTGTTTGAAACAACGGTTAGGAAGATACTGGTGCGGCTGTCGATGATGATGATGATGGTTGTAGTTTTGATGATGATGTTGGCAGACTTCATGATGAAGATATAAAATTTTCCAGTCGAAAGTAAAAAAACTATTGTTATCTTTAAAAAAAATAGCGAAAATGATTATAAATTTATTTAAATTGATTTAAATGTTTTTTTAAAGCACAAACTCTTTAAAATAATAAACACTTTGTTTTGATTGTTTCCAGGTCATCTCAAGAACTCCAAGAACCAGACGGAAAAACCACTGGCGATGGCGAGTCGTAACCATGGAGACGGTAACCAAGGGAGACAAATCCAGTTCCTGAAGAGTGGAGGAGGTGGGGATGACATCAAGTGCATTGTCAAGTTGCTGGATGGAAGCCAGCTGAGCATCCCTATGAGGGTAAGTTATCGGATGGTGATGACGACGACAATGATGACGATAATGATTATGTCTAAATCAATAGATGATGATGATGATGATGATGATGATGATAATGATTAGGTTATGATGCTGATCATGATAGCGGTCATTATAGCAACAGGTTTTGATAGTGATACTAGAGGCTTGCATGGGAAAAAAATGGTCGTAATCAATTGACTTTTTTTTTTATCAATTACTCACAAACTGATAAGTCGTTGAGTGTTGCGTTCCAATTATTTTCGACGATAAAATAATATTTTTTTAATAATTTTGTTTATTTTTTTTATTTATTGATGAAAATAATTTTAAAAATTAATGATGCAATTCGATAGCTAATTAAAAACGAAAAATGACTGTTTAAAAATTGCATTAAAAATCTAATTCACTGATAAGTGAAATTAAATTTATCAGCGACAATCTATGTTGATATTGTCATGATAATAATAATAATGTTTTTATTTTAATATAATAATAATAACAATAATAGTAATAATAATATATTATAATTATTATTATTATTATATTATAATATCATTATAATAAACACAAACTAATTATCATTATTATTATTATTATTATTATTATTATTATTATTATTATTATTATTATTATTATTATTATTATTATTATATTACTATAAACAATATTACTATAAACAATATTACTATAAACAATAAATTTAAGACGTCGTTTGATAATTTAAATTTAAATTTATGGTTAGAAATTATTGTATGATTTCGATGAAAACAACTAATGACATACATAACAGCAACTGAAACAACAACCAGATTTCTAGGTCAATACTACAATTCCTCACTCGACCATCTGCAAGGACTTAAACAATTTTGACATATTCCTGATTAACTCATGATTTTAAATATTTTCATTGTTTTAGTTTTATTTTAAGGTTTTAATGTTTTTCTTAAAAACAAATTATATTTTTGGTTTAACTACTCAAATAAAACATTGAAGCACAACTTTAAGTCATACAATTGGATAGAAGATCGAGCGAATGAGTGATCGAACAGATAAAGGAATGAATTCTTGACGACAGACGGGCAACAATCTCCACCAAGGAACCGATGGAATGAGTTATGGATGACAGGAAAGGCTGACAGAGGGGAGAATGATGGAGAGATTGTTAGGTGGAGAGTTGAAGCGAATGGGGGAATGCCCTTAATGGGGAAGTTCAAAACCGCTCCGATATATTGAAACTTTTTTTTATTTCTCTGGAAATTGGATAAAATGGTTTTTATTTATTCTTTTCCTTTTGTACGACCACCCTCGTTGCGGCTTTGGTAATATTTTTATTTCATTTCTCTAAATTTAGTAATAATAATAATAATAATAATAATAAATTGTGGCAACGATTTAAGAATATTGAACAAATTTGTTATTATTATTATTATCATTATTATTATTATTATTATTATTATTATTATTATTATTATTATTATTATTATTATTATTATTATTATTATTATTATTATTATTATTAAAATATTTAAAAGAGATCCAGCAAAGGTAGCGAGTTGATGAGCAAGATCAGCAAATTTCTCCACTTGACTGATGCGGATTGCTTCTCGTGCACCTTCGCTGATTGTTCCACTTCCTCCCAGGTTAGTCTGAGTATTTATACTTCTGCTTACGTCTGCTTGTCTGTCTTTCTGCCTGTCTTTATTTGGGCCTGGCAATTATCAGAGTACTTGTTCAGTACTTATTTTCGATTTCTTTAAATTGAAAAATTAATGTTATGAATTACTTTAGGAATTCTTATATAGATCGATGGTTGCATGTATATCCTTGTTTAAATAAACTTGTTAAATTCTCCATAAATGAACAAGTAATTAGTCCATTAATATCACACCTCTTCGTCGACTTGAAAGGTTTGGTTGAAAGCAGACAAGAAACTCTCGAAGCAATTGAAAAGTGAGTATTGAATGTTATTAATTAACTGATAAGTTAACGATAATGTGAGAACATTCCATGGCAGACAACCTACCCATCTTCATATTCCGGGTCAAATTCTACCCGCCCGATCATTCCGAGTTGAAGGATCAAATAGCGAGGTGAGATATTTACTGAATCATGCGCAACCATCCGCTAAATCAAACTGGCCATTAACCAATAGCTCTAATCACTTGAAAAGTTTAAAATTCGTTCATTGATCTCTTCATTTGGATCCTTCAAGTTTCTCTTTAAAATGTCGATCTAAGAATTTATGTAGCACTTCATTTGTCTGATCATTCGTGATACATCTCTAAGACTTCGGTGGTTCCTGATGTTTCCTCGTGTTTGTTTATTTTAGGTTGTTGCTTTTCCAACAAGTTCGCAAAGATATCTATGAGGAGAGGTTATATTATCGGTGCTATGATAAAATTATAATTACATATCTGCGATAATTACGCATTACGATCTTAAACAAATATCAAAAGTTTAATTACAATCCACTTAAGTGAATATAATCGAAATGAAAATAAGATTGTTGGCTATTGTTATGAAGATTATTTTATTGAGTCTACTGCGAAATGAATATAACACATTTGTAACAACCGATGTTCTGCAATTACGCAACTCTCGAGCGGCTGAAAGTTGTTTACATTCTTTCATAAAATAATTTCAACTTTTTAGAATCCCCTGTTCATTCGTTACGCATGCCCTGCTACTCTCGCTCTGCGTCCAATCAGATCACGGGGATTGGGACCACTGTCGAACCCCTAAATCTAGGGATGGAAAATTGACTTCCGGAAGAGAATTCCGTGACGACATTGATGATATTTTTAACAGACTGGAAATTCCCAGATCCTTTGAAAGAGTTAAATCTGAACTTCTTGAGAAAATATATGAATTGTACAGAGGGCATAAGTAGGTATCCCAGCGTTTGATTCCTGTGTTACGATGATTTCTTTTGAGCTGTTTCTTATTTTTGCCCACAAGAGGTCTCCCGCGAGATGAAGCCATAAACAATTACCTTGACAATGCCAGGAAATTGGCCAGGTATGGCATGCATACCATCTTTGCAGAGGTTCGATTGATTATTACGAATTTAAATAAAAATTGTAGTTGTTAATAAAGGTTTAATATCTACGTAAATTAACGTAATCTATTTCAAATGAATTTAATTTTAAATCAGACAATTAATTACTCGTCAAATCAAACTTTGTTAAATTTAAGGAAATAAGTAGAGATTATTTAAAGCTGCTGCTGCCACTGATATTTGCAGGATGTGGAGGGAGATATCGTAGAAGTGAGCGTTTCCAGCGAAGGAATCGTTGTGCACAGGGATGGGTTGAGGATTGCCCGCTTTCTTTGGCCAAGGCTGATAAAAATTGCTTACAGAAAGAATAAGTTTATTCTCGAAGATAGATCTCTCAACGTCAGTTGAAAGGCTGATTTATTTTTAGAGTCACGTTTAATATTTAAATACAACAATTTAATAAATAATTTGCGATTATTTTTTTATTATTAAGGACAAAAGGAAGACTATTGTGTTCAAGTTTTCAATGGCAAAAGAATCGAAGCGATTTTGGAGACTATGTGTTGAACACCACGCATTCTTTAGGTCTCTTCATAGAAATTTAATTACAAAATTAGGAATTGTTTTACAACTTCATTGAATAGAATTATTTCAAATTAATTTGTCAACTTTAAATAAATTAATAATTAGTTGCTATATAATTGTATACATTGACTTCTCTCATCCTTCAGGCTCGGCAATAGAGCCAGAACCCTACCAAGGTCAATTGAATCTCGTCCAAGTAAGACAAACAACATCGTTCCTGATGCTTCTTCATGTGTTGTTGTTGTCTATGATGACACCAAGAGTCGTTCAAAGAACTGGGACAAAAGGAAATTTCTTTTAAAGGAAAAGGGCCTACGTTGCAATGAATGTTCCTCACCCATTTGCAAGGGCCCGCCAGAGATTAGAAAATATCCTCAGCATAATTTCAAGCAAAGTCCTTGCAACTTCAGCGACGCACGAACCGGTTGTCAAGCGTACGGCGACAGCTGCCAAAGGCACAAATGCGACCACACCAGCACTTTGAAAAGTCAACTTCAAGGGACGATTGTGAAATGTTTTAGAAGTTACGAGGGCAACCTGAACTTTAGTCCTGGACCTAAAGGTCAGAACACCGGGTCACGACGGCCAGAAAGCTGTTCCAGACTTCCCTGCGGGTGTCCCATCATCAACAGCAGCGACAACAGATTTACAAACAGAAGCATCGACTTTAACATAAGCGGCAGCGTGAGCATCGAAGAGGGTGGGCCGAACTCTTTCAACAACCAAACTTACAACCGCCTGCAACAAACGGTTGTTAGGAGTTCTTCGTTGACCAGCAACAACAGGAATTGCTCTTTAGAAAATGAAGGAGGACGTGACGAGGTTGGTAGTGGAAAACAACCGGTAGATTCAAAGCACAGACATTCCCTAGTAGGTGTAGAAAACATCAAACCAGTGTGCATAATCGAGGTGGTTATAAATTTGATTATTAAAATTTTAATACCTGCACTAACTCAATTGAAGTTTATTTATTTATTACTTAAATTGATATTTATTTAAATTAATATTCATTTAATAGGCCTCTGAACGACCGAGGTTATCATCCATAGATGGCAAAAAAATACTTTCGAGGTACAACCCTAACTGCCAACGCATGGAACCATGCAACGAACGTTGCCGTCTGTCACGTGACCAGAGGCAGCAAAGAAGTCAAAAATTTCAAAAATCGAACCAATTTGCCACCTACGATAACATAGAGCCATATTTTGGCAAGAACACGGGAAAAGTAAAACTGATGCCTACCACTCCGGACGTCTTGCCACAAGTTTTAGTGTCCGAAGACATCGTAAGGGTCCATGAACGCGACCAAATATCTCCCAGTCCATTGCAACTTTCGACTCCACATCTATCCACGACTTTCCCTCCGTCTCCAGTCCTAAACGTGACATCCTCACGAGTTCCTTCGACTACAATCCCATCAAATGTGACGTCCAAATGTCGCCATCACGACATGTGGGACCAGTTTGACAGTTACCCGATGAATGTAGCTTCGTTACCATCTTCACCCAAGAAGCCACCGCCACATTCATTCCCCAATACACTCCTGACGACATTCACCCGTGGATTATCGCATTCGCCTCAAATTCCCCTCATTGAATTACCCCAAAGAAATAACTCGATCGAAGCATTGGAATGTGGGCCACTCACTCAAACCTCCGAAGGCCCATCGCCGATGCCTCCATATTACATGAATGTTAATAGTCACTCAATGACTAATTTGCGCCATCACTCACCATCATCGCCGACATCGTCCAATGTTCCTTCATTCCCCTGTCACACATTGCCAGATAGAGATACGAATTCGTCTGCATTTTCCCGCGGTCTAGCTTCTTTTTCGAGATTTGTAGGACACCATTTCGCCCTTCCTCCACCTCCGACAACGTTACCTGATCCTGACATCAATCCAGTCTACTCCACGGTGAACAAACCGAAGCGGATTCTCCACGGCTCGTCTGAACATCTTTCCTCTCCTGCCATCCACGATCAAGTTCAAATTCTTAGCGAGACCCCCAAACCAAGTCCCACGAAGCCCAAAGTTCCTCCTCCAGTGCCACCGAAGCGTGACCTCAAAAGCTCTCTCACCACAAAGAACGTCGTCATCACAGCTTACCTGGATCCAATCAAAACTAACAACGATCAGGTCTTAGGAGCTGCAATATTATTCTTAATAGATATAATTTAAAATAAATTTATAACATTTCAAATAATTTTCCTACGTTAACTTTTATGTATTTGAGGCGAGACCAAATCGCTTAGATAAGATTTTATAAATTATTTCATTTCAAAAATTGGTTTCATAAAATACGAATATTGAGAATCCAAAATCGTTAATCGATTAATTTCTAATTATATGATTAATTAACCTCATCCGAAAAAAGGCATCCGAAGAGATAACATTCAGATCTATTACAGGGTCTCTACGATAACTATCGTCCATCGTCCAACCACAAGCAGGAGCAATCCTTCAAAACTTTTCGAGGGCGTAGCAAAAGCGTTGACGATGACGCCGAAGGTTATTATGACAACCTGCTGCCATCGACCGCCGTAGACGATTCGACATTCAAGTCGTCGTCATCTTCTTCGTCATCGTCAAACTCATCGTTGTCGTCTGTGGTTCACAGGAGAGCATCTGTTGGATCGTCTTTCGTCACTTTCGACACGCCAGACGGTTACAGGATTACGGAGGTATGAATTTGTCGTGCTCAGTAGCATAAACGTTTATTCAATTGTTCGTGCATTGATGAATATTAACGATGTTATTTGATTTACATATTAAAATTACGATTAGGTTAGAAGGTCCGACGATAACACTGTGATTGAGACGATGGTTGAGAAGACATTAGTCATTCAAGGTCGAAATTTCGTCGAGCAGGATAAGGTAATTATGATAATTATGATAATTAACATAAAAAATGCTAACTTGCAAATAATTTGTGATTGTTTCCAAGGCAATTGCCGACGCCATCTCTTCCCTCTCGAGGATCAATCCTGGTTTATCAGTGGAAGAAATCAAAATCAATACCGTTAGGCAGTAACGATCATGAAGATAATGATGACTATTATTGCTATTATTATTATTATTATTATTAATATTATTAAGTATAATTAAATCAAAAAGCAATGAAGTAATCTTTTTTAGTCAGCCCGCACATGATTGCTGCGCAACTATTGTCTCGAATTTTGTTATTGTTGTTATTATTTATTTTTTCTGTTGTTGTTGTTGTCTTAGTATCTTATTGATGTTGCTTTTTAAGCGAAAAGAATAAATTTTATTTTATTTTTAATTACGTAGTAATTAAGTATGCATTTAGTAAACATTTGATTTTTCAATTGCAAATGGACATGATAAATGTGGTTTATATTTCTTTATAATTATTATTATAATTATTCCATGAAGCAGGAACATATCGTGTTGATTGTAAATAACATAATCCAAACGTTAGCTAAACCGCCTTAATGCGACAGAAGTTTTGTGAAAATTGATAATAAACAATTTTTATTCGCGATATATTTCTTATTTAAAAAAAAATCAATTAAAAAGTTTTGTCTAATAAGCTAATAACTGTTAGGTTTTAATATGTCATCAGCCCTTGAAAAACGATTGACAAATAGATTTGAGGTAGTTTAATAATTGGTTGATTTATTGAAATGTTGATTAACAAACATGACTTAATTTCTAACCTTCCTGCATTTCCGTTCGAAATCAACAAAAATAAATGTTTGCAACATGACAATTTCGTCATTTTGAATAATTTGAAGCTCGAAGTGAAACGAAACTTAATGAAACGAAAAGCGTAATTTTAGGCTTATTCCTTGAATAACCCTTAAATCGACAAAAATAAAATCATTTATTCATAAAATGACTAATAATTCACACGACGAAGCAAAGAAGTTAATTGAGTCAGCCAGCACGTGATTGCTATTAAAAGACGTAATTACCGTCTGGTATTAAATGATTTTAAGCTCATATTTTTAATGAATTAACTATTTTTGTTTGTTATTAACAGTAGCAGTTGCAACAAAAGCGATGTTTCCAAGAATGAAACTTATCTTGATTTTTTAATTTATCTGTCATTTCATTGTATTACACATTAAGTATTTTTAATTATACTCTTACTTTCATTTTCATTTCTGATTTTTTTCTGCCAAGTCTAATTGATGGGTTCGTGACTCTTATACTATTAGTACCTCAACATCCCTTTTGGATATCCGCCATTTAAAATATTTGTTTCGAAATAATAATGACAATGATAAAAACTGATAAATCTAATTGAAATTAATTAATTTAGAAAACATTTGACATTCAGATACGTTGGTATGTGGTGAATTAAAAGTTATTTAATGTTTGTTATCTTAATATAAAATATTTATTAACTATTAGTGGTGAATCCGAGGACAGTGTGTCATATTAAAATTGCATTATTGCCTTAAAAATATATTGCGATTAACATGGTCGACCAACAATATAATGTCTTCGGTCATTAATATCAATGAATTATAAAATACCTTATAAACGCATTTTGTGTTGATTTATGTTTGTTAATTCCATTGTGCAATTTAATTTGAAATTCCCGAATGCTTATTCTACCAGCCAATGAAATTGATTTCTGAAGGTAATTGCTCTGTCATTAGCCACAGTATTTTGGAAGATGTGACGCATTTTATTATAATTAGAGGTACTGGGATTTCCACTCCTGGAAATCCCATTGACAAACAAAATACAACTGACGAATGTATTTCTTGACTAATTTGCTAAATGAAAGTGAACATGTTCCGTGATAAACGTGATCATTTATGTACAATTATGTTAAATTATAAAAAAAATATTGCATATTATAAATTTAAACAAAACTCAAAAGTATTTCAATTATTTACAATCTAGTTTTCTTTAAAATGTGAATCAATAACCTATAAAAAATATTTCCTTTTATGTCGCTTTTAGTTCCAAATTTTCCAGTACATGGTAAGTTGCAGACTCAACTTTATCCGATGGTGGTTCCACATTTGGAGCTCCATTTATCGAGTTCGAAAAAGGACTCGAATATTTAAGATTACATTCTTTTTGTGGAACTTTGTACACTTGAGTTTCTGCGATTTGAGCATTTTGAGTGTCGGAGCTGCCCTCTAAATCGTAAATTGCGCAGTTATTGCAGGACCGAAATACTGGAGAAGAAAATTGATATGAACCAAAGCATGTATCGGTAAATGCAATAAAACAATAATGATGACATTGTAAATACCTGGATGACCACTTTTATTCGAGGGGGTTCGAAGCAAATCACTGTTTCCAAGAGAAATGCTCCTCTTCAGACCCTGTTTCTTTGGAACTATAGTAATGAAGAAGTAAAGATACGGTGCTTGGCAACGAGCACTTTGAAAAAATAATTAACTACTAATTAATAATTATTTAGTTAAGTTTAGATGCAATCCCAGGCTTTTCTAGAAAAAGAAAATCGCTTCTTCCATAAATATCGTTGCATAATTGTGGCCTATTTTTTAACCCCTTTCTAAATGCCATATTTTGCCCCAAAAACCGAATGTCCAATTATGCATGGTTAATTTGTTTAATGCTGTTGAGACGAATAAATATAACAAAGAAAAATGAATCCTAATCCCACGATTCGAAGGTCCCAATTCGTACCTCTAACATCGTTCATAATTAAATCCAATTCCTTACTTGTCGGAGTTACGCTATCGTGTGGCGCTTTGTATACGGCACAAGGAACATCCTCAATTGCCTCGTAATGATCGCATGTCGGAGGGTCGGGGAGTTGTGTAAATCCTAGATAAGGGGTGACAAGTTTCAATTATAAATGAACAAAGTTTAGTAATTATTGGTAATCACACGTAATAAGATCGTAAAGGTAATAGCCTCAGAAGGGAATCTTAGAGAACCTTCAGATATTTTAAATATAAAAGTGGCAGCAATTATATTATAATTACTCATAAACAGTGTAGTAATGGAAAGCCTAATATTCAGTTGTCTCTTTAATTACCTTAGATTTACTGTGTGTTTATTGTTGTGTTTCATTTTACGATTAGAATTTGAAACTGTGCTATAATTATGTAACAATTAAAACAATTAAACCTCACAGGATCCGCTTGCAACATAAGTGCTTCGAAAAGCAATGGATTTTGTTTCCAAATAAACTCATAAACATTAATAAAATAAGAAAGTATGTAAGGTCTGTAAGGTATGTAAGGAAATACTGAATTTTCAACTGCTTAACATAAACTATTATTTAAATCAATACTATTGTTTAATGATTTGAGTTGCAATTTAAGTTAGCGAAACAAAACAGAAATTAATACACTTTTTGTTGCTTAGTATATTGATTAAATGAGATTAGACATATCATTAATGTAACTGTTAACTGAATTACAACATATAATAAATTCTTTTCCAATTCCTAAAGGATTTCAAAGCCAATCCTTTTCAATAAGCGTTAAAATGGAGTATGATTTCTTTAAAGATGAATACCAAAAGCAACTTGCAAAATTCAAAAATCCTTACTTATTGATTGCATATTACGGAACTTCCTTCGAATGAGAAGTGATAGAATGTAAAAAATTATCCCTAAAATACAAATCGCTGCTCCCACAACTGTTGAGAATTTTTCGTGAAATTATTATGTAATTAGGAATTGTAAAATTGATTCAGTTCTTACAAACATAGTAAATATAATCACCCAAACTTAAACAATTAAATGGATTTAATTAACTATTATTAAGGTGTTACTAATCGTTTATTAATGAAAAGTTAGATAAGAACACAATAACTATAACTTATTCAATATATCTACATAATAATATGGTTAATTACTGACCAAAGTAAGTTATAACTGTCTTGCTTTTTTCTGAAAAATAATACATTGTTATTTTAGAAATTCTTGGCTTGTAGTTGGCCAAAAGTGTAGTGTTGTTAATATCCAACAGGGAGCGTTCTAGGGTATGATAGTAATGGCATTAATTGTGCTGTGTCGCGTTCGTAACCCAGCTTGCATGGTCGGAGAGCACCAGGGATCAACCTAATTGACGATGGATTAAGTGCTTTCAAATCTTATTGGGATATACATGTATATATGGCAGTATGTATATACATAACAAACCATTTAGAATGGAGAATAAATGTGGAGTTTTATATTAGTTTAAATATTAACATTAATGTCACAAAATTACCGAAAATTCCCATTAAGTACTAACCAAAAGTGCAACGTTCTGCTAATGTGACTTTGGCATCATAAGACACATTACTGCTACTGCCTTTACGATCGCAGCTGAAGAAAAGTCTGATTGATACAATATCTTCGATATTCTCGACATTATCTTTTAAGTGCATCCAGATATATCCTCCATTGTAGTATGTGCTTTTGTTTAATAATTCCAAAGTTTTCTTAGTCCTGGAATTTATCCAAAATGGAGTCACTTGGCATTCATGTTTGGGTTTGTATTGAAAGGAACAGTTGATGATATCACAAGTTCCTACTGGTTTAGAAATTGATAGTGTGCATGTGATGTTGTCGTCTGTGAGAATTTAAAATGAAATTTTATAATATTATTGATTTAATGAGGAACAAGAGAAACAGGATTTTTGGCATAAAACCTGTGATTAATTTAAATATTTTAACTTGATGACCCACCTAACACGATCAAGTGGTATGTAGTCGTAGAAATCTTGAAAGTTTTGGAATCATTAGAAACGCATTGGTAAATTCCAGTATCGTCAAAAGTCACATTGGTTATTTGCATGTCCATAGTCTTATCATCAACAATAAACTTATTCTGATAGGCACTCATGGCCTGAAGTCCATCAAAAACATCCACACAGGAGTTATAATCGTTGCATTTACGCCACAACATGTTCATAGGTTTTTCTGGGAGTTTAAAAACATGATGGTTTCCATTCGTTGCAATTACGGCGATAGTTTTGTTCGAAGGACTTCCAACTTGGTTTGCCTCTGCACAGGAATAATTGGGCTTCAAAATGGTTGTAGCCATTAAATCTAACGAAAGCTTGAGCCAGTAAAACATTTTAAATTAATATATATTATAATCATTTTTATACGTAAATTTTGAATAATGGAACTCCAAACTTGATAGATCCAGTAATATTACAATTGATAATATTTCGTTCCACTGCATAATAATTATTAACTGAGATCAGATTGACTTGTTTCAAATGCTTCTTACTTCATCCTTCTCTTAGAGTGAGTTAGAAAATAATAGCGTTGGCTGGTATTAGTAGTGACAATAATAAAAATAATAAAAGCAATAACAATAATAGCGTACCGTGATTCTGTAATTGTAGAGAGAAGTCGTAAAGCCCAAACTTAATTGATTTAATTTCCCGGACAAGCATCTTCCTATATAAATACAACAAGGAGAATTAAATAATAATCTTACAATATTTATTCCAACCAATCAAATTGATAAATAAATCAGGACCTGTCGAAACGCTACATCATTCAACGATGTCTTTCTTTAAATTTTAATAAAATTTATAAAAGCTTCCGAGGATAAAATAGAAAGTAAAAAGAGTCAAAGAATAATCAATTGTGCATAAACAAAAACGTTCAGCTTTTTATTAAGTATAACATCCAATTCTCCTGCATTAAACGCCACATAAATATATACATGATTTTGAACCGATTTTGTTAAAGTCTTAGGCCGCAAAGTCCCTTCGAAGCCATGTTAATCAACAGTATTATCATTATAAATAAATTATTATTATTAACCAAATTGAAAAATTCTAAAAACAGCATGCCTCACTACTTATGCCTCATCATCTGACGATATGATTGTAATAAGTGGGGAATTTGGAAGTGACAAAATTTAATGATATTAATAATAATCAACTTATTAGACTTATTACGAATTTTTATTTAATCGTTCGGTCATCTTTAATAGCCAGATAAGCAACCTACTGATTTTTTCTTTACTCAGAAATATATTTTATGGTTGCTTCGCAAAACAAATCACAAATTGATCATTTTGTTGCATTAGAATTTTTTTAAAAAGTGTGTTTATTGATTATAATATTCATATTCATATTAACTATGTGAAAAAAAAAACCTTTTGCTTAATTTTGAATATTTTCTGACATTGGACATATCTATCATAGATGTCAAATTTGAAAATGATACAAAAATTGAATTTAGTTTCGGTTTCAAATAAAATTATTTTGATTCAGTTTTTCCTAAAGTTATTAATTTAATTTTTATCGCCCCATTGACAAAAGCTGACAGTTCAGCCTAGTAGTAACATTGGGTTATTTGGGGACTGGAGTTTTTGTGCGTCATTAATAAATAAACCTTTAGCGGGGATTCCGGTAGGGTGCTCCCCCTTTTAGTAATAATGAAACTTAGCTCCGCCAGACGCTGAATATTTATCAGGGAGCATCCTATATGAATCCCTCTTAGAGCCCATTTTTAAATTTAATATTTGCAAGTAAGGTTTCAGAGCTACCTCAGGATGGTTGTTTCGATCTAGGTTGTTTTATCGGTTTTCGAATTACTAGTCCCTGCCGGTAATAAAATCATATTTTTACTGTATTTTCAATCAATATTTCTTCATAATGATTCAGTTAATATTTTCAATTATTATAGCAGGAATTGAAATTATTTTTGCAAACCCAAAGCATTGTTGAGAATATCCCATTTTCATTCCTATTTCGTACTGCTTCTTTGAAATACAGATCACAAATTTTTATTTCTGGCATTAAAGAAATTTTCTAAAGTGTGTTTATTAATTACAATATTAGTTTTAATAACATGATAATATTCATATCAAATGCGCGAAAAAACATTTAGTTTTATTTTAAATATTTTCCGGCGAAAGTTTGAATTCCTGCTCAAAAAATATTATCAAAATTTCCAATAATCTAGTTCATAAAATATTAACTTTTATGACAGGGATGAGCGAGTAAATTTCCAAACATGAAATTCAAAAGTAGAGGGAAAAACTTCGAGGTCGGAGGTTATCATTGCAGGTGCTCAGGGGAATTAAAAAAAAACAACTGCAAAATTTAAAAATTAAGTTGTAGATCTAAGAATTATTTTAAAGCAATGGCTGATTTACTTTTAAATGTCCTGATAGTCGGATTACAAGTTAGCGCCGGTAGTAAAAGTCATGTTTTTACATGTGTTCTCAGCTAATATTTATTCTTTTTTTAAAGAATTAATATTTTCAATTATTTTAACAGCCATTGGGGCAGGTTTTGATATTATTTTTGCAAACCCAAACCAAAAGGCAACTTTACCTTGCAACTTCAACCAAAAGGCGGACAAATTACGTTGGTATTTTCAAAGAAGTGGAGCCCATGAAGAGTCATTTGCATATGATTTGAAGCTTATACCGTATGATGGGTACTTGGGCAATTGTAGTTTAGAGAAGCAATATTGTCACCTTATCATTCACAATGCTACAACTCAATTTGCTGGTAAGTACAGACTTGAACATGGAATAAATGGAAAAGAAAGAGTGCAGGCTTGTGCTTTTGAGCTTGTCTTGGGAGGTTTGTAGCATTGCAACTAATTTCATTTTAGGAATTTAATGGAGTCCTTGCTTTAAAACAGACATTATTTATTTTGATGATATGTGTTGCGCATTTTGAAATGTAAGAACCGTAATTACTACATTTTAAATCAAGCCCATGAATTAAAAATATAGGTGTTTGAGGCAATTGTTAACAATAATGTCACATTTTACCTCATTTAAGCAATGGAATGTCATTCTAACATCAGAAGTAATCACATAATGATTGGAAAAAGTGATGGCCCTATTAAATCTGATGTGTTGAAAAGAACTTGTGAGTTTAAGTATCAGGGCAATTACTGGGGTCCATTTGCCATTGCCTGGATGAAAAACAAGATGCCCACAAAGATTTTGAGAGACAGGTTGTTTAATCAGACTTCAATCAAAGATGAGGGAGAATGGAAGGTTGCATCGGTTGAAGATGAGATTGAGGTTTCAAGCGATGACCACAACACAAGGCTTGAGTGCGTCCTTGTCAAGCAACCTCTTGTGCATTCCTGTCAGCTTCCCAGGATATTTGTACAATGTTAGTTTTTCATTTGTGAATTTTTGTGTTGCTTTTTTATTTCACTGTAATTCTATTCAATTCTAGATTTATAAGGGTTATACGATATATATTTATTGCGATTTGGATATTGCATTTATTAATTGATTTCTCAAAAGTTGCACATTACATTGTTTGCAAAGGGATTGTTTTATGTGCATAATCTTAATATTACTGAATTAAAGTAAAGTATCATTAAAATGCTGTTTCCTTCATTGGGATTCACGAAATCTTTTTTTTAATTCAGACGTCAGGAATATAACATTAGAACCTCAACACGTAAATATTCATAACTTTCCTGGTGTAAATTGTTCCATTGATAAAAGTGAATCCCTTGATTGTTCCTACCAATGGACCCTTCAAAACCAAGAAGTGGATTTAAAAGTTCATCAACAATACTTAACATCTCTCCATGTTGTAACACCTGGATTATACTATTGCTCAGCTACCTGTACTTTTGTCACAGGAGAGTCTTACATCATGTCTGGAACACAAGTTGTTGTAGTGAAGGGGCTGGAAATCAGTCTTGGTAATGATTTTGTTTCCTTATTTTCCTCAGAAATAGAAATAATGTTCATCATAACACCCACTCATCCCAAGTCCTGTCTCCTTCTACAATGAACATTGCTGAGTCTCTCCTCCCTTCCTCAGTGAAACTTTCCTGAAACTCCTTGGACTCATTTTTGACTCCCATCTCACCTTCAGGCATCAGGCCACATTAATAGTCAACATTATGTGGCAACATGATCTGACAACTCCACCCATATCTCTCTGTTGAGATCACTTCTGCACCTGTTTGTTTCTCTCTTGATTAGCTTCTCAATGGCACACCTCTTTAATTTCCTTGCTCAATTCTTCAAAATAACAAACAATGGAGACTGAAGGGACCTCTGCAAATGGCACCATAAGAATAAAATTGTTATTATTATTTTTTTTAAAATCCAGATTTAGGTTTTTTTAATCTGAATGTCATTTCATGTAGTTATAACAGTGGTCTGGTCTGTGTTGGCAACTTTGCTCTTGGTCTCCTTGGTAGTGGCTTGTTGTGTTGTTAGGTTGGTAATGAAATTTGCACAATTTGTGAATTTGAAAAATTACAACAGTGACCATAATTTGATTTGAATTTCTTTCATGTTAGAAGGGGATATTTCCTGAAAACCAGTCACAGATTCTGCTTTAAGTCAAGAACCAATTCAAAAAATAGGAAAGTGTTAGTTACCTTGTTTACCTGTTTTTTTTTTATCAATTTCTCTCTCCAATTTCTCTCCCCAAAAGGAAGATCTGCTCTAATGTTAACAGTGGCCATTATTTATTTTTAATGTAACCAGAGAACAAACATCTGCCACCTGCTCACCTAGCAAACAACATTTGAGGCAATATAACAGTGGTGACAAAACATCCTTTGTTCAGGATAGTTGATCAGAGCAGCTGTGATCTGTGAACACTTTCCATGTGTTCATTAATCTGATGATTCATTGCCTACACGACCTTCACTATGTGTAGGAAATGGGTTAATCGATGATGTTTTGTTGTTGTCAGATTTTATTATCAGGTGTCTCTGAGTTTGGTGTTTTTGAGTTTGCTGCTTCATTCTTAATTGATTGAGATAGGCATGTTAATTTCATGAGTTTTAGGTTTAAATTTACCATTTGCTTTATCAAAGATGGCATCTCCCTTCCTCCTGTTCTGCAAAAGTCCCCTCTTTTTGTGGAAAATCTACTTTTTATTAAGACTCCCTCTTGCAAAATCTTTTGTGGATAATCCTTTGTACCCTAACATGTATACTTCCAGATGGGTCTTTAGTTAAACTAAATATTAACTGACATTATTAATAATTGGATTCTAGCTAATAGACTCTCACTCAATCTAAGCAAATCTAACTACATTATTTTTCATTTTACAAAAAAAGGTAATACACTATGATTCACCCATTCTATAAATAACATTAATCTAAAAAAAGTCACTAGCTTTTGTTATCTTGGTGTAATTATTGATGAACATTTATCTTGGCATGACTACATAAACTACATACAATATCCAATGGCCAAGTATATTGGAGTCATAGTCCAAAGCCGTCCTTTTGTTAACAGTAAGATTGCACTGCTATTACATTATACCCTTATTTATCCCTACCTCACCTGCGGCATTGTGTGGGCATCGACTTACCATAGTCGACTAAATCAGTTATCCATTTTGCAATGATGTGCCAACCAAATAGTTTTTTCATTACCTGTTTCATCTCATACAACCTTAACCTTTACTAATCATAATTTGCTTAATATCCACCAAATTCAACCACAAACAAACTGGACCATTTGCATTGTTGTTCATATTGTTTAAATTATCCGTTAAATTGTTTATCATCCGCGGTATTTCTAATTTGTTGTTTTTTTGCTTTGCTTCTTGACAGGTTTATCTGTTCAATGAATTAACTTTTTGGGTCAGCCTGCTAGCGGAGGCTTGCGTCTCCTTAAGGCTGATCCATGAGTCTCTCATTAATCGGCCTTAGTTGTTAAATCTAGTTTGCTTGATTTAACTATTAATAAATTGGCTCAAAAAAAAGTCAATAGAAACTTTGTTGCGGCAACTGGAAATTTATAAATTGAAAATAAACGTCATCTTAATTTGAGTGAACATCAGAAAGCAGTGAAAGAAGTGAGCGAACTTGACAAAGGTCATATTGTCCCATTGACCATTGTGGTGGTCTTCTTATAGTGGAGTACTTGGACACATCATCACAACATTTCCAAATGGGTCAATTTAAAACTTGTGGAATACAGTGACATGTTTGTTTAATTTTGACATAGGATTAACCAGCAAAGTGAAATTAAATATTATGGTCAGTATTTTTCATCTGGGCGTCAAATAGGAATATTGAACGGATCAATTAATAAAAATTAATTTTGTAATAAATGTTTAATTAAAATTTAGAAACAATTATTTAAATTCATACAAGGCCACGATAATATTTTAAGTTATATATAAGTGTATTTTAAGTTCATTCGTTTCATTGTGTAATGTACATAATTGTTTGTTTAATATTGTACGTGTTCAATTTTCTATTTGTTCTTTCAGTTGCTTTGATACCTTAATAAACTCATAAACTCAAAAAAAAAATAATAATAATAATGACACATGACTCGTTACTCGAAAGAGAAAGCAAGTCATTATTCCCAGAAGTTGTTAAAAGCAGTACGTGCACATAAATAGACATTCATGATTAAAAAAAGATAAGGATGCTTAAAACTGATGCTGGGAAATGTGGAGACCTAGATCGAACATATGGGTTTTCATTGGTAAGTGATTTTAATTTTGCAGATTAAATATTTATATTTGATTTCAATTATTATAAATAAAAACATAAGAATGGATATGTTGTTGATGTTTCTTTCTTATAATAAGATATTACAAGTTAATTATTAACGTCGATATCATGTGTGCTGGCAAAGTTTACCAAAATAAAAGCATCCGATTAAATTAATTTTAGCTTTTTTCTATGCCTCTCAATCATTTATAAGGATTAATGGAGAAAAGTCAAATACGGAGAATAAATTCGTTCTTATTGGAAGTCAAGCTGTCCTCAAATGCAAGTTTGAAGTTTCATATTGGCTGAAAATTACTGACCCCAAACAAAATTTTTCTCAAGAAATTTATGACGGTGATTCCGTCGTTGAAAAGTTTAGGAATCATTTTGAAATTCCTAATTCGAGTGAGAAAAATGTTTTGAAAATACTCAATGCTACGTTCGAAAATGCTGGTATTTATACTTGCGTTTCATCTAACAAAACTGAAGGACGGTTCAATCTGATAATGATTGGTTAGTTACATGTTATTCAACCATTATAATTTAATATAACAATGAATCACGTATCCGTTGAAGATGAAAGAATTAATTGCATCACATCTCAAAATTCCTCTTGGATTTCAATGACAAATGTGGATAGTAAAGATATCGCAGTAAATTGTTCATTGAATTACAATTCGAGATCATCTTGTGGCGTTACACCTCTTTTAAGAAATCCCGATTCGGAACAAAACTTGTCGACCAATGACATCGGATTCGGGAAGGGTTATTTATGGTTTAAAGTCATAATTAATGAGGATTTTGAGACAGCGAACTATAAACTGAATTTTGTTTTCCAATGTAACATCAGTGGACAACAATCTTATTACATTTATCATGCAAACTATAATTTGCAACTTTCTCTAAAAGGTTTGTCGATTTACTTTTACTTACTTTTATGATTTAAATTTAATAAATGAATAAATTATTATTAAATTATTTATAGATTATTTTCGCATAATATTATTTTATTCTTGGCAAAAATACTATTTCAACTTATTATTTTTTAATTTTTTGTTTTAGTTTCAATTTAATGTTTCAATGTTATCCATTATAAATTTGTTGTTGTTAATGTTGAAAATAAGATCATCACCATTACTGATGTCGATTATAGATAACTAGTCAATTACTAGTTAGTCTAATTATCATGCATTGCTTCTTCATTTTGACAGATTCCTTGAAGAGTTTGAAATTTGTGGTTTTACTCCCGATTTGTAGTTTCTTGGGATTCTGTTTCCTAGCAGCTCTGATACATCGTTTCAAGAGGACAAAGAGAAACAATCAGAAAGAAAGGCCATCAATTAGTAGGCATTGGAAGATCGTTTTCAAATCGTTATGCTTTAAATAACCAGAAAGTAATTATTAAAATATAAACTTAAACGAATGGTTGGATTTTTTGTAATCTGTTCTCACTTTATATGAAATTTTTGCCGGTGAAATCAGTCTGGTTTGTTCAATGTTGTTTCATTTAATGTAACTAAATATAAATAAGATAATACTTGAGTGCTTATGATGGAGATATTGACCACAAAATCTTAACAATTTTAAATGTTTCTTTGGTATTACTATCAGGAAGTGAACCTCTGCACTGTTCAGACTTTATTTTATTTATGTAATAATTTCTTAGATTAATGCCGACTTTTGCAAGCTAACTGTGCTAAATAACTTGGGCCGAGGAAATTTTAAAAATTTGTTTTAACGATTAATTTTGTCTTATCTAGAGATTATTCACATTTGTCTGAATTTTTCTGATTTAAATTATATTTTCATATTTTGTTATTATCAGGAAATAAAGTTTCACCAGACGATTCAAATTACTCTCATTACTTGCAAATAGTTGGCGGGGATTCTATCACTTATGAAAATGTTTGTGAGACAAACTCACCGTACCATTCAATTGCCATTGATAACAAGAGGAAGTATGTGCAGACCACAGGTTATCCAAGTTGAAAGAACCACTATGAGAATGATTACAGAAATATTAACATGCACTTACATTTATTTATCCGTTGCACAATATAATAATGAATTTTCATTGAAGTTCGATTCTTTGAACTTGCCTATCCATTCTTGAAATTGCCTATCCAAGCTCAAAATTTATATTTCACTTCGTTAAAGTATTTTGAAGTTAGTTAACATGCGTACTCCAAACAAATGGAAAGGTTCCACAATAATATATTTTCTGAATTAAATGATATTTTTACATTTTTTATATTATCACTTATAGTTAATAAACGTATAGAGTAAGCTGCCGCTTTGGTTAAACTACTCCAAAATTAAGAAAACAATACAAAAACACAAACCCTAGAATTCGCGATGATTGTTGTTATAAATGTGTAGATGAGAGTTGCCTAATTATATTAAGAAACAAAAATAGTTAAAATTATATTTTAAATAATTTTGAAAATTAAATAAAGTAACCCAGTGTTAAATCGCGAAAAAAAGATTTCATTTTAATTATTAATTACAACCGCTTAAGAAAAAGATATTTATTATTACCAAATTGATTTAAGTAATATTTAATAAAGATTAACATCCACCTAGTTTGATATTTCACTTGATAAATTGAACAATTAGTAAATTATTACACTTCTAAGGCAAAGGACTTTCAAGATCGTAAGCAGAGACCTCACTGGTATTCGATTTTGCAATATTCTTTTTGTAAGAATTCTTCTTTCGAAAATGGGCCATGATGGAATTTCGAATGGACTTGGAGCTTCTATCAAAGACTTCATCATAGATATCAGAAAGTCCTGTGTTATTCGGTTTGTTCATTTCAGGAACATCTGGCAGAGGTTCACTTCCTGATAGTAATACCAAAGAAACATTTAAAATTAAGATTTTGTGGTCAATATCTCCATCATAAGCACTCAAGTATTATCTTATTTATATTTAGTTACATTAAATGAAACAACATTGAACAAACCAGACTGATTTCACCGGCAAAAATTTCATATAAAGTGAGGACAGATTACAAAAAATCCAACCATTCGTTTAAGTTTATATTTTAATAATTACTTTCTGGTTATTTAAAGCATAACGATTTGAAAACGATCTTCCAATGCCTACTAATTGATGGCCTTTCTTTCTGATTGTTTCTCTTTGTCCTCTTGAAACGATGTATCAGAGCTGCTAGGAAACAGAATCCCAAGAAACTACAAATCGAGAGCAAAACCACAAATTTCAAATTCTTCAAGGAATCTGTCAAAATGAAGAAGCAATGCATGATAATTAGACTAACTAGTAATTGACTAGTTATCTATAATCGACATCAGTAATGGTGATGATCTTATTTTCAACATTAACAACAACAAATTTATAATGGATAACATTGAAACATTAAATTGAAACTAAAACAAAAAATTAAAAAATAATAAGTTGAAATAGTATTTTTGCCAAGAATAAAATAATATTATGCGAAAATAATCTATAAATAATTTAATAATAATTTATTCATTTATTAAATTTAAATCATAAAAGTAAGTAAAAGTAAATCGACAAACCTTTTAGAGAAAGTTGCAAATTATAGTTTGCATGATAAATGTAATAAGATTGTTGTCCACTGATGTTACATTGGAAAACAAAATTCAGTTTATAGTTCGCTGTCTTAAAATTCTCATTAATTATGACTTTAAACCATAAATAACCCTTCCCGAATCCGATGTCATTGGTCGACAAGTTTTGTTCTGAATCGGGATTTCTTAAAAGAGGTGCAACGCCACAAGATGATCTCGAATTGTATTTCAATGAACAATTTACTGCGATATCTTTACTATCCACATTTGTCATTGAAATCCAAGAGGAATTTTGAGATGTGAAGCAATTAATTCTTTCGTCTTCAACGGATACGTGATTCATTGTTATATTAAATTATAATGGTTGAATAACATGTAACTAACCAATCATTATCAGATTGAACCGTCCTTCAGTTTTGTTAGATGAAACGCAAGTATAAATACCAGCATTTTCGAACGTAGCATTGAGTATTTTCAAAACATTTTTCTCACTCGAATTAGAAATTTCAAAATGATTCCTAAACTTTTCAACGACGGAATCACTGTCATAAATTTCTTGAGAAGAATTTTTTGGGGGGTCAGTAATTTTCAGCCAATATGAAACTTCAAACTTGCATTTGAGGACAGGTTGACTTCCAATAAGAACGAATTTATTCTCCGTATTTGACTTTTCTCCATTAATCCTCGTAAATGATTGAATGGCATAGAAAGAGGCTAAAATAAAATAAATATTGTGTCTAAGATAATTAAAATAAATAGTATTTATATCTCAAATAAATATAACGTTGTGATGTTATTATCCACCCAAAACAGTTCATAAAAAGAAAGAAAATTGTAACATAAGCTGACAACAATGCTCATCAATTTCATTTGATTGATTGTTCAGAATAAGTCAACCAACAGCCTGAGTTTGAATTAAATACACGAGTTCATATTGTTATTATCCAAACGATATTAACAATAAAAGAACCTTAAAAAATTTTTTAAGGCAACTTTTGAGGGCAATTTAAAGCAAACTTATTTCAGACATTGACGACATTTCAACGATGATATTAAGTGAAAACATAACTTCTAACCAAGGTTCGCTAACACAGTCACAAGATACATTGACACTGCTTCAGACAAATATCCTTTTTTTGGTTAAAAATTTGCGAATACAGTCTCCATGTAAGTGCTCAGCTCCAAACTAAGTAATACTAAACTAAATAATACCTTCCCATTACGAATGAAGGTTAAGAAAAAACAATTCGTATTAGTCTCAACTAATAAGCCATTGCTAGCTGTCCAGGCTGCTAGACAAAGTTTTACTTTCACTTGCTTACCTAATAATCACTTTCTATCCTCTCAGACAAGACAATTCGGTCACACCATCATTGAGTGCAGCTGAAATTAGCTATTCCATATTTCCTAAGTATTCATGGCACAAAAATGAATCGAATCCTAGCTTCATCACAATTAGATGTGCAGGTAGATAAATAGTTCAAACACCTTCCTAACTCAAAAACAAAATAATTGAATGTTCCCACTGTTGTTTGAATAATTTATACGGAGAAATTATGAGAATAATTCAAGATTAAGTTGCAGTTTAAACATTTACACTCTGCCCTTTGGTGATACTTTGTGTTGCCTCTATAAACCCATATTAAACAGAACTTTTTAGCTGGTACTTTACATATTGTTAAACTTATGCATCAGAAAAATAACATCAAACATGATTAATCGCGCTAATCAGATAGAAAGAAACACACGAAATTTAATAAGGGCATCTTTAAGTCAAATGATAAAAATTATCTCCGACCCTATGACTCAGAGGACTGTATAATCCCGGCCGAATGTAAACAAAAAAATTGGATGAAATTGGATTTTCAACTTCTCTTCCAAGCATCGATACATTCAATAGATGATGGTGATCATGACGATGATTTACGGTCCTGCTCATAACGAAGATCGTCAATATTTAATCTTACTGGGTTATATAGAGGAAGGGGAGAAATTTTAATTATTAAACTTAATATTTATATAAATCGGTAACGGAATGATTTTCCCGTAAACTTTATTCCTGATCCGCTGGATGTGACCCACTATGCGGCTACTGCTCCTTTCGAACGCTTCGGAAAAACGGCCGTCAGAAGTTTTTCCCAATTTCCTTTAAAAACTCCAATTCTATTCCCTTGATTTCATCTCGCAAACACTATAAGTCCCGTAAACAGTTACCCCTGACTCTTCACAACTGGACAAACACCTAAGGTTGATCGAAAATGCTAGAGCTTAAGGTAACTTACTCACATCCCTCTACGACCACCCAGCGTCCTTACCACCGATACCAAAACCAACCGGCCACAACCAGCAATTAACCCAGTTCCATCAAGCCAATAATACATCATACAATAACAATGTTTAGCAACTCCTAGCAGTAAAGTGACCAGGACAGACGTCGCTACTTTACCTGGAGGTCAACGACCCCCCCCTCCCCTAATTATCAGCCTAAAAAGAGTCACCGACCGTCATCCAAATTTTAATAAAATGTCCAAACAGATATAGAAATTATCACATATCATTTCTCTCAAGCGTTTGCCAAAGTAACTCATTTATTGTAAATCGTTCATATATAAATTCAGATAATAAATTATTACAATTTGGTAAAATAGGTAGTATTCCCCCAATAATGACGATGATTGTTGTCAATTTTTTCAAATTTTATGTATATCTAAAAGGCACTGAAAACATTGACCGCGATTAATTTCCTATATAAACAAAAGGCAATATGATATGCATCAATATCTTTTTCAACTCATCTGTGATATCAATGCTGGTCCTGAGTCCTTATCAGACAAAGCTAAAAAAAAAAGGAAACTATTAAACAAACTGTTACATATTAAACTATTTATTTAGCCAAGCTAACTCATTTATTGTGAAAGACATTGCAAAATCACAGATTAAATTGATTCCCTTAAGCTACAACTTATCTATTGCTGTATATTAATATATGATGTTTTATAGTATTAATAATACCAGTGCCTTTATCATGATTAAAATGTAAAACGCCTAACTAATAAACATCACACAACCAAACTAGTAAAAGAGCTTAAAGGAAATCTGCTAGTCATGACAATATATGTAACCAAGTTAGGCTTACATTTACTTGATATAAGCAATATAATTAACTCAATGATTTCATATCTTAAACTAGAATAAAATAAAAGATATTCAAAATAAAAATCCAAGCAATTAAAAACACAATTAAACACAAGTGCAATGGAATTTACATTCACTTTGATGAGACCTGTGTCCTGCCAGGGCATTTCTAGGTGAAATGTCTAAAATTAAAAAATAAAATCATAATTCCAAATCTATTAAAATTTTTCAATATTAAAAAAGAAATGTACATTTCTTCCAGATGAAGAGAGCAATGACAACAGCAGCAATAACAATGATAATTGCGATAGCAATGCCAATGATCTGGCCAAAGGTCGGGTAGGTCGTTGTGGTTGCTGAAAATAAGACAAATATTCTTGTAGATGCTATCCATAATATTAAGTAAAACTTAAAATAAATTTATATGTAACAAAAAAATAAATTAACCACGTGTAGTATCCTCAGCTTGCTTCCAGTCAAAGTAAGTCCCCTGAACACGGCATGTTATCCCCGTAATAAAATGACAATCCAACAAACAGCTGTATCGACCATCAATTACCAAATGACCTTTGGTTAGGATAGGATCGGGTGTTTCAAACTTCCTTCCATCATGGATAAACCAGCGAGGGATGCAATGCACTGAGTCACTCTTAATTACAGAACAACTTATATTAGCATCATTATCAGAAATCGTTGTCAGAGCTGTTGCATTCTTGACATCTGGTTTAATAAATTAATGACTTGAATATTTAATTCGTTTTTAATTAAAAAAATACCAA
The DNA here is from genome assembly GCA_034509925.1 of Hirudinaria manillensis. Lineage (NCBI taxonomy): Eukaryota > Metazoa > Annelida > Clitellata > Hirudinida > Hirudinidae > Hirudinaria > Hirudinaria manillensis. The sequence continues at coordinate 3,018,922 of CM067526.1, read as the reverse complement.
CATTGAACATGAATTTCTGGTAATTCAGAAGGTTCAACGGCTAGTTCCCCCTTCAAATAACATTCAAATGTCACCCCATCCATGTCATTTGTCACCTCAATTTCATCTTCGATGCTTAAAACATTCACATCCCCCTGATGCTGAACATTAGTAGCTGCCAGGACTTTGTCGATTGCCATGTTTTTCAATCCTTTCTTCATCCAAACCATGTTCAATGGGCCGGTGAAATCACCGAGGTATTTAAACGAACAAGATCGTCTGATTTTCTCCGGTTTTATAGAACAATCACTTTGACCAATAAGAAACTTGTTACTTCTGATGTTAGAATTGCTACTTAAGTCTACAAAAAGTTTAACAGGTTAATTTTATATTAGTAACAGAATATTATATTTATATACAGAATGCTGTCACCATATTATACAACTGTTACTAATATTAACAGCCAATGATTGAAATCACTTGCTAAATGAATTTCTACAAACCTCCAACAACAAGTTTAAATTGGCAACCAATCTTTCCATCTTTACCATTGAGTCCATATTCAAACCTATAGGTTCCTACCATTTCCTTAGTGGCATTCATTATGCGGATGTTGCAATATTGTCCTTCTAAACTACAGTTAGGAAAGTAGCCTGGCACCCTCTCAAGGTTTAAATCATAAGCAAATTGCTCCTCTTGGTCATGATTTTTTTTGACCAACCATCGAATTTTGTTTGCTTCTTGTCCAAAATGGCATTCCAAAGTCATTTCTTGGTTTGTCCCAACAAACTTCACTTCATATGGGTCCTTAATTGCATTGTTTGAGGCAACTGTATTTAATTTTGATTATTTTTAAATTGATTAATTTTCATCTCATAAGATTAAATCTACCATCTTATAAAGGTGATTTAATTCTTAGTCATACTTACCCATACAGAAGATTATCAACAATGCAAGACCAATTGTTTCCATTTAAATAACAGCTACATGGAGAAAAATGACGAGGCCGGAGCTAAAGCAAATAAGCTTTTCTGTTGATTGACAAAATATTTAGTTATTACATAAAATTAGAAGTAAAATCATTGTACTCCAAAAAGTCAAAATAACAATCCGACCAATATCCCATAATGTACTAATTAATTGCCATTATCGAATAACGCTGTCGAACACGTGCTCTGCCTCCTGACAGATTCCATGTAGCCTTTAACCGATGTTATCTAGTTAAATTAGTAAACTACAAAATTTTTGATTGATGAATATACTAAATATTCGGAACAGACAGAAAACAAGAGCAATTACTATAGACAGGGTGAGGCCGGTAGGAAGTCAAAAATACCAGAAAAGGATGGGGACTGCAACGTTTGACGCGACTAAGAAATAATAAACAAATTATGTCTACACAAACTCATAAAAAATTAAAATAAAAATCATTTTATTTGAAATATATTATTTATATTGAAGGCTATAAATTGGTGTAAAGTTATAAAATTAATAAACTTTGTTGTGATACTATTGCTGAAGCAATTTAAAGACTCGAGTCAGATCTGACCGATGTTTTATTTCATTTAATGTTTGCTCTAGTTTAATTAAAAAAAACCAGCTGCTTGTCGCAACCCTATAACTGAAAGCGGATCAAGAAGTTAAACGTCTCCTAAAAAGAATGACAAGCTTAATTTAATGGCTTCTACGTACATGTTCTAAACATGAAAATATTTTATCTGGTTCTGTCTGCTGTAACTCGTAAGTCATCGTTATAATGAGATAAATTTCATAAAGAAATGTTTAAGGTGTTAAATGTCAATAGAATTTATTGCGTATGTAGTAGACAAATTATACATAACGTTGTTTGTGCCCTCAGACTAATCCTTTGAAGTAAATTAAACACTTTGGCTTCCAGCAAACTATGAATAAATCACGCTTTGATATAATCTTCCCAGTAAATTACTCCATGTCAAGATTTCGAGATACCCACAAAATCTCAAATCCGTTATGCAAAATCTTATAAACTATAGTATTTTCTTGCATATTTATGTAATGTCACAAGTATGGGACCAAATGGTTAACTTAAGTTATTTTACTTTACTTAATTACTATTCTTTGTAATGAAAATGAATTTTTCACTGCAACATTTTTAAAACTTATTAGATAAATCTGCTTTAATTGTTCCAGAAATAGTTTAAATTAATATTTAAAATAAAAAAGACACTTTGAATTGAAAGAGCTGAACCGAATATTGGATTAAATATCAGCCCGCTAAACATTAATTAAATATTAAACAATGATTACAACCGTCTTAAATTTTCAGCCAGCAATCGTTTGAATCATTTTCTAAAAATTTTCAGATTCGACCTTACATGTTTATTCAGAAAAAGAATCTGTCCGACAACTCACCTTTTGTGGCAAGCAGACAACATTGAAATGCAACAGAACAGCATATTATTGGAATCTACATAAAAGGAATGAACCAACGCCGGTCGAAATATTTAATGGTTACACCATTGCTAAGGAGAGAGAACAGACATACCAATTAATCGATGACAGTCCAAAGAATGATTTCTTCATACGAAATACTACGTTCAACGAGGCAGGCAAATACATTTGTTACGAGCAAAATATGGACATCATATCTGAAATATTTGTCATCGTCATTGGTTAGTACATGTACATTTGAATGTCATTTTTTCCAATAAACTTCTCATACGCAGATGAAAGTATCACATGCGATCCTTCACCTAATTCCACAATCATACTTCATAGAAACTCCTACACAACAATCAATTGTTCCATCCATTACGAAGCTGATAATTCTTGTGAAGCCACACCATTGTGGAGTGACTTTGAGACTAAGGAAAGCCTAGTGACACCAAGAAATGACCACAACTCAGGATTCAACGACAATTCTTTGTGGTTAACTTTGAATGGAGATGTTGGAAATGACAAAAATCTTTGGTTGCGAGTCGTTTTTAACTGCGAAATGGATCATCATCATTCTTGGAGTGAATCACTAATATTCGATACTGTCATAGTTTATAAAATTGCCTCCAGTCACAAGATTTTGCCATTTACTTGTTAGGCGTCTTTGTGTCATAACATTTTTTCATAAAATATTTCAACAACCAAATAAATTTCATAACATTTTTTACTATCAAAATTATAAAAGTACATAGCTTATATAACTTATAAGCATTAATTAAATTTATGACTGCAATTTATTTATTAAATCTATTTCCATCAATCCGCAGGTATGTTGAGCCTTTTAGCTCCTCTCGTCGTAGCTTTTGTTCTTGGTTTTTCTCTCTGCTTTTGGAGGTTCAGAATCAGGCAGAGGAACTTCAATTCTCAAATTGCCACTGAAGGTAATCATCGGTTCCTATAACAGTTAGAGTGACCCAAACGAATGGAGTTTCTTTTCCCCTAAATCCAGTAATAATGCGTAAAAAGGCTACACAATATGTAATACTCAAGGCACGTAATTTTAAAATTATACATAAAATTATTACGCATCACTCCAACAGCAGGGAAATTGTTCGAATTAATTTTAATATAGACTGGCAATGTATTTACTATTGTTCGGCAATAATTATTAACATTGATAAATGCTAGGTAATTGAAGAAAAACTCACTCAAGTTTCCGTTACTTACGTGGTAATATACATAATTGGAATTCTAATACAAAAAAATAATTCTTTTTTTTTTACATTTATTGATGGCTCACCCTAATAGATTACCACTTATAAGAATAATATTTATAATTACATTTGATCTTATCTACGTTTTTTCACACTTCCCTTTTTTGCGTTGAACCTCATAAATCATTATAATTTATAATGAAGGCCGATCCTGGTCACCTTTTGTAAATCTCCCTTCTCCAAATTTTCCTCCAAAGTTCCTCCATTTTCGCCAAAGTTGAACTAAGCTCTAAGATACAAAGTAAATCCTTAAATAAATCTAATAATTGATGAATATGCATTAACCTAGGAATATAATCCCCATATAATAATAATAAGTTTAAAATGGGGCATTTTAATAAATCCCTTGCTTCTTACAGCTTCAACAGCAGTGGGTGACACAGAACCCGGATCATCGCTCGATGCCTTAAGTGATTCAAATTATGAAAAAATTGACAAAAATAAAATTCAGCCGGTGATATACGACTCAATTGTCTGAGCTTTTTGATATCCTGAATAATCTGATGCTGTGACCCACCAAATACCAGTCCATGAAAGTTGAAGGAACATCAACCCTTACGAGGGAATTCTGCATAGAAATGTGATGTTTTTGTTTATAAACTGCAACGTTTATTCATCACTCAGACGAATAAATCCTCTCAACTGACTCATCGTTATCAACAATACCTCCGCTGTGATTCTAATCACAATTATGGTGATGATATCCCACGGCATCCCCCTCGTGTGTTTGTTGGAGAAGTTACAGGCAAAAGCCAACTCTGAGCATAGGTGACACTTTAACCTTACTTCTTAAATCTCGAAATACAGGTGGAATTGTAAAAATCTTATTCTTGAGTCGGCTTTTGCTCGTCACTTCTCTTGATATCGTCGTCTCATCATCGCGATCATGTTCATCATTTACCTGCTCTAAAGAACTTCCGAATGCGAAGCCGTCGATACTTTGAGCCCTTTTGGCGCCCCCAACCACCAGGTGCCCCACTCCCCAGAAGAGTAAATACCAACAAGCGAAATTGATTTCGATTTAAGACATGGATATTAATTACGACTAACAATCTCTATATAATTAAAGTTCAATTAAGTAATGTCAGTTACAAAAGTAAAACAAAAAAATTCAGGAGCCAACTCGATTTGATAGGTTTATTATAATAATAATATTGGAATACAAATGCATAAATACTTTTCACTCATCAATTTTAGGTACTTAAGCCATAGATACTTGTTCTCAGGTGATGAAAAACCATAAATATGATTAAGAAACAAAGGATACTATCTAGAAAGAAAGAAGAGTTGATGATAAACTCAGCTAAAGACATTCAAATAGTTATTATTGCACATTATCAGAGAATTTTAAATTTTAATTCAAAAAAGAGAAAAACACAAAACTCATACCAAATATTGGCATAAATAACTTATGATCACATGCATTATCATGTTGGATTCCATAATAAAATAGATGCCCCAAAAAATAGGTGAATTTGTCTCTAAATATATATCATAAAAACACAAGCAAAGCAGATTTGTTTACCAATAGTAATGAACTCATATTTGAAAGAAAGATAAATAAACAAGGAATTAAGTAATTCATCTCATTTTTCTCATGTCAGCTTGCTTCAGATTCGGATCTCTCTTGTAATATGGGTGTAGTAGTAGGCTGATCAGATCTTCACATAGAAATATTTTTAAAATGATTTCACAATGAATTCTATTTAACATAAACATATATGTAAAGATCTAAATCAAATTGATATTATGATCCTGCATTTGGTGGCAAAAACAAACATTGTCTCCATTTTTATCATTGAAAAAATAAATAGATGCAACTTACTCTAATTGAGAATCTGGAGATTTCTTACATCCTAAGATGTTTTTCATTGTTAAATTCTGTCTTCTCACTGAACAAGAATGATTGGAATTAATTGGAACTAACTTTTCAATTATCTTATCAATCATGAAACTAAGAAAGAAGTGCAACCTACATCTTGGCTTGAGCACAATGATGATGATGATGATGATTAAGGCAATAATAACAGCAACAAAGCTGAATGAAATATTTTCTGAAAATAAATAGCTTAGCATTAATAACTTTCCTTCAATCATTCATGACTAGAATTTAGCTAACTATAAATATTTGTCCTATATTGCTCGAAATGAGTTCCCTGAAATTGGCAGGCTATGCCTGTGTCAAAATGGCATTCTGTTAAACACGTATAATGACCATCCACTTTCAGATGATCCTTGGTAAGAGATGTTGAAAATACTGTGAATAAAACATTATCTTTGTCTTGTATCAGCCAGTGATGATTAACGCATTGGACTGATTCACTCTTAACTATTGAGCAAGTTGTTTTGTCAGAATCACCATCAACAGTTATTGGAGTTGATGTGTTCTTCACAACTGATTCAAAAAATAAAATTAACAAATAAATCAATATTTTATCCACTCCATTATACTGGGATAATAACATTAAACCAACATTGAACATGGATTTTTGGTAGTGTGCAGGATGGGACATGACGTTGCCCCTTCAAATAGCATTCAAAATGTCTCCCATCCATGTCATTTGTCACTTCGATTTCTTCCTCAACTTTTAGAGTATTTGCATTTCCTTCATGCATTGCATTAGTGGCACTTAGAAATTTGTCTATAGAAGTGTTCAAAACTTTCCTTCCCATCCAAACAAAGTTTAGTGGACCTTCAAAATTCCCATGATAGTTAAACGAGCAGGACCTCTTGATTTTGTCAGGCTCAATCGCACAATCACTCTGACCAATGACAAGTTGGCTCTTTCTGACATTGGAGCTGCACTCTAAATCTATAACAAGAATTGTTTGTGGGCCTCCTAAGAGACTGACAAATCAAAATATTATCCTATAGAAGTTTTATTTTCATAAAGTTAAAAAAGATGTAAATGACTGTGATCAAGTAAATAAATTTTATCAATTGGTTTTGATAAAATAAAAATAAGCTAAAAAGCCTGTTTAACCTCCAACAACCACTTGGTACAAGCATGCAGTTTCTCCATCCTTTCCATTAAGACCATGTTCAAATCTATACAATCCAGCTGTATCCTTAGTGGCATTAACTATGAGAAGATGGCAGTATTGTTTCTCTAAGTCGCACTCAGAAACATAATTAGGAATTGGCTTCAGATTTAAATCATACACAAAATCTTCATCTTTTGGTGAATTTTTGGTGTAATACCATCTCATTTTGTTTGCACTTTTCCCAAAATCACATGTTAAGGTAATTTCTTGATGCGTTCCAACAAAAACTACTCTTTCCAAGCCGTATACATTACAAGCTATAATCAAAAATTCTATTATCATTAAGCATAGTAACCAGATGATGAACCAAAGATATTTGCCTGGGAAGTCCTGTACGATGATGACATTGGACAATGTCGCACCTAAGTTATTTATTAAGTTAAAACTTGATTAAAGAATCAGAAACGTACCCATGACAATCCAAAGGAATATCAGTGGTGGTGCAATGGAAAATACCCTTTTCATGTCGCGGCTCCTCCCCCTTTATGTGGATGAGGCCACCTTTTAGGTAATGCCACATAAACACTTACACCTTTGGAAGGCAAAAATTACTCCTAGTTTTTTGGCACTTAAAAGTTTCAAAGCCTTTTAAAAAAAATATGAAACCTAAAATAATTTTGAAATTAATTTTTATTGAAGTACTTGCACCGGCTTCGTCCGTAAATAGCTCCGTGCTAGTGGGATTAACAAAGTGCGGATTTTAGCAAAATTCTAATTATAATAGCTTATTATAACTGATTAGTCGTAAAAATTTTATGGAGAAATTTTGAATGAAGAAGGAGGGGAGGAGTCGGTTTAAAAGCGAGCTTTTGTTGACAAGGAATCAAAAATGAGCCGATTTTTACGCACGATCCCTCAGACTGAAATTTATTATGCATACATATGCACATTAGCAAAAAAGATCACTATAGTGATAATTCTTAGTATAACTACCTTGAAAATGTAGTGAGGGAACAAGACTTTCAGGTCGTAATGGAATTGGACGCTGATTTTACTAGTATTATAGGTATTTAAAGAGCGATGGCTAATTTTGAAATAGTTTTTTTAATCAAAATAAGAAAAATTTGCAGTGTTAAATCCTCTTTAAAACTTTCTGAAGTTCAAAAACTTTTAAGAAACATATGTATGTATGAAAATTCAAACCAAGCACGCAAGCCAGAGAAATAAATTATCAATTCGGCTCGAGGCTGAAATAATTATTTTACTAAATACAATGATTTACAAATAATATTGCCTTACAGTTTTAAATTTAAATATGAAGATTTGTGATATCATTGGCCAAGTTTTGATTAGCTGGACTACAATTAATGTATTGTCTTTATACTGACAGGGGGATATTAAAGCTTCCTTTGATAGATCTTTTCCGAACATATTTTGCTTTTACTGAGAAGTCATTAAAAACGTTTATAAGTATCATTTAATTGCACTGTTTCATGTCAGCAAATATTAAATTTAATAATTGTATTTCTTTCAACTTGTTTATTTTTGATGTAATCCCGCGTCCCCTACTAATAACACGTCAAAATTAATGAAAAATGTGTTCTATTGGGACAATGTTTCGTATTCAGTGCACTGAACTTGGCCTAAATGAATACTTTCGTAGTTCTCTTCATTCGTTCCAACTCCAGCAGATGAACGTTGATCATGTGAAGCTGAAATGCCAGAAAATAATTATAAGATTTATAAACTAAAAGACTATGACACTACAAGCATATATAATGAATAAATCATAACTAAATAAGGCATATATAATTATGGTATACGTGTAGGAAGAATTTGATATGACCACTGTTACATTACTTAACGTTACGCAGTTACACTGTTATGAGATTCCAGAATGATTTGTTCAATTTTCTATCATTTCTATAATTGTGTTATGCAACAATGTGTTCTTGACAAATTGCAAGTGAAAATAATTCTCATCCAAAATTTGTTGCCTCCTTTGAAATCATTGTCTCCATTTGTGATGATCCACATGTAACCATTGTTGTATCCATAGGATATCTCAGTTGTTAGATTATTATTAGATATCTTTTCAGTCCGTAATGGTTTAACATCACACACATTGCTTGCATTTGGTGTTATTGTGCAATTTATGGTCAAAATTTGATGACGATGAAGATAAGTTACATGATATATTTTTATTTGAAGTAAAATATGAATGCTTTATCATAAATTCGGTGTTTGCCCTTGAATATATTTTTAATATCTTTAACACCGAATTTATTATTAACTTATTTTCAAAAGAATTTTTTTAAGATTCTACAAAACTAATTTCGTAACAGTATGAAATTTAATATTGCTGGAAGTATGTTCTAAGCTCTTAAAATGTAATCAGAAAATGAAAATAGGAAAGTTGTCTCTGCTCTATTTCGTATTTAATAAATTAAATTGTGACAAAAACTTTTATTAGTTTCGAGTTATTTCTGTTAGCGGCAAAATAAGGATTTCTGAATGAGGGAGTTCAAGTGAAAAGCTAATTTTTGCGAACGAGTAGTGGAGCATTTGTTGAAAACCTCCTTAATATTAGTACAGTGCCTGTCATAGGCTTGGGACACTCAGGTTTGTTGGTACAATCAAATTCCTCTCTTTCTCTCACCGGAACTCTGAAGCATCCACTGAAACCCTAAAATTTCCCTCGCGGATAGCATACTTTGACGGCCTGATCATAATCATCCCTCAAACACTTACATACATATACATGGTGTTGACCAAAATATGTTCTTGATTATTATTTTAGCTAACACTTAAGTTTCCAGCTACAAAGCTATCTCCTTAAGAGATGTTTATCTTTTTTTTTAATTAAAAAATTAATAAATAAAACAAAGCAGAACTGAGTATTAATATTTATTTGTATTACTATTTATATGTAATACTATTTATATATATATATATATTACTATTTATTTCAGACAAATTTAACTTCAGGATTGGCACACTTTAAATTATCTTAAATTCTTCTAATTGGCTAAAGAATAAAAAAAAATTCTGGATGGATGGATGGAGAAATGAATTGGCAACTTTCAATCTTTTATTTCGTGTGAAATGCAAAAAAAAAACCATAGTTTGTCTCGTGACAAAGTGTGAAATTGTTGTTTATGTTGCCATCACTAAAATTAATCAAATTACGGATGTAACAATCTCCCTATTTGTCTAATGCGTTAGGCTTAAACTTAGCTTTCTATATTTTGCATCGTTGAAAAATGGTCAGACAATTTAATTACTAGAATTATTTCCAGGAAGTCAAAAAGGACAGTGAAAGTGATAAGCGATACTAGTCGTCTCAAGTAGAACTCTTTTGAAGAATTGTTTCTTTGATTAAATTATCGACATCCTCTTTCAGTATCATCGATGTTGAAGAGTTGAATAAAAAATGACAGCGTAAAGTGTGAATTAATTTTTCATATTTTTGTAGTTTTAATTTTTGTTTATAAAAATACCTACTAACAAGAGAAATTTAAACATATTATCATCTGATTAAGGTTAAATCCCATCAAAACCTTTTCAAAAATACTTTACCGTTTAAATTTGTCGCTTTTTCAACTAAAACTAGTTTATAATAAGAAATAAAGCAGCAATCTAGAAATCAAATTTGATCGTAATTATTCAATTGGGTAATAATACTGAACATTTACTTGTTCGCTTCCGTCTAGTTGAACGATATCTTTCGCAGATGATGACAGTTGTTAGAGCCGTAGAGATTGTAAATAAAATCACAAAAATTATTATTATGATCCACTTGCCTGGAAATTAAAATATATAGAATTATGTTCATAAAATGCTCATAAATGTTATTGTGGAGTATTATTACTGTAAAGAAGCCCTTGTTGTTCTGTGGATAAAAATATTGAATTTAGTTAGACTGAGATGGAGTAATTAATAAAACGAATACTTGAAAACTTGATCTCCTCAGAGATGTACTTGGTGTCGTATATCGACTCAACAAGTTCCCATTTATATTTTAAATGTGAATCGTGATAAAATGACATGTTGCAGGTGAAAAGAATTCGCAGCCAGAACTTGTTGCCATCTTTAAAACCGTTGCTTCCATTTAAATCGAGCCATACATAGCCGTTGTTGTATGCAGTTAATCCAGAGGTAACATTTATGTTGGATATTTTTTCAGTCCATAATGGTTTAACTCTGCATGTATCACTTGCGTTGAATATGAACGAACAATTTATGACAAAATCTTCATTTGATTGAAGAAGGAACATTGACACGTTGCATGTAATGTTTTTATCTGTAATAAATTCTATAGATTAAGTTTTATAAAAAAAAAACATTTTTTAAGAATGTTTAAATGAGAGATTCCCTTTCAGATATCATTAATTTTTTTGTTGAAAATTTCGTTAAATTATGTAAATGAAAATTGATGTTTTAAAAACAATGTCAAACATACCAATAACAATGACTTCTATGGCAGATGAATTAATATAGCTTTTTGTGAGACACGAATATTGACCAGCTAAATCGAAAGTTGCTTGGTTAATTTTAAGATCGTTGTTGTCGCTTGTGTTGTCGATTTCGAATGTTTTGTTGTATGCCTTGGTGATATTCCCGTCAAAAATATCCTCATATCCTCGCTTCCAATACTTGGGCACGTCATCACATTTCAATATTTTATCCTCTCCAGAGTTTACGATTTCAATATAAAATGTTGATCCAGAAATGCTGATATCAAGCACTTTGTATAAAAGATAAATTTTAAAATATAATAAAGATCATCCTCTGACAATGAAACGGTTGATCTGCTTAAATGTTTTTATTTTATATGCCAACAAACGGTGCTAATTTTTCATCCTAGTTAAACAATTATTTGAATGATTTCAAGTATTAAATTATCTTTCAATTTCCGTTCTCTCTGCATTTCGCATAACTTTTAGTAATAATTTTATTAATTAGTAAAAAGAATTCATTAAACTTGACTAAATACTCATTAACCTTTGAAGAATAATGCTCCAAAAATCATAAGCTTTCTTCTTTTGCATTTCTTCAATTTCTCGGTCCAATCAACTATTCATGAATTAAATTTAATAAGACACTTAATAATAGACACTTGCTATATAATCTCTTCCTTTAGTGGTCGTTATACTATATAGGTAAACGATTTGTTTTGCTTCTAACTTATCCTTTTAGCAGAGTAAACATTTTTTAATAACTTTTTGAATGCCCTCTTTTTCGATCGTTCAGATGGCTTATTCGCCTGACGAGCAACTATTATTGGTTCAATATTTATTCAGTTACACTTCGTTCAGCTAATTTTTATCTCGTGAAAAGAAAAGGAAAACAAATAATTATAATAATAATAAAAAAATAAATAATAATAATAATAATTTATAATGTGTGTGTGTATTTGTAAAATAATTTTATATGTATTTATATTTAATAATTTTTTTTTAATTTCTTCGGAAACTCTGTTGAAGTCATGGCCAAGAAAACCCTTTGGAGTGTGCTTCTTCCTGCCCACTACGAAAAAGTTACGTGATCATCCTTAAATCTATTCTAGATAGATCTTAATGAAATTTCCATATTAAATTTCTACATTAATCATCTCAACTCTATTTCTCAGAAAATTTATGATTGCGCTAAGAATCCAGTGGAATCTTCCACTACTATGGAGAAGTTACATGATAAACTTTAACCCTTGGATGCCCAACCTTTGTTTTTTTGAGATCCTGGAGTCCGTTTATAAAATTTTGTCATGAATTTTTGCGAGAATTATCTTCAACATGTCTTTTACAATGTCATGTAAATATTTTTGGCAAAAGTTAAACGCATCTTTTTTACGAACGTTCAAAAGACGTGGGATACCTTTGAACTCCCCGTTTGGGAACTAAAGTTATGGACACGCTTGTTCAAAAACCTTACATATTTTTTCAATAATAATTGTAATATTACATTTGACAACATATAAAACTCTATTACATCATATAAAATATAATATAAACATGACATATATTTATTATAGCATTGCCTGGATGACCTCACGTGATTATTTGTTTTTGTTTATTACCTGAGTCCCGGGTCTTGCCTTTGTTTAAATGTTTCATGACGCTGGTCTATCCACTGTAATAACCAGCAGATAGCGGATATCCAATGGATATCCTAAATAAATTTTTCAAATTAACTCAAAGGATCGTGTTTTTACAAGCTACTATCTCTATGTTTGCCTATATAAATGGTTACCCAGGAATCTTCTTTATATTAATTTTTATTAGATTTATTACGATTTTTAAGAAAGCCCTCTTAAGTTCTCACAACCTAGGAAATGCTTAAATTGCGTTGATTCTTTGTTTTTTTGCAGAGTGTAATTCAAACAGAGTTGATTACACTTACGCCAATGAGAATAAATTAGTCTCTCTTAATTGCGACTTTACTGGACGAGCAGACAGGATGCGATGGTTTTTCCAGGAAAATTCTGTTGGGAAAGAAGTATATGCCTATGACAACAAAATCAGACCTTATGAAGGCTATGTTGGTAATTGCAGTCAAAGCCAAAGATATTGCAATCTCCTTATGAATGCCACTATGAACAAGATTGGAAGGTACAGATTTGAATTTGGAGATAGAGGAGAGGATATGATACATGTTTGCACCTATGAGCTGGCATACATGTACCTTCGAAATTCTGGGACGCTTGGAAGAGGCCTGTTTCCTTTAAAGAGTTTAATAATTTCTTGTTAAATGCTTTTCTTTGATAGAAATGAATCTAGTTAGTTTTATATGCAATAACCTTCATTAGTCACATTAGTCACTATTCTTTTCCTAGTTAAAGAACATGTACACTATTATGATCTTTTATTTAAAAATCTCTTTACAATGTATATATATATATTATTTTTTAAATTAATTTTTCTACCACTAACACCACTTTATGCATGATGTAGAGTCTTTGAGACAAACTAATTTTGCATGAATTTGATTGGAAAATATTTGTCAAGGTGTTTGGTGCTTTTCTTTTGAAATCTGTTTTTTAATTTGCACTGTTTTGTGGTTTATTCAATATATTTTTGTTTTTGCATAGGAAAAGCTGAGACTATAAATACATCTTAACTAAAATAACTTGTTTCTTATGTGCAATAAAGCATAAGCTTCCTGTAGAATCAGTTTGAAAAATTCACTTTATTACACATGTAGGATGAATTTGAAATGACTGGTGTTATGTTAATTGCCCATTCTAATTTATGTTGGCATGATAAGGCTAACATCAGTTTTGATGGTTATCACTTTAATTTGATGCTTTTAGTTTTAAGTTATCACCAAAAAAGTCCTATTCCAACAACTCTCCTAAATTTCGACTTCAAATCAAGTTTTTGTAGCCCAGATGGAAGGAATATTTATGTGGAATTGTGCTAGGCAACATCAACAGATTAGAAGAGATTATTTCTTATTGTTGAAATTTATTCTCTATTTTTTCGATATTTTTGATGAATAATGAAGATAATCAAGAACACTGACAGCAAAAGCAATACCTCTGAGATCGCCATCATGATCCAATTACCTGGAATGATACGATTAAATGAATTAAAAATATGTTATATAATTACATATCTGAATATGTTTATCACCATCCGATAGCCACGGTGTTGAATCTGGTAAAGAGAAAATTGAGTAAACTTTTACTATATTTTTTTTAGAAGAAAGAGTGCAAAAACAATTACGTGGAAACATTATTTCTGGAGACGTGTAGTTGGACATTGGACAATGACGCACCTAAGTTATGTATTAACTTAAAACTTGATTAAAGAATTAAAGAAAGGCGCCCATGACAATCCAAAGGAATCAGTAGTGGTGAATTGGAAAATACCCTTTTCATGTCACGGCTCTTTCCCATTTATGTGGATGAGGCCACCTTTTAGGTAATGCCTCATAACCACTTGCACCTTTGGAAAGCAAAAATTACTCCTAGTTTTTTTATACTTAAAAGTTTCAAAGCCTTTTTACAAAAATATGAAACCTAAAATAATTTTGAAATTAATTTTTATTGAAATGCTTGCACCGGCTTCGTCCGTAAATAGCTCCGTGCTAGTGGGGTTAACAAAGTGCGGACTTTAGCCAAATTCCAATTATAATAGCTTATTATAACTAATTAGTCGTAAAAATTTTATGGAGAAATTTTGAATGAAGAAGGAGGGGAGGAGTAGGTTTAAAAGCGAGCTTTTGTTGACAAGGAATCAAAAATGAGCCGATTTTTACGCACGATCCCTCAGACTGAAATTTATTATGCATACATATGCACATTAGCAAAAAAGATCACTATAGTGATAATTCTTAGTATAACTACCTTGAAAATGTAGTGAGGGAACAAGACTTTCAGGTCGTAATGGAATTGGACGCTGATTTTACTAGTATTATAGGTATTTAAAGAGCGATGGCTAATTTTGAAATAGTTTTTTTAATCAAAATAAGAAATATTTGCAGTGTTAAATCCTCTTTAAAACTTTCTGAAGTTCAAAAACTTTTAAGAAACATATGTATGTATGAAAATTCAAACCAAGCACGCAAGCCAGAGAAATAAATTATCAATTCGGCTCGAGGCTGAAATAATTATTTTACTAAATACAATGATTTACAAATAATATTGCCTTACAGTTTTAAATTTAAATATGAAGATTTGTGATATCATTGGCCAAGTTTTGATTAGCTGGACTACAATTAATGTATTGTCTTTATACTGACAGGGGGATATTAAAGCTTCCTTTGATAGATCTTTTCCGAACATATTTTGCTTTTACTGAGAAGTCATTAAAAACGTTTATAAGTATCATTTAATTGCACTGTTTCATGTCAGCAAATATTAAATTTAATAATTGTATTTCTTTCAACTTGTTTATTTTTGATGTAATCCCGCGTCCCCTACTAATAACACGTCAAAATTAATGAAAAATGTGTTCTATTGGGACAATGTTTCGTATTCAGTGCACTGAACTTGGCCTAAATGAATACTTTCGTAGTTCTCTTCATTCGTTCCAACTCCAGCAGATGAACGTTGATCATGTGAAGCTGAAATGCCAGAAAATAATTATAAGATTTATAAACTAAAAGACTATGACACTACAAGCATATATAATGAATAAATCATAACTAAATAAGGCATATATAATTATGGTATACGTGTAGGAAGAATTTGATATGACCACTGTTACATTACTTAACGTTACGCAGTTACACTGTTATGAGATTCCAGAATGATTTGTTCAATTTTCTATCATTTCTATAATTGTGTTATGCAACAATGTGTTCTTGACAAATTGCAAGTGAAAATAATTCTCATCCAAAATTTGTTGCCTCCTTTGAAATCATTGTCTCCATTTGTGATGATCCACATGTAACCATTGTTGTATCCATAGGATATCTCAGTTGTTAGATTATTATTAGATATCTTTTCAGTCCGTAATGGTTTAACATCACACACATTGCTTGCATTTGGTGTTATTGTGCAATTTATGTTCAAAATTTGATGACGATGAAGATAAGTTACATGATATATTTTTATTTGAAGTAAAATATGAATGCTTTATCATAAATTCGGTGTTTGCCCTTGAATATATTTTTAATATCTTTAACACCGAATTTATTATTAACTTATTTTCAAAAGAATTTTTTTAAGATTCTACAAAACTAATTTCGTAACAGTATGAAATTTAATATTGCTGGAAGTATGTTCTAAGCTCTTAAAATGTAATCAGAAAATGAAAATAGGAAAGTTGTCTCTGCTCTATTTCGTATTTAATAAATTAAATTGTGACAAAAACTTTTATTAGTTTCGAGTTATTTCTGTTAGCGGCAAAATAAGGATTTCTGAATGAGGGAGTTCAAGTGAAAAGCTAATTTTTGCGAACGAGTAGTGGAGCATTTGTTGAAAACCTCCTTAATATTAGTACAGTGCCTGTCATAGGCTTGGGACACTCAGGTTTGTTGGTACAATCAAATTCCTCTCTTTCTCTCACCGGAACTCTGAAGCATCCACTGAAACCCTAAAATTTCCCTCGCGGATAGCATACTTTGACGGCCTGATCATAATCATCCCTCAAACACTTACATACATATACATGGTGTTGACCAAAATATGTTCTTGATTATTATTTTAGCTAACACTTAAGTTTCCAGCCACAAAGCTATCTCCTTAAGAGATGTTTATCTTTTTTTTAATTAAAAAATTAATAAATAAAACAAAGCAGAACTGAGTATTAATATTTATTTGTATTACTATTTATATGTAATACTATTTATATATATATATATATATTACTATTTATTTCAGACAAATTTAACTTCAGGATTGGCACACTTTAAATTATCTTAAATTCTTCTAATTGGCTAAAGAATAAAAAAAAATTCTGGATGGATGGATGGAGAAATGAATTGGCAACTTTCAATCTTTTATTTCGTGTGAAATGCAAAAAAAAAACCATAGTTTGTCTCGTGACAAAGTGTGAAATTGTTGTTTATGTTGCCATCACTAAAATTAATCAAATTACGGATGTAACAATCTCCCTATTTGTCTAATGCGTTAGGCTTAAACTTAGCTTTCTATATTTTGCATCGTTGAAAAATGGTCAGACAATTTAATTACTAGAATTATTTCCAGGAAGTCAAAAAGGACAGTGAAAGTGATAAGCGATACTAGTCGTCTCAAGTAGAACTCTTTTGAAGAATTGTTTCTTTGATTAAATTATCGACATCCTCTTTCAGTATCATCGATGTTGAAGAGTTGAATAAAAAATGACAGCGTAAAGTGTGAATTAATTTTTCATATTTTTGTAGTTTTAATTTTTGTTTATAAAAATACCTACTAACAAGAGAAATTTAAACATATTATCATCTGATTAAGGTTAAATCCCATCAAAACCTTTTCAAAAATACTTTACCGTTTAAATTTGTCGCTTTTTCAACTAAAACTAGTTTATAATAAGAAATAAAGCAGCAATCTAGAAATCAAATTTGATCGTAATTATTCAATTGGGTAATAATACTGAACATTTACTTGTTCGCTTCCGTCTAGTTGAACGATATCTTTCGCAGATGATGACAGTTGTTAGAGCCGTAGAGATTGTAAATAAAATCACAAAAATTATTATTATGATCCACTTGCCTGGAAATTAAAATATATAGAATTATGTTCATAAAATGCTCATAAATGTTATTGTGGAGTATTATTACTGTAAAGAAGCCCTTGTTGTTCTGTGGATAAAAATATTGAATTTAGTTAGACTGAGATGGAGTAATTAATAAAACGAATACTTGAAAACTTGATCTCCTCAGAGATGTACTTGGTGTCGTATATCGACTCAACAAGTGTCCAATTATTTTTTAAATTTGGATCGAGATAAAATGAAATGTTGCAGGTGAAAAGAATTCGCAGCCAGAACTTGTTGCCATCTTTAAAACCGTTGCTTCCATTTAAATCGAGCCATACATAGCCGTTGTTGTATGCAGTTAATCCAGAGGTAACATTTATGTTGGATATTTTTTCAGTCCATAATGGTTTAGCTCTGCATGTGTTACTTGCGTTGAATATGAACGAACAATTTATGACAAAATTTGATTGAAGAAGAAACATTGACACGTTGCATGTAATATTTTTATCTGTAATAAATTCCATAGATTAAGTTTTATAAAAAAAAAACATTTTTAAAGAATGTTTAAAGGAGAGATTCCCGTTCATGTATCATTAATTTTTGAAACTTGAAAATTTCGTTAAATTATGTAAATGAAAATTGATGTTTTAGAAACAATGTCAAACATACCAATAACAATGACTTCTACGGCAGATGAATGATTGTGGTTCTTTGTGAGACAAAAATATTGACCAGCTAAATCGAAAGTTGCTTGGTTAATTTTAAGATCGTTGTTGTCGATTTCGAATGTTTTGTTGTATGCCTTGGTGATATTCCCGTCAAAAATATCCTCATATCCTCGCTTCCAATACTTGGGCACGTCATCACATTTCAATATTTTATCCTCTCCAGAGTTTACGATTTCAATATAAAATGTTGATCCAGAAACGCTGATATCAAGCACTTTGTATAAAAGATTAATTTTTAAAATATAATAAAGGTCATCCTATGACAATGAAACGGTTGATCGGCCTAAATGTTTTGTTATATGCCAACAAACGGTGCTAACTTTTCATCCTAATAATAAAATTATTTTATTGATTTCATGTATTAAATTATCTTTCAATTTCCGTTCTCTCGGCATTCCGCATAACTTTTAGTAATAATTTTATTAATTAGTAAAAAGAATTCATTAAACTTGACTAAATACTCATTAACCTTTGAAGAATAATGCTCCAAAAATCATAAGCTTTCTTCTTTTGCATTTCTTCAATTTCTCGGTCCAATCAACTTCATTCATGAATTAAATTTAATAAGACACTTAATAATAGACACTTGCTATATAATCTCTTCCTTTAGTGGTCGTTATACTATATAGGTAAACGATTTGTTTTGCTTCTAACTTATCCTTTTAGCAGAGTAAACATTTTTTAATAACTTTTTGAATGCCCTCTTTTTCGATCGTTCAGATGGCTTATTCGCCTGACGAGCAACTATTATTGGTTCAATATTTATTCAGTTACACTTCGTTCAGCTAATTTTTATCTCGTGAAAAGAAAACGAAACCAAATAATAATAATATTAATAATAATAATAATAATAATAATAATAATAATAATAATAATAATAATAATAACAGTAATAATGATCTAGCTTTGGATCTATCGAGAAACCGATCTTTCGTTTAATTATAAAGAAGAGCAAGTCACTTGAAGATAATTACTTGTAACCGGTGAATGCAAAGTTATTTTGCAAAAAAAAGCAATATAGTTAGCTAACTAAAATTTAGTTAATTAGTTATAAAAAAATAACAAAGTAACTAAATGCAATTTGTTAACCATGTAATTCGTTAGAGTTACAATTGCTTTAAGGTAAAATTCAGTAGACTTTTTTTATTGGATATTCTCTAAAAATCGATAAAAGGTGATGTGTTATATCTTATATCATAAAAGTACGTGATTTTTTTAAATTTTATAAAATATAATAAACTAAACTGAAATTTGGTCGAATATCAACACTATTTTAAAATAACCATAACTAAGATATTACAATAAAAATTCAAGTACAGCAATAACGGTCACAGGTGAATGACAACGATATCGCATAGTATATATATTTATAAGAAACGGTCGGCTAATATATATTTTTTTTAATTTTATTACTTTTATTGCTTCACGCTATTAATATTCCTATCTCAACGACATTAAATATTTTGTGCGTTAGAAAACTACTTAACCATCTTTACTTCATTTCCTCTATTACCTCAATTTTAATAAATGCATTTAATATGTCTTGACTTGTAGCTCCCAGCTTTCTGGTTGAAACTGAATATTTTTGTTTCAAAACGATTTTATTTAAAAAGACGACAAAGAGCTTTTTTTTTTATTTGAATGAACAGTGATTCAAAAAAAATACCATTTGTCACGTGCTTCGCAGTATCTGCAACATTGATGTGGGTATTTCCATGAACTGATGTGCTGGATGTAAATATATAACAAATAATGTTTACAATTACTTTTATAATATTTGCGATATCAGAACACAGTTAGTTGCAATTTATTTATTTTTTTCTTCAAATCGAATTAATGATAATCTAATAAATATAATCTTATGTAATCGGTGTAATAATGCTTTAAGTAAATTAAAAACAACTCCGAAACTCAATTTCAACAGTCATTCTATAAATGTTTGATGAACCAAAAATACGATTAGACTACTTCATTAATAAATCTCTTGTTAAATACGGGCATATGAAATTGCATTTGACTAGAAATCTTGTAAATTTGGATTTAATAAATATTAAGTTTTTTATATATTTATGCGCATAGATAATACGCTTTACGATAAGCATTCAAGTTGGATCTCTGAAATGTTAAATCAATAAGGTGTTTATCAAATAATTTAAGATATTAAACTTAATATCATTTATCATCTTGACATTTATTTGATCGTCAGTTCTGCAAGTACTGATTTATTGGTATTTTTTACTTCATTTATGAACATATTTTCAGAAGATTTTAATATTTATTAAAAATCATATATCATCCAACCAGGTCATGGTGCCAATTTGATCCAATATATGCATGTAAACACCAATAAAGCTGTGACTCTTCCATGCACTTTCAATGAAGAGGCTGACAAGATGAGATGGTTTTTTCAACAAAATCCTGGAGAAAAAGAATCATTTGCCTTTGATAGTAATATCCTTCCTTATGAAGGTTATGAAGGACATTGTGATGGAAGAAAACGTTTCTGTAACCTCAATATCAGTGTAGCCACAAAAGACTTGGCTGGAAGATACAGATTTGAATTTGGACAGAAAGGTGATCACATGAAGCCAGGATGTATTTATGAGCTGACTGTTGGAGGTAAATATTTTCTTCATGATTGTCTAAATAGAATATTCTGTTTGACTACCCTTTTGAGATATATTTATTTTGTTACTCAGAAACTTTTATGTAAAGATTAGTAGTGTACTAGCATGAAATAGTTTGAAAGAGTAGCCTTATTATTGCAGTTTAATCTAATGTTACTTTTAAATTTACTAATATTTCAGATTTAGAATGTAGCTCAAATATAAGAAGAAACCAAGTAATGGTTGGTGAAAGTGACTGTCCAGTTAAAACTGATACTATACACAGATCCTGTTCATTCCATCATCATGGAAATATTGGTCCTTTGAGATTTATTTGGTTGAAAAAAATAACTGAAGATATTATTTTAAGGCACAACATTTTGACAAATGTTCAAGAAGAATCACAGGGAAATGAAAGAATTTCGAGTGTCAATGATGACTTTCAGGTGATGAATGACATGCAAGGAATAACATTTGAATGTTCCTTGGAAGGATACAGTCTTATTACTCCTTGCAAATTATCACCAGTTACTGTGCAATGTAATGTTTTAATTCTGTATATTTTCAAATGAAATATGTTGAAGTTTATTATTTTATTTTTTACAAATTAGATGTGCAAACTCCCAATCAACATAATTTGTCATTGACAAATTCTGATGCATTTTCAAATGCTTCGTGTACTTTGAACAAAAGTGAATCTTTAGAATGCTCTTATTATTGGCTCCTGAATCAAAAGGACATGGAATATAAGATACAATCACAACATCTCAGCAAAGAACACTTGGCTCTGTCTGGAGATTATATATGCAAAGGTTCTTGTCAGTTTGTGACTGGAGAAAAATGCACTACATCTGGAATTGTGATTAGTTTCAATTTAAATGAACATCGTAGTAAGTAACCGATTGATTAATTATGTCAGGAATCCTCAAAGATGTGAATAATAATAATATTATTAGATAATTAAATTAATAAGGATATTGAAATTCATAAGTACTGTGTAAGTACTGTACATTGATAATATTTTTAGAATTTGAATCTGAAACATTTCTTATTTCTGGCTCTTATTGTATTATATTACATTCTTATCTGCAGATGAAAAAGCTTACATTGCTGTAATAACAATTTTGTGCCTCTTGTTGGTTGCAGTGGTGGCCTTAAATGTTTTATTCTGGTAAGTATTTTTGAAACTGTGATTGTATTTCTTATTATATTATATATTATTATATTCTATTATTCTATTATATTATTCCTTTGTTGCTCACGCGTTCGGCGCTATATAAATGACTTATTATTATTATTATTATTATTATCAAGGCAATCATGGAATATAAATAATTTCCTAATTTAATATAATGTTTATATTGCATAAAAATTATTTTAAAACTCAAAAAAATACTTGAAAGAAATAAAATGTTAGTCTTGAAATTATTTTTTAATATTTTTCCACTTCTCAGTGCATCAAGACGAGACCCCAGTGATAGTCACAAGCAGTAACCTGGCAATAACGGAGTACCACATCTGATGTACATCTAATGTATGTCTGAATCTAGCTAGATTTGTATGCAATAACCAACATTAGTCACATTATTCTATTACTTTCCTAGTCAAGAAATATAAAAATCTCTTTACAATTATTATTATTATTATTATTACCATTATATATACATATATGTACATGTACCTTCGAAATTCTGGGACGCTTGGAAGAGGCCTGTTTCCTTTAAAGAGTTTAATAATTTCTTGTTAAATGCTTTTCTTTGATAGAAATGAATCTAGTTAGTTTTATATGCAATAACCTTCATTAGTCACATTAGTCACTATTCTTTTCCTAGTTAAAGAACATGTACACTATTATGATCTTTTATTTAAAAATCTCTTTACAATGTATATATATTATTTTTTAAATTAATTTTTCTACCACTAACACCACTTTATGCATGATGTAGAGTCTTTGAGACAAACTAATTTTGCATGAATTTGATTGGAAAATATTTGTCAAGGTGTTTGGTGCTTTTCTTTTGAAATCTGTTTTTTAATTTGCACTGTTTTGTGGTTTATTGAATATATTTTTGTTTTTGCATAGGAAAAGCTGAGACTATAAATACATCTTAACTAAAATAACTTGTTTCTTATGTGCAATAAGGCATAAGCTTCCTGTAGAATCAGTTTGAAAAATTCACTTTATTACACATGTAGGATGAATTTGAAATGACTGGTGTTATGTTAATTGCCCATTCTAATTTATATTGGCATGATAAGGCTAACATTAGTTTTGATGGTTATCACTTTAATTTGATGCTTTTAGTTTCACCAAAGTTATCACCAAAAAAGTCCTATTCCAACAATTCTCCTAAATTTCAACTTCAAATCAAGTTTTTGTAGCCCAGATGGAAGGAATATTTATGTGGAATTATGCTAGGCAACATCAACAGATTAGAAGAGATTATTTCTTATTGTTGGAATTTATTCTCTATTTTTTCGATATTTTTGATGAATAATGAAGATAATCAAGAACACTGACAGCAAAAGCAATACCTCTGAGATCGCCATCATGATCCAATTACCTGGAATGATACGATTAAATGAATTAAAAATATGTTATATAATTACATATCTGAATATGTTTATCACCATCCGATAGCCACGGTGTTGAATCTGGTAAAGAGAAAATTGAGTAAACTTTTACTATATTTTTTTTAGAAGAAAGAGTGCAAAAACAATTACGTGGAAACATTATTTCTGGAGACGTGTAGTTGGACATTGGACAATGACGCACCTAAGTTATGTATTAACTTAAAACTTGATTAAAGAATTAAAGAAAGGCGCCCATGACAATCCAAAGGAATCAGTAGTGGTGAATTGGAAAATACCCTTTTCATGTCACGGCTCTTTCCCATTTATGTGGATGAGGCCACCTTTTAGGTAATGCCTCATAACCACTTGCACCTTTGGAAAGCAAAAATTACTCCTAGTTTTTTTATACTTAAAAGTTTCAAAGCCTTTTTACAAAAATATGAAACCTAAAATAATTTTGAAATTAATTTTTATTGAAATGCTTGCACCGGCTTCGTCTGTAAATAGCTCCGTGCTAGTGGGGTTAACAAAGTGCGGACTTTAGCCAAATTCCAATTATAATAGCTTATTATAACTAATTAGTCGTAAAAATTTTATGGAGAAATTTTGAATGAAGAAGGAGGGGAGGAGTCGGTTTAAAAGCGAGCTTTTGTTGACAAGGAATCAAAAAAGAGCCAATTTTTACGCACGATTCCTCAGACTGAAATTTATTACGCTTACATTTGCACATTAGCAAAAAAGATCACTATAGTGATAATTCTTAGAATAAATACCTTGAAAATGTAGTGAGGTAACAAGGTCGTAATGGAATTGGACGCTGATTTTAATAGTAGTTTAGGTATTTTAAGAGCGCTGGCTAAGTTTGAAATGAATTTTTTAATCAAAATAAGCAAAATTTGCAGTGTTAAATCCTCTTTAAAACTTTCTGAAGTTCAACTTTTAAGAAACATATATATGTCGAAAATTCAAACCAAGCCTCATAAAAGCACGCAAGCCAGAGAAATAAATTATCAATTCGGCTCGAGGCTGAAATAATTATTTTACTAAATACAATGATTTACACATAATATTGCCTTACAGTTTTAAATTTAAATATTTAAAAATGAAGATTTGTGATATCATAAGATAAGATTTGTGATATAATTCTACATATCATTTTGATTCGCTGGACTACAATTAATGTTTTGTCTTTAGACTGACAGGGGGATATTAGTTTCCTTTGATAGATCTTGTCCGAACATATTTTGCTTTTACTGAGAAGTCATTAAAGACTTTTATAAATGTCATTTAATTGCACTGTTTCATGTCAGCAAATATTAAATTTAATAATTGTATTTCTTTCAACTTGTTTATTTTTGATGTCATCCCGCGTCCCCTATTAATAACACGTCAAAATTAATGAAAAATGTGTTCTATTGGGACAATGTTTCGTATTCAGTGCACTGAACCTGGTCTAAATGAATACTTTCGTAGTTCTCTTCATTCTTTCCATCTCCAGCAGGTGAACGTTGATCATACGAAGCTGAAATTTCGAAATTTATAATTTAAAAGACTATGACACTACAAGCATATATAATGAATAAATCATAATTAAATAAGGCATATATAATTATAGTATGAGTGTTTGTATGAAGAATTTGATATGACCACTGTGACATTACTTAACGTTGCGCAGTTACACTGTTATGAGATTCCAGGATGATTTGTTCAATTTCCTATCATTTCTATAACTGCTGCAAAATACATTGGATATAGCTGACATCAGTTGTGATGGTTATCCAATCAAGTGGTTTTAAATTATCACCATAAAGCCCTGATCCAATAACTTCCTTGAATTTCGACATTAATACAATATTTATTGTGCCAGGGGAAGGGTGTAGCTATGAGGAATTATGATATGCAATATCAACAGATCAAAAAAAAGATGTATTACTTATTGTTGAAATTTCTTCTCTACTTTTTCGATATTTTTGATGAATAATGAAGATAATCAAGAACACTGACAGCAAAAGTAATGCCACTGGGATCGCCATCATGATCCAATTACCTGGAATGACACAATAATTAAATCAAGTAAAAATATGTCATAAAATTAAATATCTGAATATGTTTACTACCATCCCACAGCCACGGTGTAGAATCTGGTAAACAAAAATTGAGTAAACCTTTATTACATTTTTTGAGAAGAAAGAGTACAAAAACAATTACATGGAAACATTATTTCTGGAGAGGTGTAGTTGGTGTCGTAAACTAATTCAACAACTTTCCATTCCTTTAAAATAGCTGTTGACAAATTGCAAGTCAAAATAATTCTCAACCAAAATTTGTTGCCTCCTTTGAAATCATTGTCTCCGTTTGTAATGAGCCACATGTAACCATTGTTGTATCCGTAGGATATCTCAGTTGTTAGGTTATTATTAGATACCTTTTCAGTCCATAATGGTTTAACATCGCACATATTGCTTGCATTCAGTGTTATTGTACAATTTATGGTCAAAATTTCTTTTGTTTGCAAAGGTGATGGAAAATTTGATGAGGACGAAGATAAGTTACATGATATATTTTTATCTGAAGTAAATAAATTCTGTATTTGCCTTTGAATATATTTTCAATATATTGGATACTAAATTTATTATTTCTTAACTTATTTTCAAAAGATTTTTTTGAAATTGTACAAAACTAATTTCGTAACAGTAACAGACATACCAATGACTATGACATTAACAGATGACGTTGCTCCAAGATCTTCTGAAAAGCATGAATATTCACCAGCATCTTGAAAGGTTAATCTATTAATTCTAAGGTCATTGTTGAAGGTTGTGTTGTCAATTTCGAAAGTTTTGTTGTATGTGTTCTTGATTCCATTTCCGTCAAAAATATCCACATATCCTCTCTTCCAAAACAAAGCCATATGATCACATTTCAATGTTTTATCCTCTCCAGAGTTGACAATTTCAATTGTAAATATCAGTCCGGAAGCATTTTTGGCGCTAACTTGAATAAATGCATTTAATTAATGAAATACATTTATTTAATACTTAAAATAGTAGGCAGAAATCTAAATTTCCAAATAAAAATGTAATCAAAGAACTAAAAATTTAAGTATCCATATAAATAAAACACACCCAAGTATGTAAATTTACATATACATAAAATGACTCAATACGGTAAAATTAAATTTAATAACATTTTCAATCAAAATAGTAATCCGTACGCTTCAAGATCATCAGCAAAACTAAGAGATTTCTTATAACTTCCATTTTCCTTCCTGCTGATGATGATAATGATAAAGCGACAATTTTTTCATTGCTTGAATATTGAAAACCTAGACATTGCAAAATAAAATAAAACTCCTGAAAAATATTTTAATATTTTACTATTTATTAGTTAATTACTATTCATATACAGTTCAAAGAAAATGAATGGTTTTGTAACTATGCCTTGAACGAAGCATGTTTTCACTTTTAAGGTCACTTCCCGGATATAAAAATGATATTGATGATGGTGAATGAAAAGAGGCTAGAATACAGGTTATTAAAACAAACATTATTAGTTGGTGGGCGTCCCAAGAAAGACAGTTTTCAATAATTTTTGTAGTTAAGAAATTTATAGTTGCACAAATACTGAAACTATTTGTATGTTTAACTTTTAACAATTTATTTATTTAGTATTTTTTGTTTTATATGTAACGAACAAAAACATATCAAATTTAAGATTGCTGGAAGTATGTTCTAAGCTCTTAAAATATAATCAGAAAATGAAAATGGTAATATTGTCTCTGATTTATTTTAAATTTAGCAAATTAAATTGTAACAAAAACTTTTATTTGTTTCGAATTATTTGTTGTTAGTGGCAAAATAAGGATTTCTGAATGAGGGAGTTCAAGTCAAAAGCTAACTTTTGCGAACAAGGAGTGGAGCATTTGTTGAAAACCTCCATATAATAATCTATATTACTACAGTGCCTGTCAAAGGCTTGGAACACTCAGGTTTTATAGCTATAACTTTGTTGGTACAATCAAATTCCTCTCCCTCTCTCACCGGAACTCTGAAGCATCCACTGAAACCCTAAAATTTCCCTCGCGGATAGCATACTTTGACGGCCTGATCACAATCATCCCTCAAACAGTTACACACATATACATGGTGTTGACCATATATGCTTGATTATTATTTTAGCTAAAACTATCTCATTAAGAGATTTTTTAATTGAAAAATAACACAAAGCAAGACTAATGTATTAAAATTTATTTGTATTACTATTTACATGTATTGCTATTTACAGTGCGCGTCATAAAGATAGGACAGGTGCATATTTTGATGATATCATTCCAAGTAGTAAAGTTATGTAAACCATTTTTGTATATGATATAGTAAAACACGTTACATTTACGGATTTATCAAATTTATTGTGCAAAAATAAATATTTTGTGAGAATTTAACAAAACACTGGAAATTCCCGAAATTGCACACATCAACGAAGAGCACTGTGGAGCATAAATTTTCAAATTTATTGGATTTAAACATTTAAATTATGATTTATATGAAAGTCAATAATGAGTTTGGTCTCCTTTCTTCATAATTACTTCTTTAATTCTGTTTTTTAATGAATCCAGGAAAGGTTTTAGGCTGTCTTCGTCCAGCTCTTTCCAGGCCTTTTCCAAAGAGTCTTTCAGCTCTTGAACGCTGGAATATTGTTTGCCATTACAATATATTTTCCTGGCAAGCAATCCCCACACGTTTTCGATGGGGTTCAAGTCTGGGGAGCGAGATGGCCACTTGAGAACCTCCAAATTCCTTTCCTGGAAAAAAAGTTTTGTTGATTTTGCCGTGTGTAGAGGGGCATTGTCATGCTGGAAGATCACCCTTTCATTTCCAAATTTGTCACACAATGTGAACAAGTGATGGTCCAGAGTTTCAACATATTTGGCCGAGTTTTGATTCCCCTCTAAGAACACAAGTTCTGAAGAACCTCGATAGGAAATGGCAGCCCAGACCATCACTGAGCCACCTCCAAAATTTCTTTTAAAAAATGAGTTTTTGCATTTTCTGACATCATGCCAATGAAATTTGAATCCATCTGGACCATCCAAGTTAAATTTTTTTTCATCTGAAAAAATAACGGACTTCCAGTTGGTGTCCAAATCCAGCATCTCCTTTGCCCAGTTCAGTTGGAACTTCTTGTGGGCCTCCGTCAGAAGAGGCTTGTGCTGACGCTTAACAAACTTTAGAAAACCACTTCCATGGAGACATCTCATTATTGTCGATCTACTGACATTTAGGTTTAAGCTATTTTTTAGGTCCTTTGTTGAACTGAGCCCCTTGGAAGCTTCGCGAAGGATGACTCTTCTCTGACGTTCATCCAGTTTTTTTGGTCTTCCAGGGGAACAAATCGTTCCATAACTTTGAGGATCACTTAAAAACGACTAATAACATTTCTAGAGCGATTCATCCTCCTAGAAATTTCAAAAATTGACAAATTCAAGTCTTTAAAGGCAAGAATTTGTCCTCTTTCAATGTCATTAAGTTGCTTTCCTAAACCCATCAATAATAACGTTACCTATAGATATTTTATTCTATAAACATGTTATGGACATCAAGTAATATATAAGGAGTCTTATTATGTTAATGAACTTTTGTGAAACCTGTAATAAAAATTTTTTTCCTCAACGGAAGAGAGCCCACGCTCCATTGCGGAAACTCCGAGAAACTGAAACTAAAGTGTTTCTTGGTGGATTCTCATCAATATTCAAATTTTAGTCTTAACTTTTATTGAATACTAATTAATTACTCTTTTGTGATCGCTAAAATCAGCATTTTGACCGAAGTTTACCGGTAATTTTAAAGATAGAGACAGAAAACTTGTGATTCTAGTACCTGTCCTATCTTTATGACGCGCACTGTATATATATATATATACATTACTATTTATTTCAGTCAAATTTGTCTTCAGGATTGGCACACTTTAAATTACCTTAAGTTCGTCTAATTGGCCAAAGAATAAATTTCAAATTGCGGATGTAACGAGCTCCCTATTTGTCTACTGCGTTAGGCGTTGGGTTAAACTTAGCTTTCAATATTTGGATCGTTGCAAAATGGTCAAACAATTTAATTATTAGAATTATTTCCAAGAAGTCAAAAAGTGAGAGAAAGGACGGTGAAAGTGATAAGCGATAATAGTCGTCTCAAGTAGAACTCTTCCGAACAATTGTTTCTTGGGTTAAATTATCAACATCCTCTTTCAGTATCATCGATGTTGAAGAGTTGAATAAAAAAATGACAGCGTAATGTGTGAATTAATTTTTCGTATTTTTGTAGTTTTAATTTGTTTTTAAGAAAAATAATTTCTAACAAGCGAAGTATAAACACGTGTTCCCACACCGGGAATCGAACCCGGGCCGCCAACGTGAAAGGCTGGAATCCTAACCACTAGACCATTATGATCTGAGTAAGGTCAGTTCTCATAAAAACCTTTTAAAAATACTTTTCAGTTTAAATTTAAATTTTACTATTCCAAGTATGAACGTGTAAAAACATTGGAATATAAGTGTGATTGAAGCTGAATTGTTGTTAGATGATGAGCACTTAATGCAAAGAAAAATGGAAGTTTGTGAAAATTCTATTTCTTTAACAATTTAATACATAATATCAAATATTATATATAAAATATCTCAACAATAAAAAGGTAAACCAAATTAACTATAATGAACACCAAGAAGCACATTACCAGTAATTATACGGAAGTGTTAAATTAGTGATAATTGCATTATTACAACTTAGTTATTACAATTAAGTAATTATTACAACTTATTAAGTAATTTTGTAAATTAAATTAGCTCTGGAATAACTGTAAAACAGCTACATGTCACCTTGATCAAAGAAGCTAAAACGTTTCATAGTTTTGGAATTTTCCATAATTGATTTTAAAATTCTATTTCGATCTCTTCAGTGTGTTCCTGTTAATCACACATTTCATAATGATCGTCATCATGGTCGTCATAATCTACAATTTCATATTCTGAAATTTCTCCCATGAAATGTACTTTCGGATTGTCACATTTGCTTCTTTCTCGTCTTTGAACTTTTGATGAACTTTCACGTTTTTTGCGAAATTTTTGAGAGGTGGAATAATAAGGAGCGATGTTGTATTCTTCATTTTCATTTCGAAGCGGATTTCTGAGCAGGTTGTTACAGACAGATTTTCGAGCCTGAGGAACTTTTTGGAGTTCCATGTTTCCTGCATTAATATTTTAATAATAACGATACTGGATAACTAACAGATAATGTAGATTGTTGTAATGATAATAAATTTTAAAGTACATCTATTATTAAATATAATCTGGTAGCTATACAAGGCCTGACTACTGGATTTTTGAAAATTTGTTGGTTTTTGCAACTAAAATCTGTTTATAATAAGAAATAATGTAACAATTCAGAATTTAAATTGCTTCGTAATTATTCAGTTGGGTAATAATAGTGAACATTTACTTGCTCGCTTCCGTCTAGTTGAACGATATCTTTCGCAGATGATGACAGTTATTAAAGCCATCGAGATTGTAAATAATATCACAGAAATTATTATTATGATCCATTTGCCTGGAAATTAAAATATATAGTATGATATTCATAAAATACTCATAAAGGTTACTGTTGAGTATTATTACTGTAAAGAAGCCCTTGTTGATCTGTGGATAAAAATAATGAGCTTAACATGATTAGACTGAGATGGAGTAATTAATAAAACGAATACTTGAAAACTTGATCTCCTCAGAGATGTACTTGGTGTCGTATATCGACTCAACAAGTTCCCATTTATATTTTAAATGTGAATCGTGATAAAATGACATGTTGCAGGTGAAAAGAATTCGCAGCCAGAACTTGTTGCCATCTTTAAAACCGTTGCTTCCATTTAAATCGAGCCATACATAGCCGTTGTTGTATGCAGTTAATCCAGAGGTAACATTTATGTTGGATATTTTTTCAGTCCATAATGGTTTAATTCTGCATGTATCACTTGCGTTGAATATGAACGAACAATTTATGACAAAATCTTGAAGAAGGAACATTGACACGTTGCATGTAATATTTTTATCTGTAACAAATTCCATAGATTAAGTTTTATAAAAAAAAAACATTTTCTAAGAATATTTAAATGAGAGATTCCCGTTCAGGTATCTTTAATTTTGATTGTTGAAAATTTCGTTAAATTATGTAAATGAAAATTGATGTTTTAAAAACAATGTCAAACATACCGATAACAATGACTTCTATGGCAGATGAATTACTGCGGTTTTTTGTTTGACACGAATATTGACCAGCTATAGCGAAAGTTGCTTGGTTAATTTTAAGATCGTTGTTGTCGTTTGTGTTGTCGATTTCGAATGTTTTGTTGTATGCCTTGATGATATACCCGTCAAAAATATCCACATTTCCTCGCCACCAATACTGGGGCACGTGATCACATTTCAATATATTATCCTCTCCAGAGTTTACGATTTCAATATAAAATGTTGATCCAGAAACGCTGATATCAAGCACTTTGTATAAAAGATAAATTTTTAAAATATAATAAAGATCATCCCCTGACAATGAAACGGTTGATCGGCCTAAATGTTTTATTTTATATGCCAACAAACGGTGCTAACTTTTCATCCTAATTAAATAATTATTTGAATGATTTCAAGTATTAAATTAACTTTCAATTTCCGTTCTCTCTGCATTTCGCATAACTTTTAGTAATAATTTTATTAATTAGTAAAAAGAATTCATTAAACTTGACTAAATACTCATTAACCTTTGAAGAATAATGCTCCAAAAATCATAAGCTTTCTTCTTTTGCATTTCTTCAATTTCTCGGTCCAATCAACTTCATTCATGAATTAAATTTAATAAGACACTTAATAATAGACACTTGCTATATAATCTCTTCCTTTAGTGGTCGTTATACTATATAGGTAAAGGATTTGTTTTGCTTCTAACTTATCCTTTTAGCAGAGTAAACATTTTTTAATAACTTTTTGAATGCCCTCTTTTGCGATCGTTCAGATGGCTTATTCGCCTCACGAGCAACTATTATTGGTTCAATATTTATTCAGTTACACTTCGTTCAGCTAATTTTTATCTCGTGAAAAGAAAAGGAAAACAAATAATTATAATAATAATAAAAAAATAAATAATAATAATATTTTATAATAATAATAATAATAATAATAATAATAATAATAATAATAATAATAATAATAATAATAACAGTAATAATGATCTAGCTTTGGATCTATCGAGAAACCGATCATTCGTTTAATTATAAAGAAGAGCAAGTCACTTGAAGATAATTACTTGTAACCGGTGAATGCAAAGTTATTTTGCAAAAAAAAGCAATATAGTTAGCTAACTAAAATTTAGTTAATTAGTTATAAAAAAATAACAAAGTAACTAAATGCAATTTGTTAACCATGTAATTCGTTAGAGTTACAATTGCTTTAAGGTAAAATTCAGTAGACGTTTTTTATTGGATATTCTCTAAAAATCGATAAAAGGTGATGTGTTATATCTTATATCATAAAAGTACGTGATTTTTTTTAAATTTTATAAAATATAATAAACTAAACTGAAATTTGGTCGAATATCAACACTATTTTAAAATAACCATAACTAAGATATTACAATAAAAATTCAAGTACAGCAATCACCGCCTAAGTCAGCGTCGGGTTTTAACGGTCACAGGTGAATGACAATGATATCGCATAGTATATATATTTAT
Source organism: Hirudinaria manillensis (assembly GCA_034509925.1). NCBI lineage: Eukaryota > Metazoa > Annelida > Clitellata > Hirudinida > Hirudinidae > Hirudinaria > Hirudinaria manillensis. The sequence goes on along the minus strand of CM067526.1, from coordinate 2,985,458 downwards.
AAGAAACGGTCGGCTAATATATATTTTTTTTAATTTTATTACTTTTATTGCTTCACGCTATTAATATTCCTATCTCAACGACATTAAATATTTTGTGCGTTAGAAAACTACTTAACCATCTTTACTTCATTTCCTCTATTACCTCAATTTTAATAAATGCATTTAATATGTCTTGACTTGTAGCTCCCAGCTTTCTGGTTGAAACTGAATATTTTTGTTTCAAAACGATTTTATTTAAAAAGACGATGTTGGAAACTCGTTAGCCCAAAGAAACTAAATTTATTCAGCAACTAAACAATGCAACGCGGCAAACAAAGGAAGCAACGCGAACAATAGCGAAAACCGAAGATAAAGTATAACAATGAGAATTTACGATTTTAACAGACGACAAAAAGCTTTGTTTATTTGAATGAACAATGACTCAAAAAAAAGATAACCATTAGGGTGCCAATGAAAAAAGTTATTTTAGTCAATTTTTTTATATAAAATATTTCTTGCTATCGAAGTCAACCATGTAAAATGTGCGCAACATGTAATTTCCTCACTTATACGCAATGTTTAAGCATTGGGATGTTCAAGATGCTTGAGACAGTTCTAAATGACGTTTGATTTACCTAAAATTTTGTATATAGCCTTAGAAATGTAAAAGGAACAAATTTCTGGAACGGGAATAAACAATTTTGAAAAAAACTTTTTTCATTGGCACCCTAATAACCATTTGTCACGTGCTTCGCAGCATCTGCAACATTGATGTGGGTATTTCCATGAACTGATGTGCTGGATGTAAATATATAACAAATAATGTTTACAATTACTTTTATAATATTCGCGATATCAGAACACAGTTAGTTGCAATTTATTTATTTTTTACTTCAAATCGAATTAATAATAATCGAATAAATATCATCTTATGTAATCGGTGTAAGAATGCTTGAAGTAAATTAAACACAACTCCGAAACTCAATTTCAACAATCATTCTATAAATGTTTGACGAACCAAAAATACGATTAGACTACTTCATTAATAAATCTCTTGTTAAATACGGGAATATGAAATTGCATTTGACTAGAAATCTTGTATATTTGGATTTAATAAATATTAAGTTTTTTATATATTTATGTGCATAGATAATACGCTTCATGATAAGCATTCAAGTTGGATCTCTGAAATGTTAAATCAATAAGGTGTTTATCAAATAATTTAAGATAAACTTAATATCATTTATCATCTTGACATTTATTTGATCGTCAGTTCTGCAAGTACTGATTTATCGGTATTTTTTACTTCATTTATGAACATATTTTCAGAAGATTTTAATATTTATTAAAAATCATATATCATCCAACCAGGTCATGGTGCAAATTTGATCCAATATATGCATGTAAACACCAATAAAGCTGTGACTCTTTCATGCACTTTCAATGAAGAGGCTGACAAGATGAGATGGTATTTTCAACAAAATCCTGGAGAAAAAGAAACATTTGCCTTTGATAGTAATATCCTTCCTTATGAAGGTTATGAAGGACATTGTGATGGAAGAAAATGTTTCTGTAACCTCAATATCAGTGTAGCCACAAAAGACTTGGCTGGAAGATACAGATTTGAATTTGGACAGAAAGGTGATCACATGAAGCCAGGATGTATTTATGAGCTGACTGTTGGAGGTAAATATTTTCTTCATGATTGTAAATAAAATCACAAAAATTATTATTATGATCCACTTGCCTGGAAATTAAAATATATAGAATTATGTTCATAAAATGCTCATAAATGTTATTGTGGAGTATTATTACTGTAAAGAAGCCTTTGTTGTTCTGTGGATAAAAATATTGAATTTAGTTAGACTGAGATGGAGTAATTAATAAAACGAATACTTGAAAACTTGATCTCCTCAGAGATGTACTTGGTGTCGTATATCGACTCAACAAGTGTCCAATTATTTTTTAAATTTGGATCGAGATAAAATGAAATGTTGCAGGTGAAAAGAATTCGCAGCCAGAACTTGTTGCCATCTTTAAAACCGTTGCTTCCATTTAAATCGAGCCCTACATAGCCGTTGTTGTATGCAGTTAATCCAGAGGTAACATTTATGTTGGATATTTTTTCAGTCCATAATGGTTTAGCTCTGCATGTGTTACTTGCGTTGAATATGAACGAACAATTTATGACAAAATTTGATTGAAGAAGAAACATTGACACGTTGCATGTAATATTTTTATCTGTAATAAATTCCATAGATTAAGTTTTATAAAAAAAAAACATTTTTAAAGAATGTTTAAAGGAGAGATTCCCTTTCAGATATCATTAATTTTTGAAACTTGAAAATTTCGTTAAATTATGTAAATGAAAATTGATGTTTTAGAAACAATGTCAAACATACCGATAACAATGACTTCTACGGCAGATGAATGATTGTGGTTCTTTGTGAGACAAAAATATTGACCAGCTAAATCGAAAGTTGCTTGGTTAATTTTAAGATCGTTGTTGTCGATTTCGAATGTTTTGTTGTATGCCTTGGTGATATTCCCGTCAAAAATATCCTCATATCCTCGCTTCCAATACTTGGGCACGTCATCACATTTCAATATTTTATCCTCTCCAGAGTTTACGATTTCAATATAAAATGTTGATCCAGAAACGCTGATATCAAGCACTTTGTATAAAAGATAAATTTTTAAAATATAATAAAGGTCATCCTATGACAATGAAACGGTTGATCGGCCTAAATGTTTTGTTATATGCCAACAAACGGTGCTAACTTTTCATCCTAATAATAAAATTATTTGATTGATTTCATGTATTAAATTATCTTTCAATTTCCGTTCTCTCGGCATTCCGCATAACTTTTAGTAATAATTTTATTAATTAGTAAAAAGAATTCATTAAACTTGACTAAATACTCATTAACCTTTGAAGAATAATGCTCCAAAAATCATAAGCTTTCTTCTTTTGCATTTCTTCAATTTCTCGGTCCAATCAACTTCATTCATGAATTAAATTTAATAAGACACTTAATAATAGACACTTGCTATATAATCTCTTCCTTTAGTGGTCGTTATACTATATAGGTAAACGATTTGTTTTGCTTCTAACTTATCCTTTTAGCAGAGTAAACATTTTTTAATAACTTTTTGAATGCCCTCTTTTTCGATCGTTCAGATGGCTTATTCGCCTGACGAGCAACTATTATTGGTTCAATATTTATTCAGTTACACTTCGTTCAGCTAATTTTTATCTCGTGAAAAGAAAACGAAACCAAATAATAATAATATTAATAATAATAATAATAATAATAATAATAAAAATAATAATAATAATAATAATAATAATAATAACAGTAATAATGATCTAGCTTTGGATCTATCGAGAAACCGATCTTTCGTTTAATTATAAAGAAGAGCAAGTCACTTGAAGATAATTACTTGTAACCGGTGAATGCAAAGTTATTTTGCAAAAAAAAGCAATATAGTTAGCTAACTAAAATTTAGTTAATTAGTTATAAAAAAATAACAAAGTAACTAAATGCAATTTGTTAACCATGTAATTCGTTAGAGTTACAATTGCTTTAAGGTAAAATTCAGTAGACGTTTTTTATTGGATATTCTCTAAAAATCGATAAAAGGTGATGTGTTATATCTTATATCATAAAAGTACGTGATTTTTTTTTAATTTTATAAAATATAATAAACTAAGCTGTAATTTGGTCGAATATCAACACTATTTTAAAATAACCATAACTAAGATATTACAATAAAAATTCAAGTACAGCAATCACCGCCTAAGTCAGCGTCGGGTTATAACGGTCACAGGTGAATGACAATGATATCGCATAGTATATATATTTATAAGAAACGGTCGGCTAATATATATTTTTTTAATTTTATTACTTTTATTGCTTCACGCTATTAATATTCCTATCTCAACGACATTAAATATTTTGTGCGTTAGAAAACTACTTAACCATCTTTACTTCATTTCCTCTATTACCTCAATTTTAATAAATGCATTTAATATGTCTTGACTTGTAGCTCCCAGCTTTCTGGTTGAAACTGAATATTTTTGTTTCAAAACGATTTTATTTAAAAAGACGACAAAGAGCTTTGTTTATTTGAATGAACAATGACTCAAAAAAAAGATAACCATTTGTCATGTGCTTCGCAGCATCTGCAACATTGATGTGGGTATTTCCATGAACTGATGTGCTGGATGTAAATATATAACAAATAATGTTTACAATTACTTTTATAATATTCGCGATATCAGAACACAGTTAGTTGCAATTTATTTATTTTTTACTTCAAATCGAATTAATAATAATCGAATAAATATCATCTTATGTAATCGGTGTAAGAATGCTTGAAGGAAATTAAAAACAACTCCGAAACTCAATTTCAACAATCATTCTATAAATGTTTGACGAACCAAAAATGCGATTAGACTACTTTATTAATAAATCCCTTGTTAAATACGGGAATTTCAAGAATAAGAAATTGCATTTGACTAGAAATCTTGTAAATTTGGATTTAATAAATATTAAGTTTTTTATATATTTATGTGCATAGATAATACGCTTCATGATAAGCATTCAAGTTGGATCTCTGAAATGTTAAATCAATAAGGTGTTTATCAAATAATTTAAGATAAACTTAATATCATTTATCATCTTGACATTTATTTGATCGTCAGTTCTGCAAGTACTGATTTATCGGTATTTTTTACTTCATTTATGAACATATTTTCAGAAGATTTTAATATTTATTAAAAATCATATATCATCCAACCAGGTCATGGTGCAAATTTGATCCAATATATGCATGTAAACACCAATAAAGCTGTGACTCTTTCATGCACTTTCAATGAAGAGGCTGACAAGATGAGATGGTTTTTTCAACAAAATCCTGGAGAAAAAGAAACATTTGCCTTTGATAGTAATATCCTTCCTTATGAAGGTTATGAAGGACATTGTGATGGAAGAAAACGTTTCTGTAACCTCAATATCAGTGTAGCCACAAAAGACTTGGCTGGAAGATACAGATTTGAATTTGGACAGAAAGGTGATCACATGAAGCCAGGATGTATTTATGAGCTGACTGTTGGAGGTAAATATTTTCTTCATGATTGTCTAAATAGAATATTCTGTTTGACTACCCTTTTGAGATATATTTATTTTGTTACTCAGAAACTTTTATGTAAAGATTAGTAGTGTATTAGCATGAAATAGTTTGAAAGAGTAGCCTTATTATTGCAGTTTAATCTAATGTTACTTTTAAATTTACTAATATTTCAGATTTAGAATGTAGCTCAAATATAAGAAGAAACCAAGTAATGGTTGGTGAAAGTGACTGTCCAGTTAAAACTGATACTATACACAGATCCTGTGCATTTCATCATCGTGGAAATATTGGTGGTCCTCTGAGATTTGTTTGGTTGAAAGCAATAACTGAAGATACCATTCTAAGGCACAAAATATTGTCAAATGTTCAAGAGGAATCACAAGGAAATGAAAGAATTTTGGGTGTCAATGATGACTTTCTGGTAACAAGTGACATGCAAGGAATAACATTTGAATGTTCCTTGGAAGGATACAGACATATCATCCCATGCAAATTGCCCCCTGTTTCTGTGGAATGTAATACTAATAACAAAGTTTATTTTTAATTATGACTTTCCATTTATTAATTAAGCTTTTGTTTTAATCAGTTTATTTTATCATTTAAAGTTGTGAAGAGATACGAACGGCCAAAAGTGAACATAACACGTTTGAGTGATAATCAGGTTATCACCTGCTCTTTAAACAAAAGTCAATCTTTGAAATGTTCATATCACTGGCTTCTGAATCACCAAAAGTCTGAACTCAAAATCCAGTCTCAGAATATCAGCAAGGAACATTTAGTCATGTCAGGAGATTTTAAATGTTTGGGTCACTGTCAGTTTTCTAGTGGTGAAGAATGTTTTATGTCAGGAAATGTTATTTCATTCATCAAAGAGGGATCTTTTAGTAAGTGTTGCTTTAAAAAGAAGTATGACCACTTTCTGGATGAGCTGATGTAGCTACATATATTTAGTTACATATACTACATATATAGTTATAATTTGTGAATTTGTTTTAAATTGAAAATAAATTTAATCATTAATTTTAATGAAATCTTTTCAGATGCAACAGGCTATATAGTTTCTATAGTCATTTTGTGTGTCCTTTTGGTTTGTCTAACCGCCTGTGCTGTGAAACTGTTAGTTTCTTGAAAATGTATTATAATTCTACAATATTGCCACTTCTGATTATTATTATTATAATACAATTTTTACAAGTACACGATATCATATAATATGTTAGTATTATATCATATAATATATTAGTATTACATCTTAAATATAATATGTTAGTATTATCTCCTGCAATGTGTTAGCATTACATCTTAAAATATGATTGCATTACATCTTAACTGGGAAAAATGCTTTCAGCTTCAATTTAAGGAGGAAAAAATCTCAATTACAAGAAAATCGAATAATGAGGCAACACTCAGCCCACATTTAAATTTTGGTTCTGATTCAAAACTTATTGTTTGTGCAATTCTTTAAAGTATGTTTGATATGTTTGGGAAATCTAGTCCATGGCAAAGCCTCATTTAGGACCAAATGTTACCTTTTATTAATGTTATTAATTAGATTTTAATCAATGAATTACATCTCTAATTAAGATATCGTTTTCATTTTGGAAACCTTTGGCAATACGAAAGTCTCATTTGCATTGTCTTTCCAAAGTATTTTCTATGCTTTTAGAAGTCACTCTGCATTATACTCTCATTTTTTTAAAGCATGCTTCGGCACATGTTTACACATCCATGCACATTTATCTAACTAGTCGCTTCCTCATTAAAATGGTATGCTTGCAGTGTTGATTGTGGATCATTGTGGCACAGTGGAGGTGCCTGAATTATTGGTTATTTTTTGGATGGAGAAATAGATTTGTCTCATCTAGTAAAAAATGTTTTAATTATTTTTTAGTCTCGTTTTCGTCCAAATCATCTTCACATTCTAGAAAAAGTCATTTTTGGTTCTGAAGTATTGAATAAGTTATTTTAATTTGTGGCCTTTGTTGTAATATGTGCAATTTTTAGAATTGTGTGGTTTAGATTAGTGATCGACCGGGGCGACAATTTTAGCCGGGACCGGGGCCGGGGCCGGGGTAGGGGTAGCGGTTGCCGGGGGCAGCCGGGACCGGGGTTCAGGCGGGCCGGGGTTAGCCGGGGCCGGGGTTGAAGCCGGGGTTGGGGAGGCCATCTATAATAACGTTAACTAATGGTGCTTTTATTTTCTAAACATGTTGTAAACGTCAAATAATATATAAGTATGCTTATTATGTCAAAGAGATTCTGTAAAACCTGTAATAAAAAAATTTTTTCACAACGACAACTCTTCCACGCTCCGTTGCGAAAACTTAGAGAAACATTAAATCGTTGATGGAATCTCATGAAAATCAAATCTTATTGAATACTAATTGATTACTGTTTTGTGAAGGCCATAGTAATGAAAGTTAAACGGTAATTTTTTTAAAACTCATAGTTTTAAGGACATCATACCAGTTTCCAGCCAATGATGTTTATTTAACTCCATCGAGTTAAGGAAACTTTCTTAGGCTCCTTTCGATGGGAGGGTGCCTGCATCTTGTTCAGGAACAGAGGAGGGTCATTCAAGCAAGGACAACGACCTGTGAGAAGAAGTATTGAGAGAAGAAGCTTCCGAAATTACGGGAAAGAAAGCACCCGAAGCAGAGAGGGAATTGGAGGCTTACCTTTCAAAAAAGCACATAAATAGAACGGATGACCCACTGGCCTACTGGAAAATTTACAGGAGCGAGTTACCAGGCTTGGCGAAGCTGGCAAGGATTTACCTAAGCCCACCTCCCAGTTCAAGTGATAGTGAACGGGAGTTTAAAGTGGCACAGTCTATTCAAAAAGGGAGAATTAGACTGTTGCCCAAAAATGTTGAAGCTTTAGTATTCATTAAGTATAACTTAAGAGCTCTATCGTACTCCACTAATTTGCCGGCTGTACCTGAGGACTTTAACTCTCCGAACGATATATTTTATGATTCGTCGGATGATGAATAAATTTTATTTAAGTTGACAAAGCTAAAAATTCGACTTTTGTTTACCCCCGGCTAAACCCCGGTTGAATTTAAGCCGGGGCGGGACCGGGGCCGGGGAATGTTAAAAAGCCGGGACCGGGGCCGGGGCCGGGACCCCGGTGGTAAAAAAGGCCGGGGTTCAGCCGGGTCCGGGGTCCCCGGTCGTTCACTAGTTTAGATCTTGGCAGATATTGCTTCCACATGGACAATTGTATGTTGCATGTTGATAGTCAGCTAACTTGGCAATCTCTACAGTTAACCACACATTGTGAAATTGTAAAAGTGTGAACTATTTTCATTTCTTTCTTTTCAATTTAATAAGACTGAGCAATGCTTGGCCAGTCTATATAAATAAAAATGTAACTCTGTAATTGTATCTAATCATTTTTCTCTGAAAGTTCTTCACTGATTGCTTTGAAATTGTTACACAACATTGCACTCAATTAGATGAATGATTTCATTTACGAAAGTGTGCTTTTCCATTGCTTTTCAGTTTATCCAGATTGCGCCATGTGTTCCTGGGTGCAGCTGGTTTGCTAATAAGCATTTTAATGTCATTCTTTTTCAACTTGACTATTCAACTTGCTTTTGTGATTCCCATGAGTAATATTGTCTTAAGAAACATATATCGGGAGAAGCAGGACGACGGTGAAGTTGGCAATCTTTCGGTAAACTTTTTTTTTTGAGTTTATGAGTTTATTAAGGTATCAAAGCAACTGAAACGTAAATATCTCCTGAACGGAAAGAGCTAGAACCAAAATTCTTTTTTCACCTGATGGATAATGATCACAGAAATTATGTGGATATAATAAAAAGATTTATCTTTAAAGGGAAATTTAGTACAAGTGGCCAATGCTCAAAGCCGATTTCCCGGAAAACGAAGCTTTGTGTGAAAAATCGAATTCAGAATCTGCATTGAATTATCTTTATAAAAAAAAAGGTTTCGACATTTCGCCATCGGTCAGAGCACCTCAAATTAAATTAAATCCGAAAGCTCCCTCAAATTTGTTCACATTGAGAACGGAAGATAACGAATGCGCTAAATTTAACAAATGTTTCTAATTTTAACAAAAGATATATAGTAGAAATAGTTCATATCATTATAATATGACATAATTGTTAGAAAAATTATTTAAATTATCATTAAGCATCTTTTGCTTGAGCAAGTCACCGAAGTTACAAAATGAGGCAGCGCAATCAAATGCGAAAAAATCATCAACATATTTAAAAAGAATGCAAATAGACCTTTCAGAAAATATACGATACAATTATATGGCATCGGTTTAAGACGCTCTCTGAGCTTATTCGACCTTATATAAACGTTTCCCAGCAATCCACATCAGGTCTTAACATCGTTGGGCAATCTTTCCTCTCCTCACTATGATTTGTGCCAAAAATCTTTTTATGCATTCTAATAGCACGTTAAAATACATTCCAGAAAATGTAAAAGACAACACTGCCGCTCCGGTATAAGGTGCTCTAAAACGGTCAGCTCCCGCGCAATTTTTGTCATTGTTCACTTTAGCCGAGCTACGTGTTGTTTTATTTGATTTTAATTTGATTGAGTATTTTTAAAATATTGAACGTATATTTTTAAATATAATAATATATTTTTAAAGAAAATATATACAATTTTTTTTACAAATTAGCAGGAGGAGGAGCTACATTAATAAATTATGTATGGGGGGTGGAGCTATGGTTGCTCCATTGTTGTGAGCGATAATAGAGAGGGCTTATCGATCGGGAATACCATATATATATACATATATATAGTTAATATATATTATTTTTGATTCACTCGACTCCGACGAAGTTATGGCCAGGAAAACCCGATGGAGAGTGTTTCTTCCTGCCGTGTTTTTACAAGCTATTATCTCTATGTTTTTCTGTATAAATGGTTACCCAGGAATCTTCTTTATATTAATTTTTATTAGATTTATTATGATTTTTAAGAAAGCCCTGTTAAGTTCTCACAACTTCGGAAATGCATAAATTGCTTTGTTTAGTGAGTTGATTTTTTTGCAGAATGTAATTCAAAAAAAGATTACACTTACGCTTACACCAATGAGAATAAATTAGTCTCTCTTAATTGCAACTTTACTGGTCGAGCAGACAGGATGCGATGGTTTTTCCAGGAAAATTCTGTTGGGAAAGAAGTATATGTCTATGATAACAAAATCAGAAATTATCCAGGCTATGTTGGTGATTGCAGTCAAAGCCAAAGTTATTGCAATCTCCTTATGAATGCCACTATGAACAAGGTTGGAAGGTACAGATTTGAATTTGGAGATAGAGGAGAGGATATGATACATGTTTGCACCTATGAGCTGGCTATTGGAAGTAAGTGAATTTTGATGTTTAGTGGCAGTATAGATGTCAATTGCATATTTAAAATTTAATAGTTTTTTTCAACATTCATAACAGATTTAAATTGTTCTTCAACTATCAGAAGTAACCAAGTAATAGTTGGTAAAAATGACTGCCCAGTTAAACCTGATACTATACACAGATCCTGTTCATTCCATCATCGTGGAAATATTGGTCCTTTGAGATTTATTTGGTTGAAAAAAATAACTGAAGATATTATTTTAAGGCACAACATTTTGACAAATGTTCAAGAGGAATCACAGGGAAATAAAAGAATTTCGAGTGTCAATGATGACTTTCAGGTGATGAATGACATGCAAGGAATAACATTTGAATGTTCCTTGGAAGGATACGGTCTTATTACTCCTTGCAAATTATCACCAGTTACTGTGCAATGTAATGTTTTAATTCTGTATATTTTAAAATGAAATATGTTGAAGTTTATTATTTTATTTTTTACAAATTAGATGTGCAAACTCTCAATCAACATATATCATTGACAAATTCTGATGCATTTTCAAATGCTTCGTGTACTTTGAACAAAAGTGAATCTTTAGAATGCTCTTATTATTGGCTCCTGAATCAAAAGGACACAGAATATAAGATACAATCACAACATCTCAGCAAAGAACACTTGGCTCTGTCTGGAGATTATATATGCAAAGGTTCTTGTCAGTTTGTGACTGGAGAAAAATGCACCACATCTGGAATTGTGATTAGTTTCAATTTAAATGAACACCATAGTAAGTAACCGATTGATTAATTATGTCAGGAATCCTCAAAGATGTGAATAATAATAATATTATTAGATAATTAAATTAATAAGGATATTGAAATTCATAAGTACTGTACATTGATAATATTTTTAGAATTTGAATCTGAAACATTTCTTATTTCTGGCTCTTATTGTATTATATTACATTCTTATCTGCAGATGAAAAAGCTTACATTGCTGTAATAACAATTTTGTGCCTCTTGTTGGTTGCAGTGGTGGCCTTAAAGGTTTATTTCTTGTAAGTATTTTTGAAACTGTGATTGTATTTCTTATTGTAGTCAATAGGTCAAGGCAAACATGGAATATAAATAATTTATTAATTTAATATTCAATAATTAAACATTATTTTAAAACTCAATAAAATACTTGAAATAAATAAAATATTAGTCTTGAAATTATTTTTTAATATTTTTCCACTTCTCAGTGCATCAAGACGAGACCACAGTGGTAGTCACAAGCAGTAACCTGGCAATAACGGAGTACCACATCTGATGTACATCTAATAGACATCTGAATCTAACTAGATTTATGTGCAATAACCTACATTAGTCACATTATTCTATTATTTTCCTAGTCAAGAAATATATATATTATTTTATTATATATATATATTATTTTTAAAATTATTTTTTCTACCACTAGTACCACTTTATGCATGATGTCTTTGAGACAAACTAATTTTGCATGAATTTGATTGGAAAATATTTATCAAGGTGTTTGGTGCTTTTCTTTTGAAATCTGTTTTTTAATTTGCACTGTTTTGTGGTTTATTGAATATATTTTTGTTTTTTCCATTCCTTTCCAAAGTATTTTCTAAGCTTTTAGAAGTCTCTTTTTATTTTACTCTTTTGTTTTCTTAGCTTGCTTCAGCACATTTATCTAACTAGTCATAGTTTATTTTTGTTTTTCCGTAGTAAAAGCTGCGACCATAAATACATCCTAAAATAACTTGTTTCTTACGTGCATCAAAGCATAAGCTCCCTGTAGAATCAGTTAGAACAATTCACTTTATTATACATGCTTTCAAAAACATCAGCACATGAAATTTCAAATTTCATTTTAAGGTCATTTCCATGTTATATTCTGAAATGTTGGATTCATTTGGTTTTATGGCTGCATTTGATCTACTTTTTGATCTGGAGATGGAACTGAACCTGGCCGTTGCAAATTTTAAAGATGTCCTACTTGTGGTTACTTGAGCTTCTTCAATCCTTCGATGACTTAAAAATGGATTCCTAGCTATGCTGTTTCTAATGTATCTTCGAAATTCTGGGACGCTTGGAAGAGGCCTCTTTCCTTTAAAGAGTTTAATAATTTCTTTTCAAATGCCTTTCTATGATAGAAAAAATAATATATACAGTAACATCTCACTATTATGCCGCCTGTGATAGTTCAACGTTATAGCGCATTATGAAGTTGGGAGAGGCCATGGGTGTAGGATGAATTTGAAATGACTGGTGTTATGTTAATTGCCTGTTCTAATTTACATTGGCATGACGAGACTAACATCAGTTTTGATGGTTATCACTTTATCTGATGATTTTAGTTCTAAATTATCACCCAAAAAGTCCTATTCCCTTAATTTTCATAAATTTCGACTTCAAATCAAGTTTTTATTGCCCCAGGTGGAAGGAATAGTTATGTGGAATTGTGTTATGCAACGTCAACAAATTAAAAGGGATTTATTACTTATTGTTGAGATTTCTTCTCTACTTTTTTGATATTTTTGATGAATAATGAAGATAATCAAGAACACTGACAGCAAAAGTAATACCGCTGTGATCGCCACCATGATCCAATTACCTGGAATGATACTATTAAATTAAATAAAATGTTATATAAAATATAAATATGTTATATAATTAAATATCTGAATATGCTTATCACCATCCGACAGCCACGGTGTAGAATCTGGTAAACAGAAAATTGAGTAAACTTTTATTATATTTTTTGAGAAGAAAGAGTACAAAAACAATTACGTGGAAACATTATTTCTGGAGAAATGTAGTTGGTGTCGTAAACAGATTCAACAACTTTCCATTCCTTTCCAGTAGTTGCTGACAAATTGCAAGTGAAAATAATTCTCAACCAAAATTTGTTGCCTCCTTTGAAATCATTGTCTCCATTTGTAATGAGCCACATGTAACCATTGTTGTATCCGTAGGATATCTCAGTTGTTAGGTTATTATTAGATACCTTTTCAGTCCATAATGGTTTAACATTGCACACATTGCTTGCATTCAGTGTTATTGTGCAATTTATGGTCAAAATTTCTTTTGTTTGCAAAGATAATGAAAAATTTGATGACGACGAAGATAAGTTACATGATATATTTTTATCTGAAGTAAAATATGAATGCTTTATCATAAATTCGGTATTTGCCTTTGAATATATTTTTAACATCTTGGACACCAAATTTATTATTTCTTAACTTATTTTCAAACTTATTTTTTGCAATTGTACAAAACTAATTTCGTAACAGTAGCAGACATACCAATGACTATGATATTAACCAATGACGTCACTCCGGGATCTTCTGAAATGCATGAATATTCACCAGCATCTTGAAAGGTTATTCTATTAATTCTAAGGTCATTGTTGAAGGTTGCGTTGTCAATTTCGAATGTTTTGTTGTACGACTTCTCGATTTCATTTCCGTCAAAAATATCCACATATCCTCTCTTCCAATAAGCAGCCTTATGATCACATTTCAATATTTTATCCTCTCCAGGGTTGTTTATATCAATTGAAAACGTTAATCCTGAGACAAATGCTTAGAAAGGGGAAAAAATCTTACAAAGATTTGTAATATGGTATTAGAATAACCTAAAAAAATGAATTATTATAGGAAACGCTCTCTCAGTCAAGATAAAACTCAATTTTTTTTAACAGTTCTCATTTATTATCAAAGTATTAAGATATTTAAAAGTTGACTAACCTTGATAACAAGCAACAGACACTGAAAAAGCAAAGACCTTTTTCACATTTAACATTTCCACCACCATTTCAGTTCTAAAGTTAAGTCTCGACTAATTTAAACTCCGTTCAATATAAGCTTTCTTTTTCATGGAAACTCATTAGAGAATGTGTAATGAACCACGATATTTTAGACTGGCCTAAGGGTAATTTCTAATCTTATTTATAACCGCTCGTCTTATAAAATACTAGTTTTCCCACGGTGTGCTTTTCGGTCCCAATTAAGAAGTTGAATTTGAATTATAAAGTCCTGGATCCACCATGAAGTCTTCAAAAGAATTTCAAAGTATAATTACAGTCTTCTAAGGTGCACTTTTGTAAGGGCTTCCCCTGACAGCTATTAAAGATGGCTATTGCTGCCTCATATTGAAACTAACTAGAAAATAATTGAGATAGAGTATTATATGATGTCTGTCGATGTCATCATTTCACAAATTATTACCTTCAGCATTTTGTCTCCACAGAAACCTTATTATTAGCCTCAAATACTAGTGAAACATTATTAACACTAATTGAAAACCATTACTGCAATAATGCATCTGAGAAGTGGAAACTTTAAAGGGACCAATGGGACATAATTAGCAACTATTAATTAACAAGGTTGCCAATGCAAAAGCAATTACAATTCCAAGGCTGACTACATCCAGTAGTAACAGATGAACAACCCAAAATATCTCAGGTCTCAATACCTTAACAAACTGCTTGCAATGAATAAAATAAGGTTATCACATCTCAAAAATATGGCTGTCAGCAGCAGTTCTTAACTTGTTCCTCGTTTCACATAAAAGAGAGTTTGAGTTAATTAATTACCACCAATTAGTAACTTTAACCAACAATGGACAATTAAAGTACTTGTGTTCAACTTTAATGGTTACATACAAGAAACTCATACTTCCTATTAAAACTCAAGATCTTAAAACATTAGCAACAGTTGATCAGCCGGCAGCTTGAAAAAGTTTGTCGTCAAAATGGAACCATGACGTTGATGAGATCCTGGTAGAAGGAGTCTTCGTTGTCTCCTCCTCCAAACATCAGCACCTGGTCTCGTCTTTCGTTCTCGTGCCGGTAGGGGAGGCAGATGGTCGTATGGCCAGTTCGACGGCTCAGAGACGGCTGCAGCTGGAGATTCATCCAGGTGAGGTGATCTGTCCAGGTGGGTTTGAAGTTATTGATTTTTTAAATTTTCAATTGTAATTGCAGTAAAGATTTGTCAAATAGAAGACAAATTGGATGCTTTAAAATTCATTGTTAAAAGCTAAACGCAGACAAAATTTGTTATAGAGACAGTGGTTAAAAATAAACTTATTTTATTGCTAAAAATAACCCACTGATATCAAGAATGAAGAGGTCATCTAGGGCTTGTTCCCCATCAAATCCTCCATGAATGAGTATCCTGCAGCCTGATAGGATGCACGAGGAGTGCCAACTGATGAGACAAATTCGATTTAATGAATTGAAAAGCAATCAAAAAACTTCAAATGCAATTAATTATTCAAGAAATCAAAACATATACAAAAAAAATGCAGACTTGAAGGATAAATCCAAATAAAGCTTTATAAAGTCATAGAGAACAATATTCACCTTCTGTGACTTGGTGGCATGCCACTGATTGCTGGTTGGAACCAAACTTTCTGAGCTACAATTTGAAAAACGAATTGATAAATAACACGAAATAAAAACAAAATGAAATATTTAACGTTAAATATGCAAATATGTCAAAACAAAAACAATTAGCTCCTCCCACTGACCCATATCAAGGATGTGCACATCATTGAAGCAGACCGGTGCATCCCAACCTCCAAAAATCACCATCTTGTTTTGGACCAAAGAACCTGAATGTCTGCAAAAGATTTCAAAAAAAAAAATATTCATGGAATAAATTTAAAGTAATTTAAGTTCAAAATTAGTCTTAGCATTCAATCAGTCAAATAAACAAAACCAAAGTTACAAAATCATCATCGTTATCATCATCATCATCACGACTTCCATCCTGGTTGCATAATTACGTTAGAAATTTGTTAACGAATTAAAAACTTGCCCCGATCTCGGTCTCGGTTTAACGCCTTCAATCTCGGGGTGAACCCACTTCTCATCGAGGCAGTTGAATAAGAAAAGGTCATTGGTGCATTCGTCCTGCTCCATGGTGGGACAGGGTTTCGTGCCCCCGAAGATCCACAATTGATGATCGTAAAGAACGCAAGAGTGGTATGAACGTGGAGGCGGAGTCAAACCCTTCGTCTGAAAAGTTGGCAAAAGGTCTCGATTTGAAATTAGCAATTAAATAATTGAATCAGAATTATTATAATTGAGTCATTAGGAATTTGTCAGTGATATCACATTCATATTGCTTATCAGTGTTAACTTTCTATTATCGATCCTTTGTAACATAGACTTTTGATTGCATATTTATATCCACCAAAAAATAACAAGATGAAACAGTGTGTGTATTATACATCCAGCTATGCTAATCTCATTCATTTACTAAGTACATCCCAGCATTTACTGGCATACTATTTAATGTCACTTTTCCAGTGATTGTAAAAGGCATATTTATTCATTTATTCACAATAATAATAATAATAATAATAATAATAATAATAATAATAATAATAATAATAACACCTCATCTAAAAAAATGCAATTTAATTGTAAAATATTTCCAAAACATCACGTCACTGAACCTCAACAAGTCTCCATCGAAATTCATCAACGTCAAGTACGTAAACGTCATTGAACCACTTCTTCTTCTTTGAACCTCCGAACAGGTAGAGGTACCTCAGGATGGGACTGTAAACGGCCGTGTGTCCCATCCGCGACTCGGGCCTCTGACCGCTGCTCTCCGACAAGGACCATTTGGCCTGGGCTTTGGAAGTTAAGCAATTGTCTGAACGATAGTTTGAACGGGTTTGGGTTAATAAGCGCATACTCAAAGGGAGGTCCTGAACCTAAAAGGCATTAGCTCCCGTTTAACTTGCTATAGTAAATGTTTTGTAATCTGAGAACTATATTTATTACTAGCTATATAAACTATGTAAATAGAAATTAATTAGTTAACTCAATATCTGCACATTTCTGGCATAAAGAAATATTTGATTAAGAAATATGAATTTTTATTTTATTTATGTTATTTACTAGTTAAGTGATTTGTTCAATCAATCGGCCACTTACTCAGATCCAGTTTCCACAAAGCATCCTTGTTTAGTGCATCCTTTTCTCCTTGTCCACCAATCAGGAGAAGTGCCTCCTCGCTTATCATTGTCACAGAATGACCCCATCTTGCTGTGGGTCCTGCATAAAAAAATTTAATAATAAATTTGAATAAATTGTCTTGACGATGATAACCAATAAATGGCTAATGCCACAATCAACTGATTAAGCACAAAATTGGTCTTCATTCAATAGCTATTTCAAAAAATAATAACAAATTCAAATTTAACAAGCTAAAATCAAATAGAAACAAAAAACATTGCAAAATCCAGAACCAAAATCGGTGACAAAACATAAACAACTCACTGATCTTGTTGACAATGGACAGGGACTGCGTGGCCACGTACCTGTGGACAGAATTTCCACCAGCCACCACGGACAAGAGGGAGTGTCCGTCCTCCTCGAGAGAATCTCTCTTGACCTTCTTCGATATCAGTCTCAGATCGGACGAAGAGTCGTTGTCAAGCTTCGCCGGAAAAGCTTGACCGAATCTCCTGTTCATGAGCAGATCAACGGCTGTTCTTCGGGGGTTGCGACAATAAGATACCTCTTTCTGTCGGGAACATTGAAATTGGTTAAATTGCCATCCTAGTAGTTCGTATTCTTTGATAATGATAATTATTTCTTTATAATAGTAATAATAATAATAATAATAATAACAATAATAATAATTCTTTGATGATTTTCTACTTTTTTAAATCAAAGCATAGACTAAAACCAGAAACATTAAAGATCAAACAAGTGCAACCATTTTAAAATCTAAAGAAAGACAATTAAAATGATAAAGATGCCTACCCTGAGGAACAACGTTGGCAGATATGATGAACTTTTTGGATCTTCATTGACTTTATTGCCTACAAAATGCACCTCACAGATACATGAATATTGACTTGGTACCCAAGGATTCCCATTAGAGCTGAAATGAGTGATGTACATGTATATATATTTTAATTGAACATTGTTGCAAAACATTAAAAAAAAATGAAGTTGCTCAAGAATTAAATGCCTTAAATAATATTTCTTAACCTTAGGTATTTCTACACGATTTCATGTTTCTTGCGTGAATGTATGCAAGACAAATACACTCAAATGCTAATGTAAATTAAATTGTTTTAGTAAAAAACTTAAATGACCAACTATTTCTTATTGACGGCTTTAATCCATAAGTCCTTGCGATTGTTTTGGTCCCTCGAACCGCTAGGAAATGAATAGAACTTGAATCCTTTCGGGCACTTATTGGAGTTGTTTGAACAACCTGGTACTGAGCAGCAACGCATATTCAAGTATAATTTATTTGCTTTGTTTATTCAGCTACTACTACGTTACTAATTTACATCATAATTTTGCAAATATTCATTTGGACCCGCTCCAAGCAAAACAGCTTTGATCTATTTAAAAGTAAACAACCTAGACATACCATGCGTTCTAAATAAAGTAATTTAAACAACCAAAGAAATAAGTTTAGATTAACTCAAAGCGTTAGTTATATTTATAAAAAAAAATAGCGAGACTTTCAATATTCATCTTGTTTTAGCGAGTGTTTTTGCGTTCCATTTGATAATGGACGTCATTTCAGCTTTTCTCCAGAGGGAGACACACCCAACGACGTGGCTATTTACTGTTTCTCACCAGGAACCACATGCCCCTCCTACAAAATTATATCCATGGCAATCGCTGAGGATGCTTTTTACCTCACGGAAAGCAAAAGATGATCCTTATCTACCACACAAGCAATAATTTTCCATTATATTGTACAAATTTCAGCATTACAGCTATAGATATACGTACGACACTAGAGTCAAATACAATCGGTCCATAAACATTCATCCTCATCACCAAAATGTTATATTCATAATTATTGGACATTTTATGTAAAAAATTGTATAAATCTCATCTAGTGAGAGCTGTTTGAGTTTACATGGTTGTATTTATATAGCGGAAGCTTGCGCTTCCTTAAGACTGACCCTATGAGTTTATTTTGTATTTTAAGTTTCATTTGTTTCGTTTGTGTACATAACTGTTTGTTCAATAAACTCATAAACTCAAAAAAAAAAAAAATCTTTTCTCAGCATAGAGGGGTGATGGTTAAAACCAGTTTGTTGGAACCACTTTATAATATTCTCGAATATAACCAGCATAGTTCGACAGAAATTCTCCCATTAAAACTCACATTAATAGGAATTTGCATCTTATAACGTTTTAAATACAAAAATGATTCCGCTACAATCAATTAAATGTGCCAATCTAAAAATTATTCAAAATCATTAATTATAGGCTTTACGATGCAATGTAACGGTAGTGTGATTTGAAAAACGTCTGTTATTTACTAATTTATAATTTATATTTTTAATGAATATTTAATTAATACAATTATTTTTTTAAATAAATTTTAAATTTTTTAAAATATTTTTTAAGAAAAAAATTTTTTTTTATAAATTAATATCCAAACAAAAAAAATTAATTAAATAAGTCTTTATATTCAGAATCTTTTTTTAGTACCTGCGGCGCCTGATAATAATAATCCAACCATCAATCTCAGTCACTATTCAATCACGCGTACAGTCAGTCATTAGATTAGTCTCCAAAAAAATCACATTCAGATTAACAGATTGAAACAGTTTCGTTCAACTTAAAACAATGGATAAAATCATTTTGGATCAATTGAACACGCTGATCAGAGCGCCATCGGACGTTTATGAGAAACTGAAGCAGAAAATTTTACAGGAAAGTGATGGAATGACTTTCCTGAGAGGAGTCAAGGACGTTATAATGGGTTGTAAGATCAACAGAAAGATGATGTCAAGATATTTCGCCTCTGACAATTTCCTGGAATTGATACTGGGAAGAATGGACTGGAAAGTCCTATCGAGGAGCGAACAAATATTCGTAGACATCCACGAAATAATGTCCGAGTTGAGTGTCAAGTGTCCGGCAGTGACGACTAGATTGCTCGAGTTGGACATTGACATGAAGTTCGTGGATCTCATGGAAGAAGAGGAAAAGTCGGGGAGACCAGTAAGTATCTCGGTTGATGGATTCGTGCTCACCATTCCCCATTTGATTTGTCACTTCGTTCCTAGGTTATCCGCAAGCGGATGCTACGAGGAGCTGAAGATGGTAGATAATGGTCTGCTTCAGAATGGTTTCTCCTTAGAGTACGGCAAACCACAAATGCAACAACTTACGACAAAAGTCATAACGGATCTGTTTCCGACGGTGTTTAGACTATGTCAGAAGTCGAGTTATTTGAAGCTTCACCAGTATCACATCCTGCTCTTGAAGATGATGCATTGGATTCGAGAAGACCCGAACATGACCGACTTACTGGAAAACAACGAAATATTGGTAGCTTACTTGGAAGAGGCACTGAATTCAAATGATGTTCCTGCCATGGTTGCAATGGAAGCGATCAAACTGCTTCTAAATAACGACACCGCGGTTAAGGCGATGTATCGTGCAGGTCTTCACAAAAATGTACATCAAATAAGATTAATTGAAACTGGACAGAGTGACGCATTAAAAATGTCCCTCAAACGAATGGCTTCAAACTTAGGGGTCAAGTTCACCAATCAAGTCACCTTAAACCAATCCGAGTCTTGCAAAGTTGAATCGGTTGATGAAGCAAAGTCAATTAAAGACTTGCTGAAAAATCTAAAAGCAGCAAAAGATTACTCTGAAGATGAACATTGCCAGATTATCGATGATATCTTTAACTTCATCATGGTGAATTTGGGCAACAATGAAACTTCGGAGACATTGCAAGGGCGTTATTCAAGACTCCGAATCTTTATTGGAAGTGTACTCAGCATAACAAGGGATGCCAGTTATCAGCCAGGAAAACTGAAAGTTGAATCGCAAGGAATAGAAGTGTTCCGAGATGTTGTGACATTTATTTTAAGATTCATAGAAAGAAGAAACCTGAATTCAGTAACGAGTTGTTACCTTGACACTCTGGATGACGGATTCAACGAACCCGAATCTCCAAGTGAGATAGATCTGGGACTGCACCAATGTCCAGCTCTTTCAAGAGCTCTCGGCGAATCTCAAATTCCAAATTTGTTGACTTCGCTGATCACCATGAAAGCCCTCAGACTGATGACGATTTTCTATGCCGTCAATGAGAACTGGGGTGTTCTGTTTCACAATCTGAAAAGCGATAAATTACTGCCTCTTGAAACATTCATAAATGCACCATTGGATAATCTATTAGCCGATATATTCGCAAATAAAGATTATGAAGGATTGAAGGATATTATCGATCATGTCAGGCACTATCCCTTTTTTGTCTCCTTTGAAATGCGCATGTCAATTCTGGCGTACAGGAAGATGAACTACTTCAATAATATGCGATGTGTCCTTTATAATGAAGAAGACGATTCACCAGTAACAGCTTTAAAGTATACGGTTCCAAGGAATAACCTGATATCCGAAGTTACCAAACGCTTTCACAATAATCCCAAACCTGTTTGGTTTGTTTCGTTTGAGAATGAAGTGGGAGCTGGTGTCGGACCAACCAAGGAGTTTTTCACGATGTTTTCTCGCGAATGTTATAGACATGAGCTGGATCTCTGGCATGGCGAACCCTGCACTTCGTCGGATGGCTTGTCTTACACTCAAGCACCGACAGGTTTGTTTCCTTCTCCATGCACGACCCTTCCGAAGAATTCAGCCGATAATTTAATGGCCATCGGCAAAGTAATGGCAAAGTCAGTATTGGATTCCAGACAGATGAATATCCACTTCAGCCGAGCAACTTTCGCTGCTTTATTGGAACCGAAAAGGCAAATGTTAACTCTGGCTGACCTCAAAGATGTCTCACCTTCCGTCAATTCGTTTGTCGAAAAACTCGTTGACGTACTCAAAATGAAATGGAAAATCAACGAGGATGATTCACTGAGTTCAGAAGAAAAATCAAAATCCATAGCCAATCTGGAATACGACGGATGCCCCTTTGAAGATCTGTGCGTCAATTTCACCCTGCCAGGTTTTCCCGAAATCGAGATGAAGGAGGGTGGCATAGACGTTATTTTATCTCCCGAAAATATCGAAGAATATTTGCAACTTTTGGTGTGGTGGATGTTGTACAAAGGTCCACAGAAGAAACTTAGTTGCTTAAAAACGGGTTTCAATTCGTTTTTTCCTTTGATTTACTTCAAGATGTTTAGGAGTGAGGAGTTGATAAACATTTTCAGAGGAGAAACCCACGAACCTTGGACATACGATATGTTGAGTAAATGTATTAGATTTATCGATGCGTCGACGTTGGAAGATCGAACTATCGATTACTTGCTTCGAGTATTGTCCTCATTCGATTCAGAGGAACAAGCAGAATTCCTCCAATTCACCACCGGCTCTCCATCCTTACCTTTAGGGGGCTTTGAAAATCTTAATCCAGGCTTGACCATCGGTCCCATGCATGTCAATGGTGACCCAGACGATTACATGCCAATGGCCATGACTTGCGTCAACCTGTTGCAAATACCTCGCTACAGTTCACCAGAGAAACTCAGAAAGAAATTCAAGCAGGCTTTCGAATGCGGTAAAGGAGATTTCCAGCTCGCTTAAAAAAGAAACTTGTTAGTCAAATATGTTATTTAAGGGTCCTTGTAATTATCTCTATTTAAATAAAAAAAAACGTTCTCATAAAAATGTTTTAAAAGTTTTATTTTAATTTATTGTTATCATTTTATATCATCAATGATGCTTACCTTGAGAAGCAATGTTGGCCAATCTGATGAAATTTTTGAGTCCTCAACGACTTTAATTAATCTTTTAAAATGTAACTCACTGTAAATGCATGATTATTTACTTGATACCCATTTATTTGCTTTTATATAAACAAAACCATTAATCAATCTTACAATATCCTTGCAGTTTATGTGAATTTATTTTGTAAGTTTTGGAGAGAAAATTGAAGGGATTCTGGACGTTGTAACTCAAAAGCCGTTAAAGTTTATCATTCTTCATTCGATAATGAGTTGTAGACGTCGTTTCAACTTCTCCACATGGTAAAGCAAACCACTTGTTCTTATTTTCCATATTAGTATGGGCTAAACCCATCCTCTAAAATGGCATGAAATCCTATTAGGATGATTTGTGCCAATGGAGTTTGCCTCGGTATGAAAAGCGAAATATGGTTATTGTCTACTACATAAGTAATAATTCCCCCATCTTACACAGGAATAATAACGCGGAAATATTATTCAAATTAATTAAATACAGATTTAAAGGTCGTGTGATTTTTAAAATGCTCAATATTTTTTAATTAATAATTTGCACATTTGGTTGATATTCGTGTAATTAATTGTATAGGAACTTTTGTTCAAGCAATATCCCTTCTTAGTCTCTTTTGAAATGCGCATGTCCATTCTGGGGTATTGGAAGTCGAAGCATTTAGACAATATTCCGTACGTCCTTTACGATGAAGAGTTAGATTCGATATTAAAATATTTTTAATAAGTATTATTTAGGCGAAAACTAATTCGATAAATCTTTATATTCAGACTCATTTTTTGGTACCAGCGG
Organism: Hirudinaria manillensis; assembly: GCA_034509925.1. NCBI lineage: Eukaryota > Metazoa > Annelida > Clitellata > Hirudinida > Hirudinidae > Hirudinaria > Hirudinaria manillensis. The sequence continues at coordinate 2,961,480 of CM067526.1, read as the reverse complement.
AACATGAAATAAGTAATCCAGCCATCAATTTCAGACACTAACATTAATTCACTCACATTTACATTAGACACTATTAGTTACCTCTTGACTGGCATATAGAAATAATTTCGCCATAAAATTTAATAATGGAGAATGTCATTTCGGATCAACTGATCACGATGATCAGAACGCCATCGAATATTTGTGAAAACATAACGCAGAACATTTTACAAGAAAGTGACAAAACTGAATCGGTGGATGAAATAAAGTTGATTAACAACTTGTTGCAAAGCATAAAGACATCAAAAGACGATCCTGAAGATAACCAGCGTCAGATTATCGATGATATCTTTGATTTCATCATGGTAAATTTGAGCAACAATGAAACTTCGGAGACATTGCAAGAACGCTATTCAAGACTTCGAACCTTTGTCGGGATTGTACTCAACGTAACCAAGGATGACAGTTATCAGTCGGGAAAACTAAAAGTAGAATCGCAAAGAATTGAAGTGTTCCGAGATATTGTGACATTTGTTTTAAGATTCATAGAGAGAAGGAACCTAAATTCATTAAGGGATAGTTTTCTTGACATTGTCGATGATAGATTGCTGTTCAATGAACCCAAATCTCCAAGTGACATAGATTTGGGACTGCAACAATGTCCAGCGCTTTCAAGAGCTCTCAGTAAATCCAAATATCCTACCTTGTTGGCTTCGCTGAGCAACAGAGAAGCCCTCAGACTGTTGACGATTTTCTATGCCGTCAACGAGCATTGGGGCGTTCTGTTTCAAAATCTTCAAAGTGATAAATTATTACCTTTTGAAACATTCAGAAATGCTCCATTGGAAAAGCTAATGGCGGACATCATTGAAAGTAATCATCAAGGAATGTTGAGGCTGATAGCCAACCATATCAAGCAATATCCCTTCTTAGTTTCTTTTGAAATGCGCATGTCCATTCTGGGGTATTGGAAGTCGAAGCATTTAGACAATATTCCGTACGTCCTTTACGATGAAGAGTTAGATTCGATATTAGCATCTTTAACATATACAGTTCCAAGAAATAACCTGATTTCCGAAGTTATCAAGCGCTTCCCCGATTGTCCCAAACCTGTGTGGTTCGTTTCGTTTGAGAATGAAGTGGGGGCTGGTGTCGGACCAACCAAGGAGTTTTTCACGATGTTTTCTCGCGAATGTTATGGACATGAGCTGGATCTCTGGCATGGCGAACCCTGCACTTCGTCGGATGGCTTGTCTTACTCTCAAGCACCGACAGGTTTGTTTCCTTCTCCATGCTCGATCCTTCCGAAGAAATCCGGAGCTCATTTGATTGCCATCGGCAGAGTAATGGCAAAGTCAGTATTGGATTCCAGACAGATGAATATCCACTTCAGCCGAGCAACTTTCGCTGCTTTATTGGAACCGAAAAGGCAAATGTTAACTCTGGCTGACCTCAAAGATGTCTCACCTTCCGTCAATTCGTTTGTCGAAAAACTCGTTGACGTACTCAAAATGAAATGGAAAATCAACGAGGATGATTCACTGAGTTCAGAAGAAAAATCAAAATCCATAGCCAATCTGGAATACGACGGATGCCCCTTTGAAGATCTGTGCGTCAATTTCACCCTGCCAGGTTTTCCCGAAATCGAGATGAAGGAGGGTGGCATAGACGTTATTTTATCCCCCGAAAATATCGAGGAATATTTACAACTTTTGGTGTGGTGGATGTTGTACAAAGGTCCACAGGAGAAACTCAAATGCTTAAAAACGGGTTTCAATTCGTTTTTTCCTTTGATTTACTTCAAGATGTTTAGGAGTGAGGAGTTGATAAACATTTTCAGAGGAGAAACCCACAAACCTTGGACATACGATATGATGAGTAATTGTTTTAGATTTATCGATGCGTCGACGTTGGAAGATCGAACTATCGATTACTTGCTTCGAGTATTGTCCTCATTCGATTCAGAGGAACAAGCAGAATTCCTCCAATTCACTACCGGCTCTTCATCCTTACCTTTAGGGGGCTTTGAAAATCTTAATCCAGGCTTGACCATCGGTCCCATGAACGTCAATGGTGACCCAGACGATTACATGCCAATGGCCATGACTTGCGTCAACCTGCTGCAAATACCTCGCTACAGTTCACCAGAGAAACTCAGAAAGAAATTCAAGCAGGCTTTCGAATGCGGTAAAGGAGATTTCCAGCTCGCTTAAAAAAGAAACTTGTTATTCAAATATGTTATTTAAGGGTCCTTGCAATTATCGCTATTTAAATAAAAAAAACGTTCTCATAAAAATGTTTCACCGTTTTATTTTGTTCTTGCAACCGATTGATGTATAAACTTGCAACTTAATTAATGATTACTTAATTCTTAGAAGCTATATTAGATTATTGTGGAATATTCATGAAGCATAATCTCGGAAGTTAAAAAGTTAATCGTAATTCAGGAGGTCATCCTGTTAATAATAATAATCGGTCTATATAAAAACGTGAAGATTTTCTCGTAAGCTGATTGTAACATAATTAAGTTATTAGTTAATGTTTTAGATTTGCTGATGTGATTTAAGATTCTCTTCCTATTCACCACAACATGCTCCTATTCTCTTGAGAATTATAGCTCATTAAAATAGCAACAGATTCAGATAATACAGTATATTTATTAACTGAATATCATTGACATTTACATCAAAGCAGGATGCCAATTATAAACAATAAATAAATAAATAAAATTTACATTGAAGATAGAATGTAATTCGATGGTTTATTTGGAGAAAATGAAGATTTATTATCAATATCTGGTAAGATAATCAATTTAATAGTTTCTCATTTAGTCAGGGATTAATATATTATTATTATTATTGGAAAAAAATTACTCATAGGTGTTTATATCATCCTTTCGTCAGAAATTTAAGTGAATTTAAAAACAATTATCTTTAATTTTATTTGTTATGTTTTCTGAATAATCGAGTCCAACTCTCTGGCAATTTTTAAAAAATGTTTAAACAAATAATATGATCTTTGGCAAAACAGCATGTTATTGAGAATTCACGACTAACTGACAATCACAATGTGAAAATAATAATAATAATATTAATAATAATAATAATATCAAATGTATTATAAAACTTGCATCATATGAAAATGTAAAATATTTGGAAAATAATTAGCGAAATAGCTATACAAAAGAATTAAGACTGATTCTGATTGTAAGAAACAAACAAAGGTGAGACAAAATCAAAAATAAGTAAAAAACTTCAAATCACTCTCACAACAACACAATTGTATCTGTCTGTCCTGAAAATATCTTGCAAAGCTTGGAGACCAAAGCCTTAAAAAAAGCTCAATCAAAGCTCTATATTAACTTTTTCTGATTTTTATGCTTCAATATGATCAACCACACAAAGGATTACGAGAAATAACATCAATAATAATTACACTAATAATAATTATTAATTATTTACATTTCCAAAAACAATTACAATTTCAATATAGACCAAACAAGTATAGGGGAAAAAAAAGAAAAAAAATCCTAAGGAGCATGTGACAATCGCGAATACTTTTCCACTCGGTCTCTCAGTCCCATCTCGTCCAGCACAAAGCCTTAATCTCTTCTGAAGCCTCTTAAATCGGAGTATAACATCTCCTGAGTGTTGAGAGTCGGTAGGAATTCAGGGGCCGAAGCAAAGTTCCTTTAGGCATGGAAAGGAGGTCTTCCCGTCAACTGAAATCCAATTCTCCGAGAGGAGGCGCCGGCTTTCGCCGACTGAAATTGTGGAACTTGATCCTGTGCGAGTAGGAGGCCTGTCTCGTCAGGAACGTCTGAGAGCAGAACTGACAGGAATAGACCCTCTGTTGGAGGTGCTTCGAGTTGACGTGACATTTGAGGCCGTCCATGCTCTTGAAACGACATCCGCACGCCGTGCAAGTGTAAGTCGACTCAAACTTGAATGCAAATAAAAAAATGTTGGTCGTGGTTTAAAAGATATGGTGTGGACATCAAACATGCATGTTCACATGCTTTGGAAGTGCAGTGAGGATATGCTTTTGTGAAATGAAAACCAGCTTGTCTCAGTAGAGAAAATAAAAAAAATTTCACCTCTATAGAATGCAAAATTGGAATTTCACAGATTATTTCAAGCAATTAATATTAATCATTACTTAGAATAATTTAATAACTTATTAAAAGCAAAATTGTGAAATTAAGTATTTCAAACCAACCTGGAAATAGCTCCCTTCCAGAGAATTCAGAGAGGCAGATGTCCTCTTCCTCCCCTTCCTCTGACCCGTCGAAGGACCTTTTCCGAACTGGAACTCTTCGTCGGCAGTTTCCGGAGCGTAGTCCGCATCTCCGCTCGCGAATCCGTCGTTGTTGTGGAACTCCACCTCGGAATTCCCGAATTCCCCTCGCTCCTGGTAGCATCCGACGTCTGACCGTCGAGGCGTGGTCTCGTGGAAGGTCCTCCTCTGAGACTGATGGCAGTGTCTCGGTCGACCGCGAGGCCTCCTGGGCACGGCAAGATCTTCGGGTCGAGAGCTTCTTTCGACCTTCACTTCCAGCAGGCGGTCAATGAAGTTCTGATCGACGTCCCCGACGTTTTGTGACTCCTTGTTGACGTCCTCTCCGTCGGAGTAGATGTCGATGACGTTGTCGTCTGCTACCGAGTTCGTTTCCCGCTTGACGTGGTTTTGGTAGCCTTCGTCGAGACCCGATTCTGTTTTGACGGTCGTCCCGATGCGACAATCGTCTGCTTGTTGTCTGATTTTTGACTTATTGAGTTCCATCTGTCAGGAAACATTCCAATGAAAATGCTTTAAAAGTTTAAAGGATAGCATTTTCATATTTATTAATAATGTATTGTAAATGTAATAAGAATCTTTTTTTTAATTGCAGGACTTAGTAACGTCTCAAATTCACTGAAGATCACAATGTCTAAGAAATTAATTTTATTCCAACCTAATTTGATTGTTTATGCATAATCACAACATATATTTATATATTGCAACATAATTGTATATTTTGTTTAAATTGGATATATAGTAAAATCAATTGTTTTACTCTGCTATTTCATTGTTATTGGCATGTGAGTGAATGAATTGCATCAACATGCAGCAGTGTTAAGTACATTAAATTGCACCATTGGTAACTCATGCAAATTCAACATACAACAGCTAAACGAAATTATATAAAGGCCTCTAACTGTTTCATTTTCATCGTCATCATCGCTTAATCCCTCGGAAGTCTTTTTGTAACAATGTTCATTGAGTACAAAGGCAACTACGTCACTGTCATCTGATCTAACATGAATGCTTCCGAACACATCAAGTCTGTCGTGGTAACCGACGTTGACTTCGCAAAATGATATTACAAACTTTTTGACCAGTTCTGTCAGGCTAGCAGTCAATTTTGCAGAGTCCATATTTTGATTTTAAGTTCTCAAAGCGTTTGCTCTGCTCAAATTTGCACGTCAAAATTAGAATTTGCAAGATACAATCGCGAAATTTTGAGAATATCAAGCGTGATTATTTGCACAAGTATTCTGTTGTTTGTTTATCTATCGATCACAGTAATAACTACGAAAACAAAGAAAATATATTTGAAAGTCTTAAACTGTTCAAAAATCTACAGTTTAAAAATCTACAGATGGTTTTTTTAAACATTTTTGTATCATTAAAATTTTATATCACAATGTAATATTTATAACCGATATATAAAGGCTGGATGTAGGCCGCCTATCGAGGGCAGAGTTGGAGATTATGTTTTATTTAATAATAAAAATTAATTTATTAAAAAATTAGCATAATGATATTAATTATATTAACCCAACTTTTTCTTTATAAATGTAGAATCTTTTATTTTCAAATTAGGACCTGTATTCGCATTTTCCTATCAAACATTAATCAACATCAATCTAAGAAAATATCCTAATAAAAACCTAATAAAAAACATCTCATTAGAGCAGCAAGAGATGGCTAAATATTTAGCCTCAATTTACGGAACTGAGAAAGACCGAGTCAACTGCCCCTTTTACCATAAAATCGGGGCATGCCGCCACGGAGACACATGTGACAGGCAGCACATCATGCCTACATTCAGTCAAACTATTCTCCTGAAAAACTTCTACATCAATCAGGCAAGTACGGCTACCATTGCCAGCCTTTCGGCCGAGAAAGCAGAGCGACCCTCCAACCAGGACAAGCAAGATTTCGAAGAGTTCTACGTGGAGGTCTTCAGGGAAATCAGCGAAAAGTACGGGAGGATTGAAGAGATGCACGTTTGCGAGAATCTCGGTGACCATCTTCTGGGCAACGTTTACATAACATTCGAGACCGAAGAATGCGCCGGTAAGGCAGTCGAAGGCCTCAATCAACGCTGGTTCAACGGTCGACCGTGTTATGCGGATTTGTCGCCAGTCACCGACTACAGGGAAGCATCGTGCAGCCAGCATAAGACCAAAGAGTGTCACAGAGCTGGGTTTTGCAATTTCATGCACATTAAATCCATCTCGAGGGATCTAATAAGAACTCTCTTCAACGAGCAGAACAAGAGATCAAGCGAGAGGAGGAGATCCAGGTCAAGGTCACCTAGGGGCAGGCAAGAAGGTCACAGGCGCAGAAGGTCCAGAAGCAGGGATCGCTACTCCAGGCGCTAATGGTCTATTCCTATTGGAATTTTTTTTAATGATTTGTAATTTATTCTCTTGCATCAATAAATTTCATTAAATGCAAAATGCGGATATAAATGGTTTACTCAGGCTGCCTTATTATTTTTTTACCTTGTAGAAGAATTACGTCTTGCATCAGGAAAACTAAGCTAATGTGGCGTTTATTCCAGACGAAACAGAATATTTCCAAGCAGAAAACAAATTTTCCTCAACTATATTCGGTAATCAAAATATAGTTCAATAATCCGGTAAATAAAATAAAATAAAATATATTGCTGAAAATTACGAAGGCTAGGAATGAGAAACGTATGTAAATAGATTCGACCTAAATCACAAAAGAGAATGCTTTAAAATCTTAAACACCACAAAATTATAATGTCTGCCACATTCGTGTCAAAATTTCTTGATAAAGTAATTTAAAAAATTATTTGTAAAAGTAGCTGAAAAGGGAAATGTAATTTAGAATAAAATATCTTTAGGACAAAACTTCTAGACAAAGAAACCCCAGCCAAAGTTATGATGCAAAAGCCATTCCTCCGACATTACCGAACCTCAACTCATGTATTGTTAGTCATTTGTGATTACAGTATTAAGTAAATTTTCTACAGCAAATGTCAAGTCATTTAAAATAAGTCTGTAGCACGAAAACCATTGCAGGTAAAGAAGAAACGTGGATTTTTATTTACAAAGTCCACTACATTGGACGCCCTAAATCTCCGGAACAAGAAATTTCAAGTTTTAAATTTCAATTCTTTGAACGAGAAAATCGAAAATAAGCACCGCCAACTCCAAAGAATCACGTTTAACGATTAATCCGGAATAATGATGGAGGACGGTTGTAGGAGGAGGCATAAAATAATCTAAATAAATTATCAAAAGCAGATCAACGCGTCAAATATTGTACTTGTTGAAACAGGTTCTTAGGCAAAAAATTCAACAATAAGCAGATGTATTTTTGGAATTGGAGAAGCAAGGTACAAGCAATTGCAAGACTTGAACCAAACCAAAGAATCTATTGTGAACAACTCATGTAATATTCATTAGTTTATAAATAATTAAGGAGTGAACTTTAAAAGTCTGAAGGTTGAATGCGATCAGTCGAGTTTTTGTTTTCGTTGTTATTCTTAGCATCCAATGGGTTGCTGTTGTTGTTGTTGCTATTGTTGTTGTTGTTGGTGTTGCTTTGGTCACCTATGGTCAGAGGGGTCGCCTTAGGCAGGGGAGGGCAGTCTTTGGGTGCACCCTGCTGCTTAAAAGATGGAGTTCTACTCAGTTGTCGTTTCGCTTGAGATTCAGAGGCACTTTGTTCTGCAGCTGAAGTGGAATTTGTGGTTGAACTCATATCGCTTGTCCCAGTCAAAAAAGTTTGTGCTTATTAATTGTTTTTTTTTGTGAACAATTTACTCACCCATCGATGAATTCCTGGCTGGCGGAGGGGGTTTCGGGGGAGCCGATATCTCCAGGTTGGCATTCTTCGATGCAGGAGCTGAGACAGTTAAATTAATTAAATTGAATTTGTTTGCTCAGATATATTTCTACTATGTTTAATAAAGATGACCGATTTTTAAAATCACAGCCACTGGTTTATAATAGTGCTTCTCATTGCTATATTCTTATTATTCTTATACTGTACTATTAAAATAATATGTAAATTAAAAAGTTAAATATTTTATTATAAGATTGCGTAAGAGTTACGAATAATAAATTAAAACAGCTTAATTTATACGAACGCGTAACCAGTCCTTCAGGATACTTTTTGAATATCCTTATCGAAAAAGCCGGAGATTCGCTTTTTTTGTCGGGAGTTTCGACCGCTGTCTCCATGGGGGTCGGGTTGACATTACTCGAAGAGGGGGTGACGCCTTTGTCACTTGCCGAAGTCTGCGACTTGTAGTATGGAATGGTGATGTTTAATGGAGGACGATACTTCGATGCGTTGGAATTGCTCTGATTGGTGCTCGACACGAGCGAAAACTGCGGATTGTAACTGAACGAGGAGGTTCGGCCTTGAACCTCGGCTGGAACTGAAAGAACTGGAGTCGTCTGCTTGGGCGGAAGCGGTGCAGACGATTTCTTCGAGCCTGACCTGAGTAGGGCTTCGTATTGGTCGCTAGTCGGAGATTGGACGCCGTTGTGGTTTCCGTTGTTCTGGATTGAAGGCAGAGGAGGAGGTGGAGGGGGTGGAGACGTCGGTGTGTTGTGACTGATCTTCCCTGTCGAGTAGTTTCCGCCGTAGAAATTGGCTTTCACGGAACCAGATTTGAAGCTGCTTCTTCCGAGAGTTGCATAGGCTGAGGAACCGTAGGAGTAGTTCGCGTGTCCGTAGTCAGTCTGACGTGGGTCGTTGGAATAACCGATAGTTGCTCGCTTGTCGTTTTTCCTTCCTGGTCTGACAGGAGAATCGAGTGCTTGGACAGCTGGTTGTTGCTGCTGTTGTTGTTGTTGGTGCTTGTTGGTTACTGCAACGCTGTTCCTGATGGCCATTCCTCTGTTAAAGAATCGACTGGAGTCGCTACGATGTGCCAGCAACAATTCAGCATCCTCAACTCCAGCGGCGTTCAGTTGAGGAGAGGGTTTGTTCTGCTTCTTCCGTGCCAGGGAGTCGTGGGAGTTTGTGAAGGATCGTCTGTCGGCTCCGAATGTCGTGAACGACGTCGGAGGTGGAAACGGAATGGTCGATTCGCTCGAGAAGATATTCTTGCTGTCGCTGCTGGGACTCGTGCTGTTGACGATCGTGGATGTTGTCGAAGTGTTTGCCGGACTACTTGCAGGTTTAATCGACTGGTCTCTGGTCTATTATGGGTAATGATTTTTAATTAATTAATTTATTTATTTATCAGAGATTATTATTAGAAATGATTAAAATTAATGTTATTAATTAAGAAAAGATGATATAAAGAATCTCACAAGGGTGTCTTGAGACAACATGGAATCAGTTTCGAATGCGTTTGTTGTCGATGCAGAGTTCGATATGAGAGACTGAGAAGTCATATAGTTAACATTATTTATATATTTATTGTTCATATTATAAATTTTATAACTGAATATAAACTTTGTTATTCCAACGTCTGATTAAATGGATTCAATAAATAAATTAAAATTTAAAAAAAATTATCCAACAAAGCGACACCTGTCCATCTCCCTGTTCTTGTCTATTCAACTGGGAATGGGGACGTTTGTTGAGAGCAGAGTTGGAACTTCTGATGCTCAGAGAACTGGAATGTCGTGTCAGGCTGCGTGGAGTGCCAGGGGGAGTCTGTGAAATGAAGCATAAACATCCTCAACTTGTACCGTTAGTGGTTCTGATGTTGTTCAATCACGGTTATGGAAATACGCTTTGTGGTTCATTTCGATTGTTTGTTGAGTTTATTCGAAATAAAAACAATCATCCACAACCAGATTCCCTGCTCGAAAATAAAAGAAAAATTAACCAAAATAGACGGTTATATACATCTTCAAAGAAACTATATTCAGTTAAACTCAAAGGGCCTGCCTCAAGACAGAAGGGTTCCGATATTACATGACCTTTTTATCTTGTCTGTTTATGCTTTTAATATGCAGTTATAAATAAGTGAAACATGCTCACAATGGATTGTACGATGCGCTCCAATTGGTCACAGCCGTCAATGTGCCAATTTGAGACCTAGTGAGTTTCATATATACGAGCTGGGTATTTAAAATACTTAAAATTGCATTGGCCTGACAATTTCTTGTGAGTATTTTTTTTTCTGCACATTTCTGCGAGTTTAAGAAATAATTTTTCGATTTTTTATTTAAATAATTTTTAATTTAATAATTCTTGAATTATTGCATAAATTTTACTTTATTAATAAAATTTTAATAAGATTGATTATTTTTACAATTTTAATAATCATCATTATTTAGAATCTTTTGTGTCCAAGTTAGGGCTCGTACTCGACTTTTCTTGGCACAGCACAATCAAAAATTACGATCCAAAAAACAACGCCTCAGAGAAAACTTAGCAATGGCTCAATATTTGGCTTCCATTTACGGAACTGAAAAGGACAAAGTTAACTGCTCCTTTTACTATAAGACCGGAGCGTGCCGCCACGGAGACAAATGTTCCAGATTGCACACGATGCCAACGTTCAGTCAAACTATTCTTCTGAAGAACTTCTACATCAGTCAGACGAACGCGGCCACCATCACCGGCCTTTCGGCCGAGAAAGAGGTACCGACTCCCAACCAGGACAAGCAGGAATTCGAAGATTTTTACGAGGAAGTTTTCAGGGACCTCAGCGAGAAGTACGGGAGGATTGAAGAGATGCACGTTTGTGAGAATCTAGGTGACCATTTGTTGGGCAACGTTTACGTAACGTTCGAGACCGAAGAATGCGCCGGTAAGGCAGTCGAAGGCCTCAATCAACGCTGGTTCAACGGCCGACCGGTTTATGCGGACCTGTCGCCAGTCACAGACTACAGGGAAGCATCGTGCAGCCAGCATAAGACCTTGGAGTGCACCAGAGCGGGTTTCTGCAACTTCATGCACATTAAACCCATCTCGAGGGATCTCAAGAGAGCTCTCTTCAGCGGGCAGGACAAGGGATCGAGAGAGAAGAGGAGATCGAGGTCAAGGTCACCAAGGGACAGGAACGAAGGTCATAGGCGTAGAAGGTCACGGAGCAGGGGCCGCCATTCAAGGCGCTGAGACTTGTCTTTGATGTTTTGGTCTGTTAGAAAAGACTTGTAATCTCTTTACGAGCAGCAATAAATTTTTTTTAGGTCTTAGACATTTTAGATCACGTGGATGTTCAAACCAAGTTGTGGAAATTTGGAGAGATTTGCACAAGAATGATGGATATGAATTATTTATAAATA
>CM067526.1:2887500-2945000 GCA_034509925.1 Hirudinaria manillensis | reverse complement strand
AATAATAATCATAATAATCATAACAATCATAATAATAATAACAATAATAATAATAGATATAGTATATTACGTCACACTAATATCATTATAATATCATAATAATATATTATATAATAATAATAATTATAATTTTATAAATTAACAATGTACATATAATAATATAATTATATTAATAATAATAATAATTAATCACTTAAATGGTGACCCACGTGATGTACTCCTTCAGCTTCGCTTCGACGCTTCTTTGACGCAGACAGAGTTTGGTCAGGGAACCTCCGATGTCTCTAACTGCACCTGATGATGATGAAGACGACGACGATGAAGATGATGATGATGATGATGATGATGATGTTGATGTTGATGATGATGATGGTGATGATGATGAGGAAAATGATAAGATGTTTATCGTTATTGCTGCCAGCAACGTCATGCATCATCATCAACATCCCATGATATCAGTGCCAAGATGTCGTGATAATTTTATGACCAGTAATAACAATAATAATTATAATAATACTATTAATAATAATATAACATTAATATAAATAACATAATTAAATAAAATTATAATTAAAAAACATAACAAGGATAATAATTTTAACAATTATAAAGCGGAAGTCCAAGGTGTTACAAACATAAAAGTCCTGGGCGAATATCATCATTATCTAATCAAATGCATGATGATGGTATTTATAGTGATGATGATGATGGTGATGATGATGAGGACGACGACGACGTTGATGGTATTGGTGAATGAAAACTCTGGTTTCTAACCTTTAGAGTTGTTAGCCATGTCTGCAATCTTTTGGAATGAATCCAGGAATGACGTCATAGCCGTTGACATGATCCTGATGACGATGATGATGATGATGATGATGATGGTGGTGGTGGTGGTGACGACGACGACGATGATGGTGATGATGATGATGATGATGAATAAGAAACTTACCCAAGGGAACTGTGAAACTTATTCGCTTTTGATATGAAATCCTGCCACACCGAAGAGGTATTCTGAATTGATAAGTAAGTTCATCGAACGATTTCTAAGAGATTTTCAGGAAAAACATATTTTAAGAAATTATTCATATTTGTTCGAAATATTCCTAAATTTCATTCATCGATATTCAACGGCCGACAATTGTTTTCAACTCTGCAGCCAAGCTGCAGTTATTATTATTATTATTATTATTATCATCATCATCATCGTCGTCGTCGTCGTCATCATCATCACTACCGTCATCAAATCCAAGTCAACAGAAGGTATTTATTTGTCACGCAAATGAGAAATTAGACACTTGACACTCAGCTAAAAAAAAGTCTTAGGCACGATGATGATGATGACGACGAAGACTCCGATGGCGATGATGATGATGATGATGATAAACTACTGTGAGGATCGAATTGTAACGTTTGCATTACTGAGATCGTAACTTTAAACGTTCAAGTGATTTTAAGTTTCCATTGAACTCAAGAGAGAGAATCACATCCAAAATTACGGACACAAACGCATAGATACAAGCAAAGATACAGATAGAGATACAAGAGCAGAGATAGATGAACAGATACCCATGCGAAGATTTTGTGTAGCTTGAGAAGCTTGTACTGAAAAATATTTTCAAAGCTCGCATAAACCATGCGTGACAATCGATCAGTCAGCGTTTAGTGTTTAAGTGAAGGTGTGACTGATGAATTCATATGAGAGTGGGTGGATGGCTCTTTGAATGGATGTGTGGATGGATGGATGGGTAGGTGGATGGGTGAGTGGACGGGTGAGTGGACGGGTGGGTAGGATGGGTGGGTGGATGGGCGGATAGATGGATGGATGGGAGGATGGATGGCATGTTAATGCGGGAGACACATCATTGTTCTCGGACGTACAAAACCACCAAATGACCAAATTAAAGTCTCATTTAACGACAATTTACAATTAAAATTCTTTTTTTTCCTTAAAAATTTCAGCAAGCAGCCTACTCGGCCTATAAGTAAGTGTTATATTCGCAGCTGTTTTGGCCCGTAAAGTAGCACTACAGGTAGCAAAGAGAATCCAGGTGTATCAGGTGTGCAAAACCCTTTCACCTGATGAGTCATTATCAGATGTTATCAATTCATTAGAATGTATCGATTCAATTAAAAAAGATTAAATTGATTAATTATTTAAAAAGAAAAAATAACCACAAAATAACCTTCATTTCCTGGGAGAGTTGCTGGAAAAGTACACCCATTGACCTGCAATCTGCCTCGTAGGGGGAAAAGTCGGACGCCATCTTGCTTTCTCGCTTCGTTCTGAACATGAACGTTGATGATGATGATGATGCCAAACGGATGTTGATGTAGATGTTGTTGTTGCTGTTCAATCAGTCATTTGATTGACTCTCAGTTGATTGATGGTTGTTTTCTGTTCGTAATTTCAGGGCCAAGTCTACTTTTCTCTTCAAGAGGAGCAGGTGATCAGGTGACGAGGTGAGTGATGCTCTCAGGAAAACCAAGGACTTGAGTCACTTTATTTCCGTTTCTAAACGTCAACATGCGATGATGATAACCTGCAAAAAAATAACAATTTTCATTAATAAAATTATTCATCATTCAAAATATTTTAAATGGTTTTTAAACAAATAAAAATTCAACAAACAAATTCAAACATTTATTTATTTGGTTGAAATAAACAAAGAACAAAGTACACATTTAAAGTGTTTCCGATAGATTGCGATAACAACATGAAGATGACGACGACGATGATGAGAATGACGATTAGAAAAATAATTAATAATTTAAAATAATTTATAATATTCATAATTATTCATAATTATTTACAATCATTTATTTTTTGGATTCAACTTTCACAGGTGTGCTGTCAGTTTTAATCTGTAATGTTTGACGTCAGCTGATGTTTCTATTTTTGGACTCACATGACCTAAATGAACGCCGCTCTTAAATTGTCCTCTTGTTCAATATTATTATAATAATTCGTTTTATTATTTATTCAATAATATTATTATTATTATAATAATAATCTGTTTAAAAATTTAAAATATTTTATAAAAAAGGAGTTAATAATTTTAAATAATTTATTTCATCTATTTGATATTTAAGTTATCACGTCAACAAATCAAACAAATGTCTGCAATTATTTTAGATAAACCTACATAAATAATAATAATAATAATAATAATAATAATAATAATAATAATAATAATAATAGTAATAATGATAATAATATTAATAATAATAACAATAATAGTAATAGTAATAATAATAATAATAGTAATAAATTAATTAATTAATTACGTAATTAAAAGTAACACTTTTCCAGGATATTTGCCATTGTGGTGTTTGCAGTCTTAGTCTTGAAATGCAATTAGCAGCATTGCAACATCATCATCTTCAAGAGAGATGCTCAGATCATCCTCCTCGTCGTCGTCATCATCATCGCCATCATAATCATTATCAACTTCACAGCATTTAATAAGCAGATGAAACAATGCAGGATAATTTTTCGTGTCTCACAAATAGTTTACATTAGCATCCAAGACGTTTGAAAGAGATATTTATCACAAGAACAAAATAATACAAATGAAACAAGACTCACAACAACAACAACAACAGCAACAACAACAGTAACAGCAGCAGCAGCAACAAGAACAATAATAACAAATAAAGATATTACAACATCAACAAACACAAAATAACTCTAATCTTATTTCAGTTAATCTCCAATTCTAATTAAAACAACAACAACAACAACAAAAAACATTTAAATTGATAATTCGACTCAGTCCCATTTCTCCTTGCATTGCTGACGTTCGGAGAGGAAACACGTGACACAGATGAAGCGCTAGAAAACTGAACGACGGGCGGTGGTAGAAGCGGTCACAGGGATCAGCAGCGTCTGTGGTAACTGCAGCTCTGGTAGTGGACCGTCATGCCACCCACAAATTAAACAAAGGCAGCCTTTTGTAACTGTTCATCCCTGGCAGAGCCGAAACCACTCTGGCACCTCCAACAATACCTGGGCCTTTCTAACTCTCCTGAACTCATTATCTCCCGCTACCTTTCATTCAATATCGAGCATTAGAAGCACGCAGATAGTGTCTCGTTATTGTGTTCAGTATTTTTAGTGTTGCTCTTGTCGTTCCATCGTCATCATCACCACCACCGTCGTCTTCATCATCGCTAACGTTGGCTGCACGTCTAATTATTATCATCGTTATAATGAAAAATACCTCTGAAAATATGATGCTATTGCTAAAATTATGAATTGACTAATAATTTATATTCAAGTTGGTCGTAAGAATTAAAAAATAATTTATTTACATATTTTCACGCGATGTCATTCAGCCAATCCAATTTAAAGGTCACTCCTCTATCACCTTTACTACTAATATTACTATCATCATCATCATCTCTATCGCCTAATGTTCATTTGTCTAACGCTTCACCATCATCATCATCATCATCGTTATCACCATCACTGTCATTGTCATCATCAGAATGATTGAAATAACATCGTGGTTCATATGCAACTTAATCGCCAACCTCTGGAAACAAGATTTCAATTCCAATGCAACAGCAACAACAACAAGAACAACTCCAAAACTATTGACAACCTCTGAAATATCGACGACAGCCTCCAAAAAATATCGAACGTTCAGAACATCGATACGTAGCGTGGCAAGTGGCCAGACGACTATCGCTTCTCAACCGCTATCACGTCGAGTCGCGGGACCTTAAGAGGCGCACGTTATTATAAAGGTACGTCGAAGTCGTCGATTTTCTGACGCCCTGGCGGCACTGGCGGCTGCGGTTCTTGCGGTCGCTGTAGTCGAAATGCGAACGAAATGAAATCTTCTATCGCGAGAAGTTCCAGAACTTGTGCAACGACGACGAATGTTTTCAACGTTTTCAATCCTCCATCATTTTTTTTTACTGCTGATTGCAAAAATCGATTGAAAGGTGACTTGTTTTTATTGCCTCACGTTTCTATCTATTTTTATTTATTTTTATTTATTTCTGTTCTCTGCAACATGTTTTTATTGTTATTGTTGTTGTTGCCTGCAGGAGTAAAGTGTCGCTTAAGATGCGATTAGAAGAGATCGCAAGAGACTGGTGAGAGGATGGAGAAGGATGTTAAGAGACACCTGTTCCTACCTGCAATAATTGTAGAAGTGCTGAATGCGACGTCATTCTGCCGAAAGAGTTTATTTAAAAAAAATGTTTTTGTAAATAAATGAAGGAAAATAGAATAATAATAATAATAATAGCCTTGGA
This sequence comes from Hirudinaria manillensis, assembly GCA_034509925.1. Classification (NCBI taxonomy): domain Eukaryota; kingdom Metazoa; phylum Annelida; class Clitellata; order Hirudinida; family Hirudinidae; genus Hirudinaria; species Hirudinaria manillensis. The sequence goes on along the minus strand of CM067526.1, from coordinate 2,939,735 downwards.
AAATGTCAATGCCGATATAACTAAAATAGTATTGTCGCTGTTGCGATCTTCAAATGATACAAAGTTAAAGCCAAACTACTAAAACATGATTCGAATTACGTGTCCAAAAATACTTCACTAATAACGCAGGATTATGTTTATAATAATTCATTATTAAGTGTTCATTATTATGGCCGAAGTAAATCAAAATTATAATAATAATAATTGTTATTATTATTATATAAACGCAGTTACGCCTTAATTTGATTCCTTAATTATCCACGACTCGTCCAGAAAGGAGGTCGCCTATAATCGCTTTTAATAGAGACACGCACAACACGCATTTCACATAATGCTTAGATCCAGTCATCTTCGTTTTCCTCCTCTTCCTGGTCTATAAATGGACCAAACAACAATAACATCAACAACAACAACGAAACAACAACACCAAATTTCAAAAATAACAACAGCAACAACAACTTTCAACCTGTTGCAAACTCTTTTCACTCCCTACCTATGAACCACCTGTATTGAATTGATCCAGCAATTGTTGATGTGAACACAGGTGAGGCACGCCCGCCGTCGTCGTCATCATCATCATCATCATCGTCTTAACCATCGTGGTCATCGTCATCATCATTGTCGTGTTTTAGCGTTCATTAGGGAAAACCCGAGTCCGTTAATTTGGTTTTTGTCATTGCTTTATTATGATTTAAATACAATCCAAGTTGGAAATAATTTAATTAGCAATGAAAATGCACCCGTCTCTTATAAATATCTCTTATGAATATTTATTTTGGAGTCACAAATGTGGAAGATAAATAAATAAATAAACGTGAAATAGATGTGGACTCAATAAAGTGCTTTTCTCTGCTTCTCAAAAAGAAATTCGATTTTTTAAGACAAATTTTGCTTCATTTTCAATAATTATTTTCAATAATTTTCGCTCATAATATCCAAATTTAAACATTACTCCGACCATAAAATATACCATTAATGTTAATCCCGTTTCGAAAATTTAATAAACATATTTTCACGCAATTTGTTTGTCGGAAGGAAATTGAATTAAGTTTCGAACTTTTTCATATTTTTTTCCAATTTTTATAAGTTTATTTGAGCGTTTAAGCATGGAATTCATCTTAAAATCTGTTTTGTCGATCGAGAAAGTTGATTTAAACGGCAGACGATGGTTAATAATGATGATGATGGAAATTCCAAATCATCATCATCATCATCATCAGCTCCAAGATACTCATCAAGCGACTTTTTCAATTTTTTAACTTTTGAAAATAATCGAGGAATAATTGACATTGAAAATTTATTTCAAATTTATTCTATTTCAAATAAATTTTACAGAGTCATTGAAAAGAAGTCCAGAGAGGACCATGGGAATTCACAGACACCTTTCTATCTTTTCCAGCTGGCAGGTTCTCCTGACATCCCATTTGAGGCATTCCTCCTTGATCGCCTGTTCGAGACGCCTTTTCATCAGAACGGCCTGGAGACATGATAGGAGGGATTCCCTGGAAGTCGAGGAACGGTCCGCGGCGTGGCTCCTTCTAGGGGAATCGCAAGAGTTTCCCTTCAAACTGATGCTACAGAAACTCGGCCTGCAAGAACTCCGTAGAGAACTGGCAAGGAAGGACTGCCTACTGGATGACTTTCGACTTCTACTCGGACTTTTAGTCACACCACTCGCCGATGCTCTTGAGAGCTGAGCCGAACAGGAACGATTCGAGTGACTCCTATTGACGTTCTTCTTCGACTGACGACAGATGTAGGACAGTTTCTCCTGGATATCCGAGCTGTTCATGCTGCACGCTCGTTCCGATTCGTCGCTCGACGAATTGCAGAATCGAAACTTTTTTTCCCGTTTTCCACCGCAAGCCGCAGACAATTTCCCTTTCCATTCCGTTTTTCTATTCTGCTGATAAGGCGCTTGCGAACGAGTCCTAGACGGTTCAGAAAGACTCATGGAAGACGACTGGTCGCAGTTGTTGATGTTGCAGGGGAATGAAGTCTTATTCGCCGACTTTTTAGGGTACGTAGTGGGTTTACCCTTACAGCTTGCTTTCATGAGGTCTGCAAAGGATAACTTGACCTTTTTCCCGTTATTTTGACCTTTCGGGCAGTTATCTTTAAGGTTGGACTTTTTGTCATTGTCGACGCAGTTCTTCTTAAGCTCTCTGAATAGCTTTCTTTTCTCAGAGGAATCACAAGGATCTCTGCCTTGTGTCACCGAGCCATAGGCCTTGCAGTAGGAGTCTATGGCATCCATGATTTGGTTGCGCAGTTGCTCTTTTTTAGACATGGGACTAGGATGGGCATGGCTATCCGGAGATTTGTCCGTCATTAGTTGGCATTCCCACGTTGCATCGTCACAGGAGGCTGTCTGGTCGTCTCTAGCGGAATTTCGCTTTTCCACAGTCTTGGATTGTCTTCCAGCTTCGCAGGATGATTTTAAATTGTCAAACGTTTTTTCGTTCTTTGCCATTTTTTGCTTCAAGCACCTTTCTATCCAGCGATGAACGAGTTCATCCGACTTCGTGGAAGTACTGTTTTCCTTCTTCCAGGATGGTCTTTTTTTTTCTTTGAAGACCTTCTTTGACTTGTCGATGGAGCAACTGTCTGCTTTGGATGACTTCTTTTTCGTTTTTGGAATGCGACAATCTCTATCTTCCATAGAATTGCTGTCCGAGCAATCGTTGAACATTGATTCTTTCGTGCGCGTCCTTTGATGGCCTTGTAAACCGCACAAAAAGTCACAATCTACTGAGTTAACGTCCTTGGACGGCAAGGCGGATTTCTGCCACTGCTGGCATACGGTTTTCAGATCTTTGAAGCCTTTCTTGGACTTGTCACCTCTAGCTCTGAACGCGTTGATGATTGTTTGAACGTCCCTGAGCTTAGTAGCCAAATCGTCGGCATTGAGGTTCATTACTTTCATCATGTGACGCTGGGATTCTCTGTCTAGGTTTGGTGGCTCGGATGGGATATCTTGACCGTTCTTAACGGATGGCGCATCGACATTTCCCTTTATTTTATTGAGTATTTGATTGCCTGGCATGATCGGTTCGATCCGACTGCGTCGCTCGTTGATGTCAATCTGAGGTCCTTGTTCTGCCAACGCTTCTCTGGCCTTCATCATGCATTTTTGGAAGGCCAGCTCGCAAGAATTTGAATCTTTTAAAATTTTATCCAGTTCGTCTGTGTCATTTTCGCATTGACTAGAAGCATCTTTTGATCCTTTCAATTTGTCGTTTTCATCCGACGGTTTCTTCTTTACTCCGGAATTCGTTTGACTTTCAGTGCTTGAAAATTTCTTGTCAAAGTCCGACGTTTGGCAACTTTTGTCCTTCGGGCCTCCGTCCACTCCCTCCTTCATCTTATCTCCTTTGTCTCCACCTTTTTCATCGCAGATTCTATCGCAGGTCGATGTCGAGGAAATCTTTTTGAACAACTCCTTGTACTTTGAACTCACGGGTTCCTTTCTCTGACTATCGTCGCATATGGATCTCTGACCATTCTTGCGACACATTTTTGCCATCATATTCTTCAAATTCTCCTTTTCTTCTTGAGACGATGAACTCGACTGGCAAAGAGCCTTTTGTTTCTTTTCCATGTCCACCCACCAACTGTCGTTCTTCGTAGCGGAAGTCCTTCCATTCTTGCCATAAGGAGCTGCCTGGAACGCCGAATTTCTCGCCATGGACTGACCAGAGTCACGAAACTTGCTGCTACTTTTCAACTGATTGAGGCAGTTTCTTATGATGTCGTCCTTGTTTGTGATCGGTCTCTTGTTGGAGCAAATGTTGGCACAAGGATCATCGATTCCTTTTGAAGATGAACTTTCGTGGAGTTGCCTCATCTCGACCTTCAGTTCTTCTTGCTTTCTTTCCAGCAAATCTTCCAAATATCGACAGTGCTGTTGCAATTGCATTTGCAGGACCAACTGTTGACAGCAGCAGTCCTGTTGGCAACAGTAGCAACAGTTGTTGTTGCTTTTGTCGTTACACCTAATATAGTTGGGATACTCTACGATATCGGAGTCGTTCCGAATGGGAAGGAGCGAATCCGGAAAGACGAGACACGTTTTCGGGAGAGAGGCCGGAGGAGGAAGAGGTCTTGGCTTAGGTTTCTTTGGGGGTTGACTGGTATTTATTGGCCTCCAAGGGGGCCTGTTCTTAATACTGTTCGAATAATTGGACTTCTTGTTCGCCTTCCACAAAGGTTGCGATTTGCCTTTGGCTCTTTTTATTTTGCAGAAATCCAGCAGGTTTTGCCCCGCGTTGACGTTTGAATTGACAGTAATCTTGATGGAATCCACTTCAGTCGACCCCGGAATTTCCGAGCCATTCACCTCGGCCATAAGTACAGGCATGTCTCCTACAAAGAAACCTCGAACTCTTTCGGTGACGACATTGCTTTTTACTGCTGCCTTGTTTTCGTTGATCTTTTCGGATTTAGAGTGTTTTTTCTTGGTTGAAGATTCCGTTTCTTCTTGGCTGCCAGCGTCTTCTGCAGAAGACGAAGCTGAACATTCTTTGACGTCGGCAATAGTGATGTCCCAATATTCGATTTTACTTCTCCAGTCTGACTTTGTCGACGCATCCAAGATCCGATTGTGCAGTTCTGAGCCCCTTTTTTTCGCTTCATTGGGATCAGTTACTTCACTGTCCTGGTGATTGTTGCTCGAGTTGTTGAGTTGTTGGTAGGAAAAGTTTGCTGGCATCAGCTGTTGTTCTGCGTCGTTAGTGGCTTTGTAATTGCTTTGTAACTGATCATTCGCCACGCATTCGATCTGCTCTTGTTCTTTTCTTAAAGAGTTGGCAAATGGAACCCACATGTTGATGGACTGACTGAACTTCTCCTTGATTGCCGAATACAACTTGAGTCCCAGAGAGTTGAGAGTGTTGTCACTGGATCTGGAGTTGTTGCGTTCAGACGAGTTGTTGTTGTTGATAAGATTTCTGGCGGAGGAGTTTGAATTCATGTTTATGATCGAACACAGTGATTCTATTGTGTCTTTTCTTTTGGCTGGACTGCAATGATTTATAGAATCACATTTGTAAATATTAAAAAAAATATTGATTCAAAATCGTGCAAAATAATTTTGTCAATCACTTTTTAGGCTCCCGATTCTCTAATTTTTTTTGGATGCATTCGTAGAAAGTATCTTTATTCTTCATACCCCTTTGTTTCCCTTGCTTCCATGCAGCTGTAATATAATAGATATAGGTTAAATGTTAAAATATTGTTAAAGTATTATCAGTTAATATTGTAAAATACATGTAACGTGTTGCAATTTTTTTATTAAATGCAGTGTTTGATTGTTTCATGTTAAAGGTTTAATATTTCTGTCAATTAAACGATTTTATTGTCACCAAAACCGAATAATAATTCAGTGATTCTCGAAAGCGAAACTAAAATTTCCAACTTTCGCGTTCGTCAAATTGAGACTCCTCGCGTTGGCAGTCGATGCTGCTTTTGAAGCCACCACCACCAGAATTTTTGCGACGTTTGCCCGGAGACTCGGACAAACCGTTGGCTTTCGATTGGCTCGGAATCTTCAATATTTCTCTGCAGCCTTTGATGATGTCGCAAGTTTCACTCGACTCCGATGCGCAGGCCTTGCAGCCCGAGTTCTTGGGTCTTTTGTCGGGTTTGTACGATTCTCCACAAATGGATTTGACGTTTCTGCTCATCTTTTGAGCTCCGAAAGATGAAGAGTCGCATTTTGACTTGGATTTCTTGCTCTTGAACGACTGGAAACTGGGCAGATACGAATCCTCGGAAGAACATTCCAGATCGGTTGGAAGTATGTCAGGAGACTTTCTCTTTGGTAAAGAGTCCTTGAGAAAGTCCGAATTATAATTTCTCTGATTTTTGAACCCCCGCGTGCTTTTATTGATATCGTCGAAGAATGATATGCATTTCGAGGCGTTGCCTTCTGACTTTTGATTGCAAGCACTTCTCATCGCCTCTTTGTAGTTTTTGACCAGTTGGGCGTCTGTGCATTTTCCGGTTGGCTTGGAGGGTTTTTTGAGGTTTTTACAACTGCCGCACGACCTGAGATACTTTTGATAAGTAGAAGCAGTTGAGAAGTCGGGCAGAGCTTCTGACTTCTGAGGATTTCTGGCAGAAAATGATCTGCACTTTTGTCTGCTGTCGAAACGTTTCCTCAAGAGCAAAAGTTGTTTCAAGTTTTCCTGGATCTCATTCAGAAGGACATCCGTGGTCTGACCTTTGCACTTTTAAGTTAATCTATTTATTTACGCTTGAATATCGGGAACTATTTAGTTTTAATCGTGATAATCATCGCAGAATTTGTAAACTTATTTTTAATGATTTAATTTGATATAATAATTTAATTTAAGATTTAATATAATAAATAAAAATATAGAAATTATTCGAGTTTTTCATTCATCTTTAAAATCGTTCTCAGTTTTCTCACCGCGTCATCTTCTCCAGCAATTTGTTGATATCCTGGAAAAAAAAGGAAATTTCTATTTCGAAATTTTGAAATAACAATTCTCTAAAAGCATTCACCTGTGATCAGCCAATCGCAAAGTTCTGCCAATGATTGTTTTGTGATATCATCGCCATCATCATCGTCGTCATCATCCCGAGAGGATCTCCTGACGGAATTCAGTTGTTTCTTAAATTTTGAGTTGATGACGTTTTCCCGTTCCCTCTCTTTGCAATTCGCGAATTTTGAGAGTTCCTCTATGATTTCGTTCCATTTCACGTTTCCGTTTTTGCCTTCCTGGGGCGCCAAATGAATGGATGATTTCGCCAAGAATTTCTCTGATCCCATCTTATCTGAGGGAGCGAAGGAAGTGGCTCAATTTTCGACAACATTAAACGAAAAATACTTCAAAGACTTATAGCACTGGCTACTGCTAGAAGCCAAGAAATCATCTTAGAAACGTGTGAGGTGGTCGTTGAATTACCTGTGGCGTTCAGGTCCATTTCCATGAGATGAGAGGGCAACTTCTTCCTTTGGTAGAATTTAAAGCAGGAGTTCATATTTTCATCCTGGATAAACAAATTCCTGATGTCGCTGCAAAGTGCTTCGCTACTTTGGGCTTCCGTTTGAACTGAAAATGTTATTTCTTCCACAAAATCCACAACAAAACAATATATTTTTTTAAATCCTATTTTTACTCTAAAACGATTGCTCTAAAACCATGGCTTGGAATTTTAAGAGTATTTGAACACTGAAACGGAAGTCTAATCCTTTCTTGACGACGCAATCAAAGGTTGCATCTTTAAATGCTTTATTTACAAATTTTAAAAAAATTCGGATAAAAATTACTAAATGTTTCGTAACTTTATTCGCGATACATTCCACGTAAACATGCAATGTCATTTTTTCGACATTTTATTTATAAGTTATGGATTTTCTCGCGTCAAGATATTTTTGTTCTTTTTAAATGGAGAAAAGAATTGAATATCCTCGCATCATTTGCAGCTAATTATTTAATTTACCCTTAGTGGTTATTAAGTATTTTATTAAATATTTAATAATTCTCGATTTTAAATACATTCGTTTTTTGGCGACCAAGAAAATAGGAAATGTTTTTAGCGGGAGAGACTTTTGTTTTGGAATTTCGATGCAAAATCTTTGGAAAAATGGCCAGTCACGTCTGTTGACTTACTTTAATTTGTTTGCAAAACGAAATGCAAAATAAAATGCAAAATAAAATGCAGTACAAAATTCAAAAGTATGGGTTCATTTAAAACTTAGTTGTAAGATTAGGTCTTGAAATCATTCATTGTTCCATTCGGTCATTTGCATCCGTTACTTACCCATATTTTAATAAATTAATTATTAATAATTAATTAATTTACGGTTGTTAATAATTATCTTTTTTTAAAAGTAATCAACTTTAATAAACAAAATAATTTTGTTCAGCAAACCAAAAGGCAGCGGTTGTTCCGATGCAAACATCAGCCGATAAAATTGGAAATAAATTTATCCGCTATTTTTACAATTTTTAGAATTTTATTTATCCCGCAGCGTTTTCTTTTTTATTTTTTAAATCTCAATTTCAAGAAATAATTCTCCAATTAAGCAGACGAGTTTTAGTAATTTTTAAAATAAAAGTGAAATTGGAAATAAAAAATATATATGACCATTAAATATGTATTAAATCCTATCTGTATTAAATACTTACTATTACCAAGAATATGCCTGAGTAATTATTCCGCTCTCGAAATTATTTCTAGCCGATCATAGCTGTGGCAAATATTTTTAATAAATGGAAATCAGGAAATTCACGGGAGGCTAGAAATAATCCAGAGATTTGTTTACAAATTATGCGTTTCTCTCAAAGCGGTGACGTAGCTACTCGTAAAGCCAAAAGAGAATCCCAGTTTTATGCATGTATTTGTTTGCATTTGTATTTGTTTGTCGTGTTTGTTTGTTTTTTATTATTTTGCTTTTATTCCAAGAAATAATTCTTTCTTCAGAGACGTTAATTCGACGCTTAAAGCGTGTTAAAGGCGCCAAAAATGGCTTCCATTGGCAACTAATTGGTGTGGCATCGAGGTGGAATGGTCCATGTTTCACGATTTGCATTTAATTTGTTTATTTTAAATTCAATTCAATTGAACATCGTTGGAATAAAACCGCGTGTCTTTACAGGATAAAATGATCGGTTTGCCGGTGATAAAGAAAGATGTGTGTCATGTTATATGGGGGAAGGATTGTATGCCTTTAATTTGTTGAAATTGTTCGTTTGTAGACTTTTGTTTTATTTTATATTTTATTTAAAAAAATCGTTTTCCCTAAATTTATCTTCGTGACACAATCCGATCCACCTTTAATGCAAGTCCTTGGAAAACCAGGAAAAGTTGTAAACGTTTGAAAAAAAAAAATGCAATTGAGATAAAAACGTTTTAAATTTAAAATATTCTTTCACAACAATCACAACACGAATGATTATGCTACAACGAATTAAATAAAAATATTATTATTATTATTATTATTATTATTATTATTATTATTGGGCAAAGTTTCAATAATAAGTTGTTCTAAACAACAAAATATTATAATTTTTATTCAACAATCTTAAAGAAACTCCTTTACAAGCGATAATTTAAACAAATATTCGTTTAAAGGAATAAAATTTAAACCATCAACAATTTCAAAACTTATTTCAAAAAGGCAAAATTAAGAAATCAAAAATTGAGAAAAAAAACCAAGAGTCCGTTCTTTCGTTTCGCAAACAAATTTCAACAACTTTCACGACAATGTCTTTGTGTGTTGACCGCAGATATGGACCCAAAAGATGGAAAATGAAAGAGGTTCGAGTACGGATGGATGGATGGGTGGATGGAGGAGGGGATGATTGAGTAGATGGGTAGATGGGTGGGTCTGTGGGTGGATCAACGGCAAGCAAAAAGATAAACAGCTGCAAATGATACCATAGAAAATGAATGATTTATTCTGTAGAGAGAAAATATGAATCTATCATAAAAGGACATGCATTATTGCAGGGAAATCATATCTGAATGATGAATTGTTGAATGAATTACTGAATGTCACAAATGATGAATTAATCCACTTTTGAGCAGACGACAAAATCCGTAAGGAAAAAAAAGAAAGAAGGATGGGAAAATGAAAGAAAGCAACATTTGTTGTGCTCTTCAAAAAAAAAAGTTGTTGGTCCTTAAAAAGCAAAGAAAAAAACTAAACATGTCCTGAATTGGATGTAAAATGGAGATTAAAAGTGGCAGAAATACGATTATGACTGAAATTAAAATGGAAAACCCTTCTTTTCTAAATCGAGGAAAGAAAATAATAATAATAATAATAATAATAATAATAATAATAATAATAATAATAATAATAATAATAATAATAATAATAATAATAATAATAATAATAATAATAATAATAATAATAATAATAATAATAACAATAATAATAATAATAATAATAATAATAAATAACAAGTGTTAAATAAAACCAAACCAAAAATAAAAAATTTATATAAAAAAAAAACACCACCTCCAAGAACAAGAAAAAAAACCCAACAGGAGTCATGAAAACAAAACAGAAAAACACCCTTCCGGGCGCCTCTCAAACCGGTGTGGCCATCTGTAAATTGCAGGATGGTGACAAGACAAATCCTAAATTATCGGCCTGCTGTAGAAGTCTGGGGTCCTCTTTCGTCGACTCCTCGGGCGAGATTCTCCCAATCACCTGCTCCCCAGTCCACGCTCCGGGTCGTAAGTCGTCCGCAGTCGACGTGCTCGCGTCGTCGCTAGTCGCCTGTCGTTGTTGCGGTTGCTGTCGTCGTTGAAGCTGCTGCTGCTGATGGTGATGGTGGTGGTGATGATGGTGAGGAGAGGGAGGAGGAAGAGAATGATGATGATGATGATGGTGATGGTGGTCGTGGTTGGAAGAGTCGTCGATTAACCTTTCTCGGTGAGCGGATGTTTGAAAATCTGCTTCGGAATTTAAGTCACTTTTTAATGGCGAGGAGGGACGGGTTGTCCACTCCCCCCCGTAATTACCTTGACTTCCATCCTCTTCCTCCTCGTCGTCGTCGTCTTCCTCTTCGCAAAAACAACGACTGCAAGCCTCGGCCGATTGGCTCTCAATCTTCTTCTCCATCGTCAGACTTATGAAACTGTCAGGATTGAGAATCGTTTCCGAGTTTCTCCTTTTCTTTCTCCTCTTCCAGATCGGTCGACGGATCGAGGAGGAATTCGATTGCTTTCTCGATTCGCTCTTGTCGATCTGGGCGCCATCTATGACGCTCACGGACGCCGTCCGCTCGACGCCGCCGCTGCGAAAGGGAAGCGAAAATGGAAAGCGAAACCAATCTCTCCGACAGCAGAGATAAAGAAATACGCATAGATTGCCGGCCAGTAGGACGCAACCGAAAGCCGCAATGTAGTTCAGAGTGTCGAGATCTGTCAGTCGCGACCACAAACCGTCGGCAGCCAGAAGAGGCGACAACGTTTTCGGCGTCGTCCGCGACAGGGGGTGGAAGTCGGCCGGTGGAGGGTGCTGTGCCGATCGACCGCTGACCTCGTACATGAGTCTGGAGCCCGAATAAATCCGAGTTGCCCTGTCGTCATCTCTGGCGCTCGATCTGTCGTCCGTGACGTTAGCAGCGGTCGCTTTGCTTTGCTTGGCCTTGCCGTCCTTGACCACAGTGCGCGTCAAGACGAGACTGTTCTGCGTCGCCCTCCGTTGAGTAACGACGAACGATGGCGGCGACGGCAGCAGACGCCTGAGCGGCTGGAGCGGCTGGAATGTGGTCGACTGCAGCGGCGACTGATCGTCGGTCGCGAGGTTGTCGCTTCTGTCGGTGAAGCTAGGTGAATTGTTGCCGTTCCGGTCGATCCTTTCCGAAGCTACGTGCCAGCGTTTTACGACGTTTTTCAATTGGTTGGCATGGAAACTGCTATCCTCTTCGTCGTCGTCATCATTATTATCACTTCCTTCACCCACGTTCTTGTGGGTTCTTTTGAAGATGTTATTGTGCCCATAAACGCCGCGAAAGCGGCCGATAAACTTAGGACTCCTAACAAACTCGTTATCATCATCGCTATCGTCGTCGTCGTCGTCGTCCTCACCATCATTTCCATTAGCTGTGTTTTCTTCCGCATCACCATGGTTACCATCTTCTCCAATTCGCTCGCTTGGAATTCTTTCCGTGAAGAGAAATTCGTCCGTCTTCAGTTTTTCCATCTGATCTTGATCATCATTATCATCATTATCATCATCATCATCGTCGTTGTCGTCGTCGTCGTAGACATCCTCATCATTATTATCATTGATATTATAGCCTTCTACGAGATCAGGTGTGATACCGTTATCGATTTTAATATCATCAACTTCATCATCATCGTCATCATCATCATCAGTTTCTCCATCATCATCATCGTCGTCAACAATTGTGACATATTCTTCGTTATCACCTGCGAAAATTATAAATTTACAAAGCAATTCAACTTAAATCATATTCCTAATTATTTTCAAATTAGAATTATTAGGCAATATAAAAAAAAGGAAAAATTAATTAAATAATTAAGTGATATTTATAGTATAATAATAATTAAATAAAATAATAATCTAATTAATTAATTAAACTAAAAATCTATAAAAAAAAACAAATTCAAATGCTACCAACTGACCTCTGAGCAACTTGGGCACCAAATTGGTCCACAGTGCCACCTGGGAGGGTCTCAAGTGGTGCGCCAGACCAATGGACCCGTTGCTGTCTTAAAATGGGTGTGGGTGGATGGATGGACGGATAGACGGATGGATGGATGAATGGAAGGATGGATGGACGGACATTTTATTAACTAGCAAATCATTATTGGGGAATAATGGAGTCTTAAAACACATTTTAAAATGCTTACGACGATTCAGCTTATTACGGGATGCAAATGCTAGCAATCATTTTAAAAGATATGAGATAATGCATAAATAATAGAATAATTCTAAAAAAATTAATAACGTCATTAATAAATGCGAGGATGATAATCATCATTATCAGTCATCGTAATATTACTAGCACTACATAAGATAAGGATCGCAATCAGCATAAGCTACGTCATCATCATCATCACCAGCATCATCATCATCATCATCATCATCTTGGTGTACTTATTCAATATCGTCCACTGAAGGATCGGAAATCAATATGAGAATCAATTTCTGAGATGTTGCCCATTAAATCTTTCAGAACAACGACGGTTGTTTGAATCACAGCAGCAGCAGCAACAACCACAACAACATCAACGACGATGACGACAAAGATTGTGATATCTAATGGAGTTTTAATTAATGCTAAAAAATATCATATATTTGCATAGAATACCATAAAATGTATACCATAGAATGCCATGAAATTAACTTTGTTATTATTATTATTATTATTATTATTATTGTTGTTGTTATTGTTGTTGTTATTGTTGTGATAGCGATACCGATGTTATTATTTATGTCGAGGCTCGGTTGCCATGGAAATCGATGAAAGCTTAGAAACTTTCCCTTCAAAGAAGGTCCCTCAACGTTCGCCTTCATAAAAAAATCCAAGTTTTGGACAAAAACTCCCTGAAAATGGTGTCGCTACTTAAATGATGATGACGACGACGACGATGAAACAGTCGTCATAGTCATCATCATCATCATCTTCATCGTCGTAGTCATCATCACCAGCACCCTCGTCATAGTCATCGTCATCATCTTCATCGTCATCGTTATCAGCACGTAGTTCTCGCGGCTTTCAATTGGACAGGTTCGTCACGTGGCCATTACAATTGGAAATGGAAGAAATACAATGAGATGCCGGGCGGATGGAGTGGAATACATCAATGAGACAGGAAAAGTGTTGCCATCCGTTTGTAGGGGACTGCCAAGAGTGTGGAAGGATTTCTTACGATGAATCCATGCATCCATGCATCCGTGCTTCATTCATCCGAGCATCCATGCTCCCTTTGCATTCATGTTCCATGCTTCGATTCATCCATACATCATGTTTCAATGCATCCATGAGTCCAAGCATCCTTGCGTCAATGCATCCACGCTTCAATGCAACAATTCATCCATGCATTGATGAGCGATCTTCATCGTTCGTTGTGATCGATTAACTTATTACGTGAGAATGTGATTAATCGTCTTTTAAATAAATTATCACAGACTAATGAATAAATGCTTGGATGAGTGAGTGAGTGAGTGAGTGAGTGAGTGAGTGAGTGAGTGAGTGAGTGAGTGAGTGAGTGAGTGAGTGAGTGAGTGAGTGAGTGAGTGAGTGAGTGAGTGAGTGAGTGAGTGAGTGAGTGAGTGAGTGAGTGAGTGAGTGAGTGAGTGAGTGAGTGAGTGAGTGAGTGAGTGAGTGAGTGAGTGAGTGAGTGAGTGAGTGAGTGAGTGAGTGAGTGAGTGAGTGAGTGAGTGAGTGAGTGAGTGAGTGAGTGAGTGAGTGAGTGAGTGAGTGAGTGAGTGAGTGAGTGAGTGAGTGAGTGAGTGAGTGAGTGAGTGAGTGAGTGAGTGAGTGAGTGAGTGAGTGAGTGAGTGAGTGAGTGAGTGAGTGAGTGAGTGAGTGAGTGAGTGAGTGAGTGAGTGAGTGAGTGAGTGAGTGAGTGAGTGAGTGAGTGAGTGAGTGAGTGAGTGAGTGAGTGAGTGAGTGAGTGAGTGAGTGAGTGAGTGAGTGAGAGTGAATGGATGATCAAAAGCTGGACGACAATGATGGATCCGATCAGGTTAGCGTTTGGAGATTAAATTTTAAATAAATGGCTGAGTTTAGGTGATTGATTCTGAGATAATGAGTGAAAGAATGAACGAATGAATGGGTGAAGGAAAGTAAAAGTGAACGAATGAATGAGTAAGCAATCCAATCAAGTACTAACCAGCACTTAAGTAAACTTGGTTTGTCGAATTATACATTGGCCAGTCCAAGTGCTGCCCTCTGATGTCCCTGTACTGTTGGGTACTAAAATGAAATCTTTATCACTCTATCGTCATCATCACCACATCATCGTTATCAATGTTTCAGTTTATCATCACCATCATCATCACAATCGATATTTCAGTGATCAATGTCATCGTCAATGTCATCATCGTCGTCGTCATCGTCAGCGACGCCGTAGTCATCTTCATCATCACGCCACATTAACCTCCGTCTTTATCGTCATACATAATCGTCCGACCACGTGACCAGAAATGATTAATTTCATCCGACAAAATACAACAACAACAACCACGAAGGGCCCTTTGTTCGGGAGATTGATACCACAACAACAGCAACTTATGCAGCCGGAAATGACGACGACGACAACGATGATGATGATGATGATTGCAAAGATGATACTGGTGATGATCACAGATGTGATGTTGGTAACTATTATCATCATCATCCCTGTGATAGGTTTAACTTGCGGAGCGGAAAATCCACAAATTTCGTGTTCTTTGTTGTTCCGAGTGATCAAATATGCAATGGTCATTAGCAGCATTCAAACATACCCTCACGTATTCAATCTCCTTTCCATCCACTCCCTCAGTCAATCGATATCAATCAACAAATCAATCAATCAATCTTTCATTCATTTGCTCATTCAATCATTCATCTCTTCAATCGGTCAACCATTTTTTCAGGCACTGATTATTCAACGAATTTAGCAAATTCCTTCAATCAATTAGCATTTCAATCAACATTCATCGTTACTCAAGATTCAACTTTCAATCCATCCACTCATGGATTAGATAAAAACCCTTCCCTGAAACCCCATCCATTCACCCATCCACCCACCCATCCACCCACCCAGCATTTTATTTTTATTTTTTCCATTTTTATTTACGTTTCTCTCTCCTGTTTAAATTGACGTCACATTTTGTCACGCTTCACTGGTCATGATTCGATCATATTTTGCGTTAAATTAAAAATAAAAAAATTCTGATTTTCACGGCAAAAAAAAATGAAATAAAATATAAAAAAAAAATTATTTTCTTAAAATTATTTTGTTCGTATACAAAAAAGATCTTTAAAATCAATTTAGTCGTGCTGTAAGTTCAGTCGGTGCAATCGGAGGAACCCGCCAACGTTAAACGACGTGCTTAATCGTCTGCGTCTACGTGGTGTCGGGTTGTAAACTTGCACATCGTAACTTGGGTGAGGGGGTAATGGCTGACCCGGGGCTAGATTTTGCATGAGGGGTTCATGAGGAGAATACATTTTAAAAATTATTTTTAAAATTAT
This sequence comes from Hirudinaria manillensis, assembly GCA_034509925.1. Taxonomy (NCBI): domain Eukaryota; kingdom Metazoa; phylum Annelida; class Clitellata; order Hirudinida; family Hirudinidae; genus Hirudinaria; species Hirudinaria manillensis. The sequence goes on along the minus strand of CM067526.1, from coordinate 2,924,034 downwards.
TTTAAATAATAAATTAAATGTTGAATTTGTTGGCCGATTCTCCAAATCCGCCAATCCCGAATGCCATTGAAATTTTAAAATCTCTGTTTTGTAATCTTTTCTTTTAATTATTATTTTTGTTATTATTATTTATATTATTATTATTATTATTATTAAATATTGGAGGAAAAAGGACTCAATTTATTGTGCATCGAATGAAAAGCAGATGTTACCCTGGCATCTTTATTGCACTTTTCCCGGTCATCTGCGTCGTCATCATCATCGCCGACTTAATCATCATTACTACCTTCCCGCTCCTCCATACCATCATTATCATCATCGCCGCCGCCACCATCGTCATCACCACCACCATCATCATCATCATCATCATCGCAATCATCCTCATCGTTCCGGCAGCGTTCTCGTCTCGCCATATCTCGTCTGATCATAGATTTTAATGATGATAATGGGACGACTTCAATGATAACGATGATGATGAAGATGATGATGATGACGATACTGATTACATTGATGAGAATGACGATGCTCAGTAAAAGTCAAAGAAGCAACGCAAACCCATGTTTGACGAATCGATGTATAACTCCGAGTAGCCACTCTGGCAAGTGTCCCCTTCTCCAGCCAACGTCCTCCGAATCATTGCAGTCCTTGCAGCTGGTGTCGTCGAAGCGATCGTCTGCGACCTCTGGTGACGTCGCGCGAGAAATCGACGCTCGACTTTTCCCAGTCGTCTCGTCGGACGATAAATCAGAGGCAAGTGACGACACGACCCGAACCCGTGAGACATTCTCAAGGTCGCCGGGGTCAAGGTTCAAGGTCACTTCGACGTCATCAATTACGTCACGTGACGGCTGGAAGTGGGTGGAGTCGACGGCCTCGTTCGTCCTCCGATGTTTGCCGTTGCGACTCTCAGGGTCGTCCATTTTGAGGCGATCACGTGACGCTGTCGATGACGTCACGTTTTCGGACGCGAAGGCATCTTCGACGCTCTTGTGGTTCATTTTCCTGTCTTCGTCATTCGTCATTCCGTCGATAGGATTATAATTATTGATATAATTACTGTCATTGTCGTAATATTTATTATTATTATTATTATTATTATTATTATTACTGTTATTATTATTGTTATTGCTGTTATTATTCGTGATTTTGAAATCGTCGTCGACTTTTCGATTGACAGCATTCTCCTCTGATATCTCTGACGTCACTGTCGCTCGGAAGTGACCTTCAGTAGTGGCTTCTGATTGGTCGGTCTTCGCATCCGTGGGGTCCAGGCCGGTTAAGAGACCGGATGTGGGATGATTCATGACGAGCAGGTACTTGTTGATCAATCGTTTGCTTCCTGCCTCTAGGGACTGATGTTGGCGGGAGTCCAAGCCGCCGCTGGTGCGCTCTTCAAGTGCTTTCATGATGTTCACGATCGGAACCAGTGTCTGTGGAATGGGTTGTAGAATGAGTGGCTAGGTGGACAAATGGGTAGGTCAGTGGGTGGATGGGTGGGTTGATGATTGAGTGAGCGAGAGATTGAGTGATTGAAAACTAAAGGAAACCGAGTGATTGAGTGGGCGGCTGTTGGATAATTGAGCGACTTCAAGAGCGCCTCGAGAGCATCCAAAGGTGACTTCAATTTGGAAGGAAATTTTCGTTTCACGAAAAGAAAAAAAAATTGAGGTTGGAGTACCTGACATTTAGGTGGAGTACAAGGACTGCAATCGATGCCAATAACTCAATTACTGGACACTTCCAACGAGGAGGCTATTTGCAGTTGGGTGGGTGGGTGGATGGGCGAGTGAATGAGTAAGTGAGTAAGTGAGTGAGTGGATAAAGTGCTGAGTGGAGGCTGCTGATGGTGAAAATTAGGAGTTGTTAAACATGCGGACTATGGATTCCAAAGTGATTCTTAGCACAGTGAAAAAAAAAACATATCAATGAGTTTGTGACGGAGTAGGGCAATGATATAAAGTGAATGAATGAATGAATGAATGAATGAATGAATGAATGAATGAATGAATGAATGAATGAATGAATGAATGAATGAATGAATGAATGAATGAATGAATGAATGAATGAATGAATGAATGAATGAATGAATGAATGAATGAATGAATGAATGAATGAATGAATGAATGAATGAATGAATGAATGAATGAATGAATGAATGAATGAATGAATGAATGAATGAATGAATGAATGAATGAATGAATGAATGAATGAATGAATGAATGAATGAATGAATGAATGAATGAATGAATGAATGAATGAATGAATGAATGAATGAATGAATGAATGAATGAATGAATGAATGAATGAATGAATGAATGAATGAATGAATGAATGAATGAATGAATGAATGAATGAATGAATGAATGAATGAATGAATGAATGAATGAATGAATGAATGAATGAATGAATGAATGAATGAATGAATGAATGAATGAATGAATGAATGAATGAATGAATGAATGAATGAATGAATGAATGAATGAATGAATGAAATGAATGAATGAATGAATGAATGAATGAATGAATGAATGAATGAATGATGAATGAATGAATGAATGAATGAATGAATGAATGAATGAATGAATGAATGAATGAATGAATGAATGAATGAATGAATGAATGAATGAATGAATGAATGAATGAATGAATGAATGAATGAATGAATGAATGAATGAATGAATGAATGAATGAATGAATGAATGAATGAATGAATGAATGAATGAATGAATGAATGAATGAATGAATGAATGAATGAATGAATGAATGAATGAATGAATGAATGAATGAATGAATGAATGAATGAATGAATGAATGAATGATGAATGAATGAATGAATGAATGAATGAATGAATGAATGAATGAATGAATGAATGAATGAATGAATGAATGAATGAATGAATGAATGAATGAATGAATGAATGAATGAATGAATGAATGAATGAATGAATGAATGAATGAATGAATGAATGAATGAATGAATGAATGAATGAATGAATGAATGAATGAATGAATGAATGAATGAATGAATGAATGAATGAATGAATGAATGAATGAATGAATGAATGAATGAATGAATGAATGAATGAATGAATGAATGAATGAATGAATGAATGATGAATGAATGAATGAATGAATGAATGAATGAATGAATGAATGAATGAATGAATGAATGAATGAATGAATGAATGAATGAATGAATGAATGAATGAATGAATGAATGAATGAATGAATGAATGAATGAATGAATGAATGAATGAATGAATGAATGAATGAATGAATGAATGAATGAATGAATGAATGAATGAATGAATGAATGAATGAATGAAATGAATGAATGAATGAATGAATGATGAATGAATGAATGAATGAATGAATGAATGAATGAATGAATGAATGAATGGAATGAATGAATGAATGAATGAATGAATGAATGAATGAATGAATGAATGAATGAATGAATGAATGAATGAATGAATGAATGAATGAATGAATGAATGAATGAATGAATGAATGAATGAATGAATGAAGTTATGAATCGATGAATGAATGAATGAATGAATGAATGAATGAATGAATGAATGAATGAATGAATGAATGAATGAATGAATGAATGAATGAATGAATGAATGAATGAATGAATGAATGAATGAATGAATGAATGAATGAATGAATGAATGAATGAATGAATGAATGAATGAATGAATGAATGAATGAATGAATGAATGAATGAATGAATGAATGAATGAATGAATGAATGAATGAATGAATGAATGAATGAATGAATGAATGAATGAATGAATGATGAATGAATGAATGAATGAATGAATGAATGAATGAATGAATGAATGAATGAATGAATGAATGAATGAATGAATGAATGAATGAATGAATGAATGAATGAATGAATGAATGAATGAATGAATGAATGAATGAATGAATGAATGAATGAATGAATGAATGAATGAATGAATGAATGAATGAATGAATGAATGAATGAATGAATGAATGAATGAATGAATGAATGAATGAATGAATGAATGAATGAATGAATGAATGAATGAATGAATGAATGAATGAATGAATGAATGAATGAATGAATGAATGAATGAATGAATGAATGAATGAATGAATGAATGAATGAATGTGAATGAGGATTTGAGAATGAAGGATTGAAAGAGTGACCGAAAGCTGAGAAGGCAAAATGCCCTGCAGTGCTTGAGAATTACCCTTTATTCGCCTTCTTATTGGTCGTGCGCATCGCATGATAATCTCCATTACGAAGTTGATGATATTAATTCGGTCTCATCCACTTGTTCATTCAATCTTTATACTTTCTGTTGTCCCTCCATCCATCTCTTTCATTCCTTGGACTGTTCCTCTAACTTCCCATCATCCTATTCATCAATCACTCATCAACCCACTAAGCTACCCATCTACCCACCAAGCAACCCATCCACCAACCCATCCACCCACTAAGCCACCCACCTTAAAGTCAAAGTCGAGGCTGACGGAAGCACCCCTAACGTCACCTTCGTCAATGTCGTCACCATCGTTCCAGTTGAAATACTCGTGCAGCACCACATCCACTATGCTCCTCAAGTGACCCTCATTCACCACCCCGGGTGAGTAGTTATCCCCAACACCAGCGACGTCAGAGCAAATTATGGGTCGCTCTCCGTGACCGGGTTGGTGCTCTGCCTTTGAGTACGGTTTTGCCTTCTTTACCATCTCCGCCACTCTGTCTCTGAGTAGATCCTCTGACAAACTGATCTGAAATCAGGAGGTTAATGAATTATTTTCAAATGAAATAATTTGATTTAAGTTTTTAATATTTTATTTAAAGAAATTCAAGAACTTTCTTTTACACTGAATTTCAAGTCTTTGCGGATTGTTAAAATTTGACATTTTCGTTTGACATTTTCTGGATTTTATTGAATTTTGAGAAACTAATGCTTTAAAAGCGATTAAATTAAAGTTATAATTAAATTTTAAAAATTGAAAATCATTAAAAAATCATTACCAAAATTTAAAGGTAATGGATTTTATAATATTTATGAAACAAATAATATTTATTTGTATAATATTTATTAAACAAATCAATTTTTCAGTTAAGCGCTAATAAAAATACGAATCTTTACCCATAAATTACCAAAATATTTTACCAATTTTATAATTATTCTATAATTATTTTAAAAATTATTTATAAATATAATATATATAACATAAATATAAAAATTATTTATTTATAAATTATCTTACAATTGAAGGTAAATTAATTAAAATCATTTTTAATTGTAAATCTTTTCAGTCGATTGGAATTTAATTTCATAAATCCTCAAAAAGACTTAAAATAATTCTCGAATAATTTCCTGAATTTTCCTGAATTTTCAATAATTTAATATTTATTTCATCATTATTTTTATTATTTTATTTAATTTCGAGATTTAATTTAATTAAATTTATTTTTTTTAAATTAAGCGCTTCAAATTATAAAACCACCATTAAAATTATTACATTATGCATTTAATGGTATTTTATTTATTTTTTAATATTAATAATACCGTTAATATTGCCAAAAAAAGACGGAGTTATTAATATTTCTGAGCCAACTTCGGTTTCATTTGGTTTGACAGTTTTTTCCATTAGGATGTGTTTCAATTCTTACCCTTGGATTCTCGCCCACCTGCTGTCATCGTCATCATCATCATCATCGTCATCATCACTGCTTTCCACGTCATCACCACGATCGTCATCATCACCGAGGCCTCATAATCATCATCATCAAGATCTTCAATGATTTTAGGTTTTTTTGGCTCAGTCCTAATTCGATTTGATGCATTTCTCCAATCACGTGACTATCAGAAAGCGATAGAGAATATTTGCCGAATAAATGCAAATTCGTTTAAAAATAAAGATTATAATCATTTAAATAATGCAATTTAACAATTTCGCAATAGGTTAATTACTATACAATAACATTGTTAACTAGTATCGTCACCTGAGCTTTGGTAGATGGTGTTAAGATGATCATCATCATCACCACTCCAGGTGATGAATCATTTCGAGACAGGAAAGATTTTGGTGCTGGGAAGGTTGATCCAAAGGTCAGACTGGCATTTTCTGTCGTCGATGCGGTCGGTGTGGTAGACGCCGATGAAGCGCTTGTGGTTCTTGAAATCCTTGCGACTGTCGAGTTGGAGTTGAAGTTGTTGTTGCCGTAGTTTTTTTTAACTTTTGTCGTGGAAATCACGTGGGCGTCGTTTGAATTTGAAATTCTGGAGTCCATCTTAACGGTTGTTCCAGCTGTCACTTTAGCACTGTTGTTGATATGGTTGTTGTTGTTGCTGTTTTTGTCGATGTTGACTTTGTTGTTGTTGTTGTTGTTGTTGTTGTTGTTGTAGTTGTGCACATTGTCTTCTTCAGTGTTCGACGTTTCAAAGGACGTTTTTAAGGGAATCAAGCGTGGATTTAACGACGTTTTTTCTTGATTCCTTGCTCCGTCGGCATCCATTGCCGATGATGAGATTGAAATCTTACCACGATCACCACTATCACCATCACCACCACCACCATCACCACCATCATCATCATCAGCAGCAGCAGCACCATCATAATCATTATCATCATCATCATCATCACTGGGCGTCTTCATGGTACCGACACGAGAGTCATTTGTATTTGGCGGGAATGCTGATGGACTGATGGAACTGACGGATGGGGGTTCATCATGGCCCCCTGGTGGTGTGCGAGGAGATTGTTCTTTGTAACGAGGCGCAGCTGAATTCCCGCTCGCGTCGACAGAGGGCCGGACCACGTGAGAGGCAGTTTTAGCGATCGTCGTCTGCTCATTTTCCAGGCATTTGTTATCGTTGCCGTCCAAGCTTTTGAAAGAATCAGTGCCCGAGAAGTGCCAGGGAGAATCGTAGGTAGGATTGATTAGTACGACCCGCTGGAACAAACCTACTGTGGAACGCGTAGTGGAGATTTAAATCGATTATTGTTGATAAATGTTTAAATATAATAGGATAAATGTTTAAATATAATAGGATAAATGTTTAAATATAATAGGATAAATGTTTAAATATAAAAGGAATAAATTGATTTATCATTCACTGTGATTATTGTTGATACAAAATTTAAATATAATAAATATAGGGATTTTTTTATTTTTTTTTAATGGTATATAAATATTTATTACTTACTTTGAAATCACTTGAAATTGTTTAATAAATTTATTTTTGTTCTTTGGATTATTTATTTGTTTGGAAATTGTGATCTGAAAAAGATTTGAAATGTGAGTTTTGATCTGCTCATGAGTTATTCATGAAAGTACGAATGGCAGGAAATGAAGTAAGAATGTTGACAGAATTGGAAATATTTATTTATTTATTTTATTTATTTATTTATTTTAAATTTAATCTGTTTTTCTTTTATATTTGTTCAGGTAATCCGAGGATGTTTTGACCTTGGAGATCATAGGAGTTCAAATATTGCTGAGAGACGAGAAGTCCTAGTTGGGTTTCATCATTACAGAATTTATTATTTTAAATTTATTTCAAATCTAAATAAATTACATAAATTAATAAATAATCCAAACCATATTAACATATTAATTAATAGTAATTATTATTTATTTATTATTATTTATTATTATTATTGATTTATTATTATTATTTATTATTTTTAATAAAACGTTCTATTATTTTTAAAGTTTTTTTTAGGAACTTTTGAGGAAAATAAAAATTAAAAACATAAAATATTCAGTTTCCCATTATTGTCATTTTACATTGTCTTTTGCGAAAACACTGGAGGACATTCTTTTGAGTTATTTTAAGAAATTTTAAAATTTGTTTACAAAACATAATAATAATAATAATAATAATAAGAATAATAATAATAATAATAATAATAATAATAATAATTTTTAAACAATGTAACTGGATAAATGATGACGACGACAATTATGATGACGATGACGATGACGATGATGATGATGATGATGACGACGACGACGACGACGATGATGGTGATGACGACGATGACGACGACGATGATGATGATGATGATGGTCATAGTGATGGAAAAGCAGACGTGCCAAAATATTTAATCATCTTGAAGTCACTTCAAAGGAAAAGAAAAACGTTTGAAACACGAAGGAAAAAAGAAGGTGTTTGTCAGAAAATATTGGAAATATTTGAACTGTTTTTATTTTATTTATTTGTTTATTTCTATAATTTAAATAATAAATTTATTTATTTATATAATTTAAATTTAAATAATAAAATTATTTATATATTTATATGTATATATATATATATATATATAAATTTATTTATTTATTTAAACAATATTTTTGTTGTTGTTGATTTTATTTTTGAAGTCCAACATTTATTGCGACTCAGATATAAAGAAATATCGACCTAAATATACTGGAGAATTGAACTGTTTTATATTAAAATCTTCGAAATTTTCATTTCAACGGAATGAATCACGTTAAATTAAAACTGGAATTATTGTTTAAAATGAATACAAAATGGATGTTCACGAGGTTCTGATTGTAATCGATTAAAATATAATTTTTATAAAATATAATTTCTAATAATTATTTCTAATGACCTAATTTCTAATGACCTAATTTCACAAAAATTATGAATTAATTTATTAAAAATGTAATTTTTTTTTATTTAAGATATAACTCGGTATCTCTGAACTCCAGAGTTTGCGCTCCAACCTAAGGTCTTGCATAAACCATTCCAACTCAGAAAAGGCGCTAAGGAAGATGATAGCGCTGATGATGATGATGATTCTTATTCTTATTATTGTTATTCTTCTTCCTCTTATTATTATTATTATTATTATTATTATTATTATTATTATTATTATTTGTTGATGTTGGTGTTTTTTTCCCTACACCTGTATGATGATGTGTTGATGTGGTTGTGTCGGAAAAAGTAATTGAAAATAATATTATCTTATTTATCTTAAATCGCTTTAATCTAATCAAAAATCAATCACTTTCTGATATTCATTCATTTCCATGTAATTATTTGAATTTAAGGAATTAAAATTAATTTTAAACGACATAAAACAAATTCATAATATAAATAATTAATTTCAATTTAAAAAAAAACATTTTAAAACACATTTATAAATAATTTTCAAACAAATTCAAACAAAAAACAGAAATTATGGATGGAAAAAATTAAAATATGGCCATTACTTGGAAGCAGTCATTGTTGACAACTTTCTCCACTTGAACGAAACATTTTGTTTTTCAGAATTTAATTTTTAAAGCTAAATATTCTCGTTTCACTTCAATGTGCTTCTTAAAGGTTGGAAATTGTTCCGTGCTCTTCCGTCCATCCATTCATCCATCCGTCCGATGATCCATCCATCCATCCGTTCATCCGTCCGATGATCTATCCATCCGTCTGTCCATCTGTCGTCCGTCCGTCTATCTGACCACATGAATCGTACAAGGGCATCGTATGAGTACAATTGGCATTTTATTGAGGTCGTTACTCCCTCAGTAAGGACTGCGTTTAGTGGACGTTGAGAGTCCCTGAGGTGTATGTGTGTGAGTTTGTGTGTGTATTTCGTAGCATATATAATAAACAAATATAATAAATAAGTAAATATTATGATTACGGAAACATGTGACCAAATAATCCACATCTACACACAAAATAAAAATAATAATAATAATAATAACAATAATAATAATAATAACAATAATAATAAGGGGAGCGTAGTATTTAACAAGAAAAAACACTTTAAGTCGTGCAAATCACATTTTAAGTGTCTTGTAATTTCTCCCCAAAAGGCAATAAAACGTCATAAATTTGTAACGAGGATGTAAATCCAATCGGCATTTCAATGTTTTTATTGTCGTCGTCGTTGTTGGTGTTGATTTCATTGTTGTTGATGATGATGATGATGATGATGATGATGATGATGATGATGATGATGATGATGATGATGATGATGATGATGATGATGATGATGATGATGATGATGATGATGATGATGATGATGATGATGATGATGATGATGATGATGATGATGATGATGATGATGATGATGATGATGATGATGATGATGATGATGATGATGATGATGATGATGATGATGATGATGATGATGATGATGATGATGATGATGATGATGATGATGATGATGATGATGATGATGATGATGATGATGATGATGATGATGATGATGATGATGATGATGATGATGATGATGATGATGATGATGATGATGATGATGATGATGATGATGATGATGATGATGATGATGATGATGATGATGATGATGATGATGATGATGATGATGATGATGATGATGATGATGATGATGATGATGATGATGATGATGATGATGATGATGATGATGATGATGATGATGATGATGATGATGATGATGATGATGATGATGATGATGATGATGATGATGATGATGATGATGATGATGATGATGATGATGATGATGATGATGATGATGATGATGATGATGATGATGATGATGATGATGATGATGATGATGATGATGATGATGATGATGATGATGATGATGATGATGATGATGATGATGATGATGATGATGATTTCAATGTTGTTGTTGTCGTTGAAATTGTTTTCAAGTCGAAAGTCTAAATGCTCTAAATTTCAATCTTCTGCGGTTTCCGAGGTTTGAAAATGATTCCATTTCCTGCCGATATTTGTTTATTAAAACTTGAAAACTAAAAACTTTGAATAACTCTCGAACTTTTGAACGATTTAACTATCTCAAATTTCGTTTCTGGGTCTTAAGTTCAGTGTTTTTCTGTTTCTATATTGTCGGGCATCTTTTTCGCTATGCCTAGGTCAACAAAAACGTCTACATCGGAAGACTTCCCGAAAGAAGTCCTGGGCGACTTTTCAGAAACTATGTTCGACAAAATGCTGCAGATGAATGACAAATTAATGACTAGTTTCAATGAGAAACTCAGCGAATGTATGACCAAGTTGACTGAAAATATGACAGCAATGTTTCAGAATATGTTGATGCAAGTCACTAAGTCGTTCACAGACTACCTAACAACCACTCTCACACCGTTGTTATCGAAACTTGAGACTATTAAGGACAACAATTTGAATGCAACTGTCGATATTGACGCTATTGCAAAATCAACGACCAAAGCCTTATTAGAATTCGAGAAGGAGAAGAGTGACATTGAACGGAGGTCAACTAATGTCATTGTCTCAGGACTTACACAAAGACCTGACACAAATGACTCCATAATATTCGAGGAATTCTGTGAACAAAATCTGACTGTCAAGCCTCGAGTGATTAAGACCAGGAGATTGGGTAGAGACAGAGGTCCTACTTCCAAGCTCTGTGTCACTCTTGAAAGCAAAAGTTGTGTTGAATCAATCCTATCTTCATCTCGGGTACTTAGATCTTCACCTGACCCTGAGCTGAGGAAAGTGTTTTTCAATCGTGACTTGACACGTTTGCAATCAGAACAAGCATATCTTCGGAGGGTTGGAAGACGCTCAGCTTCTCGAGATCAACCTGTGGCTCCTACAAAGCCCTTTCGATGAACGACATCTGACATGCAAATGTTTTTTAACAAATCTCAGAAGTTGCAACAATAAGTTTAATGAAGTGTTTCTGTTTTTGAACTCAGAGGATCCTGATATTTTTTGTTGCACAGAAACATGGCTTAATCCTGACTCCCCCAACTCATTGTTTTGTCCCAATGGCTACCATGCGATTAGGTGGGACAGAGACACAAAAGGTGGTGGAGTCATGCTAATTATCAGAAACTGTTTTTCATATCGAGTAGTTAAGATTCCGAATGAGTTTTCCAATATCGAACTTGTTTGTGTTGACCTGTCAACAAGTCATTCTACGTGCAGAATAATACTCTACTATCGTTATGGAGGTTTTGACGTGGAGGCCGAGAGCTACGCCAATGAGAGCATCAAGTGTTTTTATCATCTTTGTTCAATCAAACACACCATCTGCTTACTCGGAGATTTCAATCTCCCTGCCTTCAATTGGACTTATCATGCAGTACCAAATAACAATATCTACAGAATGTTTTTTGATTTTTTCAATGACTATGGGTTACATCAGTTTGTTACATCTGCCACACGCCATGACAACATCCTTGATCTTGTCTTGTCAAATGACTCCCAGTTCATATCAGAAATTGAAACACTTTGTCCTATCTCAACAAGTGATCACAATGTTGTTTCTTTCAAGACAAACATTCTCTGCAAACCTTTATATCACCAACCATCATCTTCATCTCCCAACTTCAGGAAAGGAAACTACATGCTGATTAATGAATATCTCTCATATATTGACTGGAACACACTATTTCAATTCTGTCCAAATGTGGACTGCTGTTGGAAAGAGTTCAAAAAACAAATTGATCAAGTCATAAGCATGTTCATCCCTAAATTTCCTTTCTGTGATCGAAAACGCAAAAACGGACATCCTCATTTTATCAACAAACTACTCAATAAAAAATCTAAGCTATGGAAGGTCTGGAGGAGTGGACGAAGTATTGATGATAGAACCAGATACTACAGCTTTGCCAAAACTTGTAGCAAATCCATCAAGCAACACTATGCTTCATTGGAACTTAATTTACTTAGGAGCAAAAATTTTGGAAGGTTCCACAGATATGTTAATAGTAAGCTTCATACCCGTGCCGTCATATCCGAGATCGCCTATCCCTCCGGTGCCCTGACTAGTGACCCATCAGAAATAGGTGACATCTTCAACTACTACTTTTCCTCAGTTTTTACAACTGATGATGGAAAGAACCCTGAATTTTCTCTTCAAAAACAAACAGAAATTGGGGAAATTAGATTCACACCAGATATAGTGCGATTGATGTTGTTAAGCCTTGACTCTTCACTATCTTCAGGTCCAGATGGAATACCTAACATCTTTATAAAGCGATGTGCAACATTTCTGGCTTTGCCACTTGCCCACATATTTGATATTTCCCTTAAAGATCAAAGATTACCTGCGGAATGGAAAATTGCGTTGGTTACTCCTATACATAAGAAAGGACCCACTGTTCTCCCTGAAAACTACAGACCTATTTCGATCACATCAACTTGTTGTCGTGTAATGGAGAGGGCCATCAACAAATCAATTATGCATCATTTACTGCACCACAAATTAATAAGCAAGGATCAGCACGGATTTGTCAGAGGCAGATCTACTGTTACAAATCTTCTTGAATGCATGCAACAGTGGTCGGAAGCACTCCAATCAGGACAGTCAGTGGATGTTGCATATCTCGACTTCAAAAAGGCTTTTGACTCAGTATCACACTACAAACTCCTAAGCAAACTACCTCATTACGGCATCAGTGGCAACATTATAGGATGGCTCACCGACTTCCTATCATTGAGGAGCCAACGTGTTAATATCGGTGGAATTCTATCAGATACGGCCTGTGTCACCAGCGGCGTCCCCCAGGGCAGTGTACTTGGACCTACTCTCTTTTCACTATACATTAATGACCTCCCAAATCTGTTTAAAGATACTAATATTGTCTGCAAACTATTTGCAGACGATGTTAAGCTCTATTGCCTCCCAACGTCTTCACAAACACAGTTACAATCAGCTCTTGATAAGGTCGCACAATGGAGTAATACATGGCAGTTGCAACTCGCACCCGATAAATGCCAGATCCTCACTATAGCCGGCCGCAGAAAGGAAGCAGGCGAGCTCCGAAAATACTCCATCAACGGTCAGGCCCTTCAAAGCGTGGACATGATTAGAGATCTCGGAGTCGTAATAGGTCCTTCCCTGAAGTTTGTTACTCATATTGAAGCCATCACTCACAAAGCTGCCAAAATCTCTTGGATGATCAGGAAGTCTTTTTCTGCCAAAGACCAGGAAATCTTAAAGCTTGCCTTCTGCACTTACGTCAGACCCATCCTCGAATATAGTTCACCAGCCTGGAATCCCCACCATATATTTCTCATTGACAGAATTGAAAAGGTTCAGAAAAAATTCACTAAATCAATACCTTCTGTTGCATCATATTCATATATGGACAGACTCAAACTCCTCAATCTCCCCACCTTGGAAAAGCGCCGCCTCCTGGCCGACTTGACCTTCTGCTTCAAACTGCTGAAGGGTTTTGTAGACTCTCCTCTGAAACACTTCCTGGTTCTTCAAAGTTATCGCGGCACAAGGGGTCACAATCTCAAGCTAAAGCAATGCAAATTTTCTACCGACGTCGTCAAATATTCTTTTTGCAATAGGATTGTTAAACCCTGGAACTCATTACCACCTGATTTTATTAATGCTACAACCGTTTCTAGATTCAATGCACTTATAAGAGACTTTGATCTTAGCAAATATCTTACATATAACTAACTCTCATTGTAGTCATTATCGCCACCTTGACTCATACTGTCATTGCAATTTGTCCTTGCTCGAATTGGAAATCGAAAACTGTGTTAGTGGTCCTATTGGGCCCTTCAGTTTGAATAAATAAATAAAAAATAAAATAAAAAAATAATTTGAATAATTTTCAAGTGTAATTTTGAAGCATAATTTTGGAACACAGGTTTTTTAATATTTCCTTCCTCATTTTGAAACTGGAAAGAAATTATGATAATAATTTTATAATGTAGTAATAAATATTTACACTTGACATAATATTGCGACGGGTTTATTAAATATGACGTCTTGGATTCCAAGCGACATTTCTTATGATGCTTTTTTTATTATTTATCAATTTTTCATGATTTATTCGAAAATCCACATTTAATTTGGCCTGTCAAGTGGGAAATAAAATTGAAATAAAATTGAATTGAAATTCATTTCAAAACAAATTCTGATTTTAAATTGAATTTCAAGACAAACACTTGTCAACAAGAGGAACACACGCGACGCGGAATGAGCTTAAAATAAGTCATGAATAATTAATGAACATGAATAATTAATTAACACGAATAAATAATGAACATGAATAATTAATGAGCACGAATAAATAAATATGTAATGAACTCAGCAGACTTGCAGACAAATGAAAATAAATTTATAAATTAAAAAAAAAATACAATTTCTAAAATAAGCTCTTCAAGATCTTTCAACTTATTTCCTGGAGTTGTCGGGTTTTCCGACAACAGATTGTTCTCGGATTAAGCACTGTGGTGCCACCGGTTTTAAGAATTTAACAGGAATACGTGCAGCAGAAAGATACTTGTGTTGAGTGATAAATTATGACAAATAAATTATTATTATTTTTATTATTGGTGTTGTTATTTTTGCTAAACATATTATATAATAAAGATATTGCAGAGTAAAAATAATATTTAATATTAATGCCATATTTTCATATGTCATATATAAATATATATCGAAGAAATGATAGAAAATGAAAAATTATAAAGAAATAATTATTCAGACTCTCGCAAATCGTAATTATAATTATGGCAAATAAAGTACCAACTCGCATAATTATTGAGGAGCAGTGACGTCACCAAAACGGCCGATGACCTTTGACCGACAACGGTGACGTCATTTGCATCGCCACCGTGCTTCGTCAACGTCTTCTTTGAGCATCTCAGAATCTCTTCCAGTTTTCTTGAATATGTTTCTTCATCAACTGTTGTATCTGCTTTGTTTTGTATTTGTTTTGTGTTTGTTTTGTGTTTGTATTTGTTTTGCATTTGTTTTTGTATTTGTATTGTATTTGCATTTGTTTTGTGTTTGTATTTGTTTTGTGTTTGTTTTGTGTTTTTATGGAAATGATAAATTGATTGGATATTTATTAAAAGGATAATTTACCACGATGCCAGATCAGAGAACAACGATAATGTCAATGATAATTATATCATATAATAGTTAATGTGATAGGTATTTACTAGCTAAAATGTACTAATAAAAATAATATTAATAATTAAAAAAATATATAATAATAATAATAAATAAATTCTTTCAGTTTATAAGTTTAACAAATTTCAACATGAAACTCTCCGAATTAATTAAATGAACTTAAATTCATAAAAATCAAATTAATTCATAAAAAGGAAATCTTTTTGCCAGTGATGAATTGTAAATAAAACCAAGTTTCCATGACAACCATCTGCAGTGTCGAACAATTTTATTTATTTATTCATTTATTTTTATAATTTTACAAATTATTATTCTCCTTTTTTTATGTCTCAAATTAACTCCAAAAAAAAAAAGATTTCAATATAATTTCTAATTATATTAATATTTAAATTATACTAATTCAATTAGATTAATATTTAATTAATATTAAATAAAATTTATTTTTTCATTTCTTTTTATTTATTATGTTTTATTTATTATTTAAAAAAAACTAAATTCCAAAAATTGAAAGAAAAAACTCAACCGATTGTGTCCGTGAAATCGAGCGTCATGGCGAGAAGACCACGTGATGCAAGTCCGATGACGTCACGAACAACGTCGTCGTCGTCGTCATCCTCTTCTCCGGTTTTGTTTACAAAATCCCTCATGAATCGAGGATAGACAAGAACCGGAAGTAATTGACCATCTTCTGAACTTCCTGTTTATTGACCAATCAAATCAAATTTCCGGCCTCACCAACCAATCAGGAAGGATATTAAAAATGAAATTTCAAAAGAAAATAGTGACGACGGCGATAATGACTGTGGTGGTGATGATGATGACGACGACGACGACGACGATGATGATGATGATGATGACGACATCAGTAACATTTCAAACGCAGCCAAGAAACTCGGACGGTGTAAGGGATATGAGAACGACGGAGATGATAATAAATTATGCAAATTCATGCAAATGAGACTGGAATTACATGGAAGACATTTCCGAAAAGATAGAAAGACAAAACGATTGTCTTTGCATTTTTTACAATTGTTTGTCCTGGTGTTGTTGTTGTTGTTTTGGTCATAAATTTATTTTAAAATATTTATTTAAAAATACCTTTCTTGTTATGTTAATAATTTAATTAATTAATATTTCAATAAATTTATAAAATAAATAGTAGAATGAAATATAAAACAAAATATTATGACATTACCTTTATTAATACAAATACTTCTTTTAATATTAAATTACAATTAAATTATTTTTATTTGGGACCAACCTCACGTGACCAAAGTTGAAGAGTGCCATCTCTCGGAGGGGAATGAATAAAAACATTTTGATTCAATTTAAACTCAATTTAAGCAAATAAATGAAGAAAAAAAGACTTTTTTCGTTAAACATTTTTCGAACAAATGTCCGTCGAATGAATGGCAAGTTGTTCCATTGTGCAAAACTTTTGGGCAAAATGGCGCCTTTGGAAAGCACTTTAATGGAAAGTAAGTGGACCGTGACGACCTCAGATGATGTGTGTCCGTGTTGTTTATGTTTAATGTAGCAACTGCAGTATCGCCATAACCCATCGTCCATTGGGCATCGTCCTCAGGTCAACTGATGACCCGAACACAACTCACAACAAGCTCCGACCTTCTCTACCTTTACTCCAAGAGTAACCCCTATGTCCTAACTACAGTTGTTCCGGTTATAATTAACGTTTAAAAATAAATTAAGTTTATAAATAAATCCTAAATATTCAGACACTTGAAAAATAAATTGATAACATAATTTACTGTGAGCTTAGAGTGAACATGAAAACTATTATTAAAATTATAATTCGAGAATAAATTATAATTATTATAATATTATTATTGAAATAAAATTAGAAACTAGTTATTATTGAAAATGAATCCCCGCTTGGCCATCGATTTGTTCCAATAAAAGAATAATAATAATAATAATAATAATAATAATAATAATAATAATAATAATAATAATAATAATAATAATAAGATGGACTGAAGAAGAATATTGCATGCTGGCTTCCATGGAGGTTGAATTGATTAGAAAGGGAGTTCACAATGTCAATCAGGAACTCCACAAAAGATTTGAACATAGATCGTTGAATGCCATCAAAAGCCGTAGATTAACCGAGAAATACAAGACAACTCTAGAAAAATATCTCAATCACTCAACAATAGCAAATGAGGAGTTGATGCATCAAGGAACCAATTTTTGTCAGGATTCTAATCCATCAGAGGATAGTGAGTGTTTTGTTCCCAATTTGCATAACACTGAGTCATGGAATGTACTGGCCAAGGCTGAACTTAGTCTTGGGGGAACACACAAAAACAGAATCAACCTCTCACTTCAGCAGCAATTTCCCTCCCTCAGTGTGGATGCTATAAAAGTGATTAGAAATAAGCCTCAATATCGTCATCTTCTCTCAAATATTATAATGGCAGACGTTAAGGCCGATGCTGGTATCTCAGCCTGTTGCAAAGCATTAGACCCAGAAAATATTATTGGTCCCTTGCAATTCATTGAAAGAAGAAGATTTTTTCTTCGATTGTCTGATGAAGAGTTCAGTTCGCTCATTGATTCCACTGAGGTATACGAGATTAAAAGGTCACTTATCAACATAGAATATCAGAGATGGATTGCTGGCATAACAGTGTCAAAGAAGAGGACTCAAAAAGTGGCAAAGAAACATCAGACGAAGAAGCAAGACAAGGTGCAAACAAGTGGCCGCAAATTCGTCAAATGGATCAATCGCAACTCAAAGCGTGCGATAAAAGAGAGGCGTCGGAAGGAGCAGTATGCGAGGATCCAGCAGCTGTTTAGGAAAAGTCCAAGTCTTGGGGCACAAACGGTAATGAAAGGTGACTACGAGAAAAATGCAGTATGTCCTTCCGATGAAACATTGGTGGAGTATTGGGAGAAGGTTTTCACTCAAGCTTCCAAAACCGACTCCCGGCCATTGGATGAAACGATTGAGCCTATCGATGAAATGGACATTCCAATCACGGTAGATGAAATCATTCACGCGGCAAAAGGATTGAAAGATTCTGCCCCCGGCTTTGACGGCATGAAAAAAATTGATCTGAACAAAATTGCACCGGAGGACCTGGCGACTCACATGACGCTTTGGTTATTTACTGGATGCCCTCCCGATGCACTCAGGAAAGGAATTGTCACCTGCATTCCAAAGAAACAAGAAAGTCTGAAGCCAGAGGATTTTAGACCAATTACGGTGGGATCAATCATCGGTCGTTTATTTCACCGATTGCTGAGCAAGAGAATGCTCGCACACTGGTCCATCTCAAATCGTCAGAAGGCTTTCAGACACGGTGATGGCCTGGCGGATAATATATGGCTCGTGAAAGCAATCATACAGAAAAAGAAGGAACAGAAACAGAATCTCAATCTCACGTTCATTGATGTGACCAAAGCCTTCGATTCGGTTTCACACCAGTCCATTGTAAGAGCGGCTCACAGATTGGGAACTCCTCCTTTTTTGTTGAGATACATTTCAGAGGCCTACCGCGATTGTTCAGTTCAAATGAAGATTGGAGGCAAATTGAGTCGGGACATACCAGTTAATAGAGGAGTCAGGCAAGGTGATCCAATGTCTCCTCTACTTTTCAACGCGGTTATCGACATGGTGATGTCAGAGGTAGACCAATCCATCGGTGTGACTGGCGATGTTAGTTCATCAGTCAAATGCAATTATTTGGCGTTCGCAGATGATTTGATCCTGCTATCCTCTACTGATATTGGAATGAGGATGTTGTTGAAACAAGTCGAGGAATCTCTGGCAAAAGTTGGACTAATTATGAATGCCCAAAAATGTTCTTCACTGAGAGCGAAAGTGCAAAAGAAAAACAGTCCTTGGATTGTTGACCCGGATTCTTACCTCAGTGTCAGCCAGCTGCCAATCAAGGCAATGAACATTCTCGACACCTACCGATATCTTGGAATTGACATTGGCCCAAAAATGAAATACGCGTCACTAGGCGACAGAATGCATAAATCCTTGCATGCAATATCTAGAGCTCCTTTAAAGCCAAATCAAAAACTCTACACCCTAAGATCGAACCTTATTCCAAGCCTCGTGCACTATCTTACCTTCAATAAAATCTCTTTGAAATCTCTAAAGGCTGCAGACACGAAAGTAAGATCTGCCGTCAGGCAATGGCTGCGCCTCCCAAAAGACACGCCGACCGCCTTCTTCCATGCGGGGCTGAAATTTGGTGGATTGGGACTACTGCAGCTCAGAAAGTGGGTTCCACTCATCAGAACCAGCAGAATGAGATCTATGATGGCTCGCTCGAAAAGCAATGAAGACGAATTCTTGCTCGACACTCTAAAGGACAACAGCATCGTCCTTGGAGAACACAGGAAGTTCGGGCAATTAAATTCGGAGTCGTCAGCCAAAAAACGACTTAAGGAAGAGACTCTCGAGAGCCTTTACAGCTCGGTAGACGGATTTGGACTCCAGTCCTTTTTCCAGGGTGTCGGTATCAGTGAATGGATCGCGGATGGGCGTTCAAGATTGTTCCCGAGTGACTACTTAAAGTGCTTAAAGGTCAGAGCAGGCGTCCTCCCATGCAATCTCCGGGTTTCCAGATATCATCCAGAGGTAAACACCAAGTGTGACGCCGGTTGCAGAGTCACCGAGAGCCTGGATCACATTTTCCAGGTTTGTCCAGGAATGGATGTATCGAGACGAGAGAGGCACAACAACCTCGTCCATCGGCTGGAAACGAAGTTGGCCGAGAAAGGGTACTTCACCAAAATCGAGCCGAGGATACCAGTTGAGGAAGGTATCAGAGTCCCTGACCTAGTCGCATGGAGTAAGGACGATTCAATCGTATGCGACGTCACCATTGTCTCTGATACCGCCTCACTGGACGAGGTCCACTCATCCAAGACAGGGAAATATAACTCCAAAGACATCCACATCTGGATGTCTAACAATAACCCTGGGGGTGCTCTCTCTCCGAAGATCATAGTAACCGCCTTTGTATGCAACTTCAGAGGTGTAATATCCTCCAGATCTTACTTGTCATGGCGGGGCATCGGTCTGTCCAGAAACGGCATGATGTACCTGGCAACATCGGTTTTGCTGGACACCTACCTTATGTGGAAATTCCATAAGCGCAGAACTCATAAACGTTGGCGCCGGCGAATTGGACTATAGTGATTGATTATGGTTGATGTCGCTTGTTTATAGCGCGGTGTTGTTGGCGCTGGGGAATGCGGTTGTATGTCCCGGGGTGATCTCGGGCCCGGATGGGGGACAGTGGATGTTAGTTGAGGTGTTTGATGATCGCGTTTGCTGTTGGATGATTTTTTTTGGCCGAGAAAATAAAGGAAAAAAAAAAAAAAAAAATAATAATAATAATAATAATAAATTAAATCTATTAAGACCATCCATGACCACGTCTCTGACCCCAGCACGTGATTTTGAAAACCCACGTGGAACTGATGAACACAATTTGCTTCTCCTCAATTGGCATTTGTCCGTCAATTTTCTGTCCACACCGAATGCCACGTGACGATGGTAAGTGATGCCTGACCTAAGCGAAGTCAGAGCCGTCGTCGTCGTCCTCCTCCTCCTCCTCCTCCTCCTCATCATCATCATCATCATGCATCATCATCATCATCATCATGCATCATCATCATCATCATCATGATCGCATTCGTGGACTGGAGGTAATTTCATTTCAAAGATCCAATAAAGTTTACTGGAGTGAATGTTACTGATGGATGGATGGGTGGACGGTTGGACGGGTGGGCGGATTAATGAAAAGATGATGATGATGATGATGATGATAGTGATGGTAATTTAAATAAATTATTCATGATTCGATTACAAATTTATAATAAAAATGAGACTTGCAAATATTTTGAGGTGAAAAAGTATTAACTGGGCCGTAGAAAATATGGATTCACAAGGAATAAAAAATTGTCACCACCACCACCACCATCATAATCATCGTCATCGTCGTCATTGATGTCGTCATCGTCATCACCGCCATCTTCGTCGTCGTCGTCATCATCGATAACGAGCGGCATCGTGGAAAGTTATCGCGGTTAATTTTTAATCTCCAGGATGATGAAATCATGAAATCATGAAATCATGAAATCAATCGAAAATGTCCTTCGCTTTCCGCTTCACGGACGGACACGCTCGACTGAATATCAGTCCATTTATCAGGAGATACAGTCATCAAAATCACCGTAACTCTCCACATCACCTTTATCACTATTATCATCATCGTAGTCGTCGTCGTCATCATCATCAAGGTGGTCTTATTACAAATCCAAGTCTTGTTCATCATGGATTGTGAAAACAACTTGAATGAAAATTCTAATCAACATTTCTTTTCCTTCCTTTTCTTCCAACACGTATTTCGTTTCAAGTTTTTAATTGGATTTAAAAAAAAATATTCTGTGAGTGAGTGAGTGAGTGAGTGAGTGAGTGAGTGAGTGAGTGAGTGAGTGAGTGAGTGAGTGAGTGAGTGAGTGAGTGAGTGAGTGAGTGAGTGAGTGAGTGAGTGAGTGAGTGAGTGAGTGAGTGAGTGATGTCCGAGAATTTTAATGCTTTCTGAAAATCCTCTTAAAAGCGCCATGTTTTCTCGCGTTCCATTTGCATGCTTATCATCATCAACACCTCTACCACCATTCATTATCTTTCCAGTTTTCCCATAATTTCATCCATCCCATCCCTCCATCCTTCTTTCCATCCACCCATCCATGTCGAAGATGAGTTCGAGTTAAGAGGCAAGTGTTTTATGATCGATTTCGACTTTAGATGCCTTTTTCGATGCTGCAAGTCATGCGTAAATGGAATTATTTTGCATTCCTTGATGCTACTATTGCTGTTGTTATCATTGATATTATTATTATTATTATTATTATTTACATTATCAGTATTATTACTATTGTTATTATTATTATTAGAGCTTATAAATTTATTCTAATCAATGCTGACCTAGTTATCAAGACATCTTGTGGCAAGAGTGGACGAGAATTGAAAACTTTTTATAACCTAACATCAAGATGTCATCAAACAGCATTTCGAATGGCTTTGAAGTCACGTGTTATTGTGTCATGTCACGTGATGTTTGACTCGTAATGAGACGTCCTCGTTGAACTCAAAGGCCTGCCGGTCACGTGAGGGGTCTGCTGACTGACTATTGGTCGTCTATTATTAGAGGAGCCAATTAAAATGCAGGAGACACCGGCCGTTCGATTTATTAGGTCGTGAGAAAGCGAGAGTGGCTGAGTTCAATGGAGCGTGAAGTCGTGCCAAATGGAGTGTGACCACATTGCTTGAGTAACGATCTGTCTAAGATGGCTAGGCAGAACGAACGAATAATGGCCTGAAGGATATAATTATTTATTTATTATTTAATTATTTCTTTATTTATTTCTTTATTTGTTTATTTATGTTTCAGTTTATTTCATCATGGAGTTATTATAATTCAGCAATAAATTATTATTATTATTATTATTCATCCAGCAGCCTTATTTCTCCACGTTCAGTAATTTGAACTTACAAATGTTTCCCCAAAAAAACACCTCATGGACGGCGTTTGTTAATAATTCAGGAGCATTTATTTTTATTCATTCCACTCTTCCTTTATTCATGCAGTCACCTTTATTTTCCAGGCTACTCTCGTTGCTGTTGTTGGTGGTGGTGGTGGTAATGATGATGATGATGGTGGTGACGCTGATGGTGATGATGGAATTCAAGCAAACGCTTCACAAAAAGATGACATTTTAATCGATTTTATGAATATTTTATTCGATAAAACTCTGAAACATCCATAAATAAGTTTAAAATTCTTTTAAAGCACAAAATGATGAAAAGAAAGCCTTAGATTCTCATTAACATTAAACGACTCTCAAAGCATCTGGCACAACGGGCGGAAGAGAGGTGGATTGAACCTAAAAAAAAAAAAGAAACGAATTTTATGAATCCACTCCGCAGGTCCGACCTGGCAGACGATTATGAGGTACGGCGGTATTTTGCAAATAAACCGTGAGAAATTGCAATACAAGTCGTGCGTAACAACAGCCGGCCAGAAAATTTATAGCACCTGCACTCCCTCGTCCGAGCTCCAAATGACTCGAGTCACGAGACGAACTCCGCGGTGACGTCATCCGGATTGAAGGATGGAGAGAAGGTAGGAAAGGGAAGCATCCTCTGAGTTTCCTCTGAGCGATGATAGAACGACGCTATTGTACTGGCGCAACTCGGCCGTCAAATCCTCGTTGGAGTGCGCTTAAATCTTAGCGCCGTTCTCGATTTATGGGTTATCGACCATGCATGAAATGAATCAATTCGCCGCTTCAGTGAATGATTGAAGGCTCATTTGATTGATTGACTGGTTGATTAATGAACGAAAGACGTATTGATTGAATTATTGGTTGATGTATTCGACTCTTGAATAAATGACCAAAGGAATAAATAAATAAACAAATAAATAAATAAATGAATGATGGATTGATTGATTGAATTTCCAGCCAGTTAGAATAAGCTGATTTCAATCCATGGAGATGAAGATTGAGATTAGAAATTAGTTACTCAGATTGGAAGGGCTTCTGACGTCACGATCCGTATGATTGATGGAACGACGAACGGATGAGTGGGCGGATAACAGAAGGAAAAGAAAAAGATAAAGCTTCATCGTCAACAATGAAATGAATTTATCAAGCATCCTTCACGACTTGCTTTCAATTTTGCAAACGGAATTTGTTTACCAAACTCGGCCCGAGTAGGAATTCGTCCGAATTCGTCCGGATTCGCCAGGATTCGAACTCGAGGACTTTGAGCTCCGGAAAATATTGTTCCGATGACGAATGACATTAATATCGCGCCATGTTCGCCGCGTATGACTATCAACAAAAGAAGAATTTATTGAATCTCCAACCCATGCCATGACTCTCGGCGTGACCTCAGTTAGGACCGGGTCAACCCAGATGTACCCTCATAATCGGGGGGATGGGTGAGTGGGTGGGTGGGTGGGTAGGAGTGAAGGAATGAAGTAAAGGAGTGAGAATGAGTGAAACCAACCTCTGGAGTGTTTGGGAACATAAATGTTCATCCTCGGATTTATGGATGACTCATCCCTCGGGTGTGAACCGTCGTCGTCGTCGTCATCCTCGCCAATTTCCTGTACGGAATGGATGCATGATTTTGAGCACCGAATTTTTCAGTTTTTTTTTTTCAAATCCTATTTTTAGAAATTTTCTTCTGAAATTGCATCAAATATGCTGCTTTGTTCGGGACGTCCATTCATTCATTCAATCATTCATTCATTCATCCAATCATTCATTCATTCGTTCATTCAACCATTCCACCATCAGTCATTCAGCTACTTTCAGCAATTCATCGTTTACTCTCTTCACCTCATCTCTACGCGTTCTCATTCATCATTCACTCAGTACTTCAAAAATTCATTTATTCATTCATTCATCCACTCATTCTTCAATCATTCATTCCAACAGCTTGTCGTCTGCTATCGTCCAACGCGGATTAAAATAGAATCCACTGCTGACCTCAGACCTTTGACCTCTCACGTGACATCCCTCGGTGAACTTAACGTCCCTAATCACGCGCACATGTTCCGTGGGTTTTCCGTTGGTTTTGGTTTTCGATTCGCCTCTGTGATCGTCATCATGACCATGGCTAATATTAAAATCATCATCATCATCATCATCATCGCCGTGGAATTGTTTTGCATTTGACGAAGAGACTTTATGTTTGTCTTTACGAGATTGCATGAAAGTCGTCCTAGTCAAGAAAAGTGGAGACGACGAAGATGATGATGATGATGACGACGATGATGGAAGTGATGATGATGATGATGATGATGATGTTGGGAGTGATGATAGTGCTGGCGATTGTAATGCCGATGATGACGACGAAGATGGGTCCAGAGTCGATGTGACATTCGATGGCACATCCAATAATGTCGATGACGACGACGACGATGAAGTCGATAAAGCAGAGGAGGATGAGAAAGACGATGAAACCGGAAGTCCAGCGGGCCCTTCTTCCGTTGAATCCAAAATATGAGGAGTGAAGAGCAGGAATATAATCACGTAGAGGTTCATGCTTTTTGGTTTTTTTTTCAGGGCAACTGAGGATAAAAATTTGAAATTAAATTTTTAAATGTTTTAATTTAATTAATTTATTAAATTCTGAAACATTTCTGCAATTAAATTGACATTTTAAAATTAGATTTGAAAAAAAAAAACTGGGGAAAAAAAACGATTCGTTATAATTTCTCGTTCGCGCTTTCGAGGAAATGTGACCAAAAAATAAAATAAAACATAAAAACGGATTTGTTAAAATGTTTGCCAAAAACATTTCTTTTAAAAGAGATTACTTTTAATTGGACACTTTCGTCCTACGAGAAGGAGCACGAATGATTTGAAGCTGGATGATTTAGAATGATTTGAGGTGTCCATCCAAGCTACTCCACGCCCATCCGTTACCCAAGCTACTCCCCAGCCTTTACCCAAGCAGACGTTTATTTCAACTCAGGGGACCAGATATGATTGGCAGACGCAATTATCCTGCCCTCATTATGTACGTAATGTTCATCCCCTTATTAATGTCAGCTCTCTCACTTTTTTCTGTCTTTCCTTTCTTTTCCTTTCATCTGTCAAAGTGAGTTCAAAGAAAATCCAAGTCCAGCACGAGCAAAGCCCGTTTCCCGGCAACTGAAATGACGTCTGCTTTTTTGTTCAGACTTTGACGACAGTTGGAACAACAACAACAACAACAACAACAACAACAACAACAATAGCAGCAACAACAACAACAACTGCCACAACAACTACGACAATAATATCAACAATACCAGTCTGAAGTGGCAATGCGATAGTTTAAATCATTTTAATTAATTAATATAATAATAATAATTAATTTATTAATAAATTTATTTTCAAAAAGATTTTTATTGAAAATTAAACATACCTATAATTGTTACAAATGTTAATATGGTCTATTCTGATGTCACATAAATGAGAAAAATTAAACATGAAATAATCGGATTAAATGAAATATTTCAAAATAAATTTGAATTAAATCCACCGACAGATAAGAAGAATTGGGTCGGGTTCAATCTTATTGATTGAAGGTTCAATCTTATTGATTGAAGGTTCAATCTTATTGATTGAAGGTTCAATCTTATTGATTGAAGGTTCAATCTTATTGATTGAAGGTTCAATCTTATTGATTGAAGGTTCAATCTTATTGATTGAAGGTTCAATCTTATTGATTGAAGGTTCAATCTTATTGATTGAAGGTTCAATCTTATTGATTGAAGGTTCAATCTTATTGATTGAAGGTTCAATCTTATTGATTGAAGGTTCAATCTTATTGATTGAAGGTTCAATCTTATTGATTGAAGGTTCAATCTTATTGATTGAAGGTTCAATCTTATTGATTGAAGGTTCAATCTTATTGATTGAAGGTTCAATCTTATTGATTGAAGGTTCAATCTTATTGATTGAACCCACCGTTATTTCCTTCAATCACAATTTCAATCGAAAAACGAACCTCTCGTAGTGGAAACTCAACTCATTGGCAGCATTTTAATTACATTTACAACAAATTCATAAACAATTAATTTAAATTATTTAATTAATTTAAATAAAATCAAAATAAAATTATTTCATCACAAAATCGACGCAAATACATTTTAGACAGATTAACAATGCTTTAGATTAATCCATAAATTTGATGATATTATTATTATTATTATTATAATAAGGATGACGTCATCGAATGTTACACCATAATTATGATTATTATTTTTGCTATTTATTATTATTACTATTATTATTTTAGAATTATATTAATTTCAATTTATTATTACTAATTATTTTTATTATTATTATCATTATTATTGCACAACATTCCACGAATTTCCAACTCTACTCCGCCAAACGTGCCTTTAAGAAGTGGAATTCCTGCACTCACATCAACACTCCTCATCTCTCTCTTTTGCCGTTTGACGCTCTCCTTTTGTGGCGGATCTATCTCACATTTCCTTCGACATCCATTCCGTCCGTCCATACGTCCGTCCGTCACTGGGGATGAAGTAAATGGAATTTCAATTGTTTCCAGTTGTAGGACAAATGTCGTCACATAAACCTCAACCCGGATTTCTTTAAAAAGACAACAACAACAACGTCGTCCATAACAACAACAACATCATCATCAACAACAACAACAACAACAACTGCTCTCCTAAACCGGAAAGGAATTCCTAGCGCATCGAAACCCGGCGAAGCGTAAAACGACCTCTGACCCGAAAGACATTTTGGTCACGGTCGCATGAATTTATAAAAATCAGACTCCGTTATTCGCTTTGATGCATCCTCCAAAAGCAGATCATCATCATAACTCCGCTTTTATTGTGGATGTTAGTGTCACATAATTTGTGCAATAACAGCTATTAATATATCAATTATATTAATATTGATATTAAAACCTTAATGTAATAGCTATTGTAATCAAATGGAATAATAATAATAATAATAATAAAGGTAATAATAATAATAATAATAATAGTAATAATAATAATAATAATGTTCCGTAATTACAAGGAGAAGGAAAATGAATGGAAGACGTCGCAATCCCAGCTCCAGTCAGTCCAAGAACCAATCCAGTTTTATGCTCCCAGTCACGTGACTGATCCAAATACAAACGAGCGATAATAGTAATAATAATAATAATAATAATAATAATAATAATAACAACAATAATAAGAATAATTATCATAAACATACTAATTATAATAACAATAACAATTTTTATTAAATAATTATATTATTATAATATATTATATCATTATTATTATTTTAATAATTTTTATTACCAATGATTTAATTTGTTTTTAATATGCGGATTAATTAAACAGTATTAATTAAAACTTAGGTTTGAATATTTCCATTTATTTCCAATATTATAACGTAATAAACATTATGAATTTAAGATGAGCTCATAAATAAATAAATAAATAATTAATTAAATAATTATTTTATTTTATTAAAAAAAAAGTGGAATTATAAGCTGGCATTTTCCATTCAACATTCAAGAATGGAATTCTTAAATTTGGCAGTTTCTATGGTAACTTAATCGTTACTAATTTAAGTGCTTCCTGATGGAACAATGGATGGATTTGGTTGCTAATGACAGGCGTTTAGATGTATCTCGTGTCAGTCCATCCTCGAATTCATTTGTACTACCATCCGTCCATCCATCCATCCATCCATCCTTCCATCCATGGTCCATCCGTCCGTCCATCCATCCGTCCATCTGTTCGTCCATCCATCTTTATTCCTTCATCATTTCCACGGAGTTTATGCTTTTTTCGTTGGAGATTGTCAAAGTAATGATGACTTAGAAGGTGGGAGGAGCAGTTACTGGTGCGGGATGATTGGGTTGACGGCCCTGTGGCCCCCTGTACACATGTGACGTGGTGTGGTGTGGTGTGGTGTGGTGTGGTGTGGTGTGGTGGCTCTAAGGGGTGAGTGAACATTAAAATCTGACCCTCGATGCTTAAACATTCTTGTATTTTTCTTATTGTTTTTTTTTTTCAATTAAAGATTTGAATTCAGAAAATATTGCCTTAAAAGTTGTTGACCGTGAAAACAATAATTAATTTTAAATACATTAATTTATATTCTCCTGCATTCAACGGGAATGCTCCACGTGAATTAATTCGCTCTCAGATTGATTAATATTTAATTATTATTATTATTAATTATTATAATGATAATATTAATAATAATAATAATAATAATAATAACATTTTTATTTCTATGGCGCCATGAACAATAATTATTTTCCAGTTCTCTCCTCAAACAGCAAACGATCTTCTTCCGAATTCGTTCAGGAGAGATGCTGAGAAGAAGAAAGAGGTGAGGGTCTGGAGGTGGTAATTGTAGCAGTGGATTGCTGGAAGTGTTGCTCATGTATATTAATGAGCCGGAGTGATGTAGCTCAGTCAATGTATTCATCCGGGCATCAATGGTGGATTATCCTGGTTGTTGTTGTTGTTGTTCTTAATGTTGTTTCAACGGATTTCTTTTTTTTTTTTTTTGAAGAATTAGATTGAAATTGGATGAAATTCAAGGTTAAACTTTGGAAACTTTAGCTGAGGAAACATCCTATTATCGTCCAATTTGAAGTGAGTCACGATGCTGTGATTGCTTTTGCGGAGGAGGCTTTGAATTTAAATGATTTACGTCAATTTATTTATTGTAATTTATAACAATTTATGGCAATCGTTAATCGTAGATATTAAAGAATAGAATTTCAAAAGAAATTCGGAAAAATAATTCTTGAAATTGAAACCGAAAATGGACTCATGTAAGTGGACCCTGGTGAATGTTTTTATTTTCCTGTTTATCCTTCAATCGTCCAAAATATTCGCCAGTTTTGAGTGCAAAGTGGACCAGGTTGATGGTTAGTTGAAGTTCAAATTATTTATAAAAATATAAATTAATTCGATTAATTTAAACCACTGGCATTAAATTTAAAATATTTTTAAATATATAAAATTGTTTTTAAAATTTATTGTTTATAAATATATATAAATTAAAATACTTAACTCAATTAAACGACTATTTACATTTTTAATGTCATTAACTAACGTATTAAATTTAATAAATTTCCTAATATCTTTTTTTTTAATTTTTTTTTAATTTATTATTCTTTAAAATTCATTTCGGGCTGATATTTTACCAGACGAAGCCAATTGTTATCGAGTTTCTACAATTTTGGTGAGCATTAAAACAATTATTTCATAATTTCTTAAAATTAAAATTTATTGATAATTTATTATTTTCGAACATTATTACTGGATTATATCTAGTTATTTAACCATCCACCCTTATCAATATTAATAATAATAATAATAATATCAACAAATCCACGCAATCATCATTACCAGGCCCATCCTTACGTCATGCTCAGTGACAGCAACGGTTCAGAGGTCGTGACCCTCAACGCCACAGGTCACGCAGAGGTCAGGAGTCAATCCGGTCCGAATTTCCAGGGCTTTCTAATCGATTACCTGAACGAATTGGCCAGACTGGCAGACTTCAAGTACCATTTGAGGCTCGGCAAGGATGGCAAGTATGGATTCCCTGAGGACAATCCTAACAACATCCTTGCAAAGAAAACCTGGAATGGACTAATTGGGGAGCTCATTACCAATGTTTGTGATCAATTGAAATAAAGAATTGTTTGACTGATTGATTGATCTATTGATTTCATGCATTACTGAATAAGTAATGGATTGATTATTCAGTTGGTTACCTGATTTATTGATTGATTAATGGAACAAACGAATTAATACATAAATAAGTGATAAATTAACAGATATTTAACGAATGATCACCAAAAAAACTAAATTGTTCTTCAAATACTGATTAAAAAATGTGTACACACACAACTGACCTTTAACCCAATCAGGACACAGACATAGCCCTAGCACCGCTGACGGTGACCCCAGAGCGCGAACAAGTGGTTGACTTTACCATACCCTTTGATCGATTCCAAGCAGTGGCCGTCTACTGGAAAAGACCTTCCAGGGAAAGTTCTGATGACACGAACATCAAAACCATCGAGGATTTGGTTCGCTTGGGGGAAGATAATACTTACAGGTGATAAACACTTGGATATGTTTTCTGGACGTAGGATATGTGATATATATTGTAGCGATATCCATGAGCCAAAAGTTTTGGTAATTATGAATTATTTAACCAAATATTTATTAAATGAAACGTTGAATAAATTAATAAAAGTATTTTCAATGCAATTTGCTTTTAAATAAAAAAAAAAGATATGGGGTCATGCAAAACGGCAATATCTACAACTACCTGAAGCAGTACGAAGACGTTTCCATAATGAAGAAAATCTCAACCTACCTCGACAAGAATCCCTTCCAGCCAAAGTCCAACGAGGCCGGACTGGCCAGGGTACAGCAGGATCTTTCCTACGCTTTCATCGTCGAAGAGCCGTCGGTTCGGGCAGCTTTGAGGGTTCCACCGTGCCAGCTCCAAGCAGTTCCGACAAACTTCTACAGACGTTTTTATTCTCTGGCCGTCAGAAAATGTTCTCCGTTAAGGGAGAGACTCAACGCTGCGACGATGGAGATGATCGATAACGGAAATTTTGACAGGATGGTCTTCAAGTGGTGGGGACCCGACCACTGTTGTGCTCCTGCTTTTCGGATCGTTGTGTTTCGTTGTTTGGTTGTTTCCTTGTTTGCCTTTGTATTGCTTTCTAGTTGAATTGTTTGGTTGGTTGGTGATGGTGATGAATATTTTGAAATATGGGTTGAAGTGATTATTCAGGTTTCGGTATGGGTTGAGGCTAGATATAATAAATAATGTCTTGTTTTGCAGTGGTTTGGTATTAAATCACCTTTTTTTTACGCCAAAACACTTTAATATTAAATTCCTCAGAGTGTAAACACACCATA
This sequence comes from Hirudinaria manillensis, assembly GCA_034509925.1. NCBI lineage: Eukaryota > Metazoa > Annelida > Clitellata > Hirudinida > Hirudinidae > Hirudinaria > Hirudinaria manillensis. The sequence goes on along the minus strand of CM067526.1, from coordinate 2,891,671 downwards.
AATTGAAGTTGAAAATAAAAATTTTTGTCACGAACGTAAGTTTTTAAAAACTGATTTAAAGCCATAATTTCTGAAAAAAAAGACATTCAAACAATGCATTCATTAATTCACTAAAACTGAGTTCAAAGGTCATAAACACTAGAGACTCATTCATTAATTTCCGTGGACATCTTCAAGATGAAAGGACCACCGTACATTGTTAACAAGTCACACTCAACAAGTAAGTCTTGACATGTCATCGTCGTCGTCGTCGTCATCATCGTCATTATCCTCAAAGGGTAACACTTAACACGTCGAAATCACTTCAAGAACATCTGAAAGGTTGCTCGTAATATTTGCTCAGAGGACTTTGAAGGTGAAACAATTCTTTGTAAGATTCGAGTCTTTATAATAATATTTTTGTTCCTTTTCAGATTCACTTCTTTGGTCACGAAAAGAAAAATAATTTCAGAAGAATTTCTTAATCATTTCTTCGGAGAATATGTGAATTTAAATTTAAATTTTAAATCTTGTTATTGCTGTATTTATATTTATTATTATTCATTTATTCGAAGAGAAGTCTTTGAATGAAACATCAGGTGCTTCAATCATGATTTATTATGTCTCCAATGATTTAAATATATATAATATTATTATCATAATTATAGTATTATTATTATTATAATTGTTTATTATTATTATTATTATTATTATTATTAATGCTGATTTAATAATAATTGGTATTATGGATCCATTGACAACGTGACCAATATATTTTTAGCTGGTTAAACTAATTTTATAAATGAAGATATTAATTAATTAATTTATTTATTTTGTATGATCATTTTTATTAATAATAATATTTATTAATGAATATTTTCATATAAAAATCATATTTATCAATCAATTTAGAATAATTAAATAATAATTCCCTTATTTATAGGAACGACTCTAAGCTTCTAATAGAGCAATATACCTCCTCTGTATAATCATCATCATCACAAATTATTTTAGTTTATTTTAATTTATTTATATTTATATTTATTTTTATTTATATTCATTTATATTTATTTATATTTATATTCATTTATTTATATTTATTTTTCAGTTAATATCATTTATTATTTTTTCCTCCGTTCCAATCACGATGATGTCGAATCATCTTTGTTCTTTTCAATGATCGTCGTATTTTGGAAACAATTTGCAAACAACCAACGACGATACAAAATGAGGAAGAATATTTTTATAAAACACGAAACTGTTCAAAACATTGGTCTCTAATTCTTGTTTATTTATTGCAATTGTAAAATATATTATAAAAGTAAATATAGTTTATATAATTCTGTAAACATAATACACTATAATTATATATGTTATTATATTAATATAATTTATAAATATATAATAAATTATATATATTATAAATTAATAAATATTAAAAATATTAAATTATAATTATAAAAATTATGTTGTTATATTAATATAATAATATAATAATAATAATATACTATAATTATTTTCCAGAATTAAGTTTGCAAAACAAGATAATCTCAAGACAACATTGAAACGAATTTAAAATGAAATTAAGACATTTAAAAAAAATTAAAAATAAAATCCGAAATTAGAAGATTTATTCCGACTTAAATCTACATTTAATTGTATAATTGCTTCTTATCTCCCATCACTGATGCCAGAACTGTTTCTGAACTATAAACATCAAGATATAATAATGATTGGTCGTTGCTCCTGTTGCATTTGTTGTTGTTGTTGAAATGGTGAATGCTATATACAAACTTTGTTTTTGTTGTTGTTTATGAATACCACAAGCAAACTTTGTTTTTGTTGCTGTTGTTGTTTGCGAATACTACAAACAAACTCTGTTGTTGTTGTTGCTACTATGACGTATTTATCAACAACATTATTACCTCACTTGTATGAATTTAACGAACCATCATCTGCCTACCATTTTCAACCCAAGTGATATCAATCAATCAATCAATCAATCAATCAATCAATCAATCAATCAACTCAATGAAATATAAATTGAAAAATGGTTGCCACGGCATCAACCCAGAAGAAGTGAATCAATCAAAAAGCATCACCAATCAACCACATTTGAGGCACATTTACACAACACATTTGACCCAATTATACAATACAAATTTAACCCAACTTTACATCACGGCGATGCATATTATATACTAGTGGTGCCCAGCCACGCGTTGCTGTGGCTCAATCTGATTATTAATTTTATAAGAAATAAATTTTCAAATATGTTTATTTTTACAATTTCACAATACTTGAGTTATTACGTTATTTTAAGCTTTTTAATGTCTCGCTAAAGTTTATTTACATAGATCAAGCCGTGACGTAGTCGTGGCAAGATGGCCGGATTTTCTAAAAAAAAAGCGTATTTTTACATGATATAGTTGTGGCGTATACATGAAACCTATATACAAACACTCCCCTGATCGAGCACTATGTTGTGTCAAAATTTCAAAGCAATTGGTTAAGTACTTTCAGAGAACATTTGCATGTTACAAACACACATTGCATTTTTATTTATATAGAAGATATATAGATTGCATATTATTTACTCTGTGAGGACGTTGCAAACTGAATGAGAGACGAGCAGAAAGAATGGTAATATGGAATTTATTAAATTTAAAAATAAACAAAACGCACCCAAAGTGAGGGGGCAGTTTTATGAGAACACGGTTGAGAATCCGGATGAAGGTTTTTTTTTGAGTGGAGGAAGGGCGGAGTTATGGTTACGTGATGTCATCCTTGATACATTCATTCACCCACTCTTTAATTCATTCACTCACTCGCTCACTCACTCATTCATTCATTTATTCATTTATTTATTTATTCGTTCATTCATTCCACATTCACCATCATAAGGCTACTCATTGTTTTACATAGACTTTTGAGTGGTTATTACCGCTTGTTGTTGTTGATGTTGTTGTTAATATTGTTGATGTTGTTGATGTTGTTGTTAATATGGTTGTCGACAAGTTAATATTAAATCCTTGTTATATTCACTATTACTCAAAATACCACTTGAGGTGATTGGGTGGGTGAGATGCTGTGGTGAGGAGAGGGTGAGTGTTTTGGGGTGGTAACAGGGGTCCATAAATAGCACTGGGATGTTGCTTTCCTTGTCTACTTACAGTGGAAGGTAAGCAATGTGGAATATATTTTTACTGAATATTTATTGAATTAATATTATTTATTAGATTAATATTATTTATTTTAATATTCCTTGCTCTTCTCCTATATCTCCATGATATTTGGTCCTATGTTTTCAATTGTATTAACCCAATTGGGTTAAGTTATGATTCAATATTTAATATAATTTTGGATTAATCAATCAATTTATATAATATAATTGTGTTATTATATTTTTAAAAGAATTTTAAGCTGCATATTTCCAAATGCCTTTGTGATATTTTTCTTCATCACCATCGTCGTCGTCGTCATCGCTTTTCCAAGATCAATGAGTGCGTTGTTAACAAAGGTTTGTAATGAGGCTAACGTAGGAGCAAATAATGCTTTCCAACTCTTTGTAAATTCTGCAAATTCCTTTCAACGAGGGTTGAAGTGCCGGGGCGCCTGTTGTTTCTTTGAGTTTCAATCCTCTTCATTCAATCCTTTTCAATCAATCTGTTTCAATCAATCCTTTTCAATCAATCCTTTTCAATCAATCTGTTTCAATCAATCCTCTTCAATCAATCCTCTTCATTCAATCCTCTTCAAACAATCCCTTTCAATCAATCTTTTTCAATCAATCCTTTTCAATCAATTTTTTTCAATCAATCCTCTCCAATCAATCCTCTTCAAACAATCCCTTTCAATCAATCTTTTTCAATCAATCCTCTTCAATCAATCCTCTTCAATCATTCCTTTTCAATCATTTCGTGTAGAAACAATTAAGTCTTCAAGGTTTTTAACATTTCTTTATGCCATCGTAACTATAATCATCTCTTTGCCTAATGGATAAAATGACGTTTTCTTTAGGTGTTATTATTGGATTATACGCCATATTTTTTTTTTATTCATCTTTTTGGAGTCACCTAAATAAACAACACAACAAACACCACAAATTTGGAAAAGAAACGATATAACGGTGAAATTTTGGATTAATCAATATATTATAATAACATTAATGTTCTATATAATATGTTTATTC